>AP025043.1:25797079-25836260 GCA_036186865.1 Eustoma russellianum | reverse complement strand
GATGCAGCAGTAGGCCGTCACTATGCTGCGGGTGGGCAATATTGCGTGATCCAGAGGGTCGTTGTATTCGTGCACTTTCATTTCGTCTGCCTCCCAGCACACCTTTGCAGGCAGAGATTCAGGCTACTCTTTTTGGATTGATGTACTTTCTTCCGTTCTATCGTTTGCTTATTATTGAGACTGATTGTGCTCAAATGCTCTCATGCCTTCACAAGCCACGACATGTTTCTGGAAATTATCATCTTCGACAACTACATACTCTGATTCAGCAGCATCGACTGGAGATTACTCACACGTATCGTGAGACTAATATGCCCGCTTATTATCTTGCTCAACATGCAATGATGCATCCTGCAACGAATGTTTACAACAGACATAATCTTCCTCCTATGGTTCGGGCATCAATCACGTTGGATCTCACATCGTCAAGCCTGCGCACCGCATGACATCCTAGTCTACCTTATGGATTGCCAATTTTTACCACATTCTGCCCGTGTCGTAAAAGTCACGGGCAGGCACGGTACGCATTGCACTCATTTGCTTCAATGTTGCATCCTTTTGCTAATTATAATCTTTACTGCTATCTTTGTTCCCGTGATCAATGACCGCCATCGCAACTGCAACGCCCATTTGGAGAGGCGGTGCCTCATTTGCATACCTGCGCTCTTCCCAAAGGATTGGCAAGAGATCTTTTTACCTGCCTGTACTTCATTCAGTACAGGCAGACTTGGTACGCTTCCTTTTCTTTTGTTATGCCGCAAGTATATTATATTTCACACGCTGACGCTGCCGTTTGGTTTCTTGCTATGTGTTTGCCCGGCAACAACACATTTGGGGCCTATGGCTGCGAGGCCTCATCATTCCGTGAAAGGATATCCTCATTGTACTCACCATCAGACATCATTGACTCGCACACCCTGTTGTTTCTTCTTACAAGTCTTCCACATGGATTGGCGTGTACCAAGTATCTCTGCCGGCACATTGGGTTGTGCCGGCAGCTCAGGTTTGATCTGCACCCAGCTAACCTCTCATGTTTCACTATGTCCTGGACTTATAATTTACTCAGACATATATTTTTATTGTGCGTGGATGAGAGCATAGATCGACAGTCTACTCCACACATGCGATGCATCTGTCATCTGGGTCTGGTATTGCTATCGACGGCGGGACGCTCCCCTGCTAGTTCTTTCCCGTAGCTGTGCTGTGGTATATTGGAATACATGGAAGGAAGCCGGCATCGCGCTTCATTTTTCAGACTTTGATGGGCGACTGTTTACATGGCATTTTATATTTTTCCGTTTGTGTAGTATTCGGATTGAATTTTGTAATTCATTGTACAATAGCGCATATCAACATACCATCTATATAAATATGTACGCTTTTTCCTTCGCCAAGGTTTTATCCACAAGGGTGGTTTTACTTGGCAAGGTTTTAATGCGGCATATCATATATAGATTGGCTGTTGATAATCAGTTACTGCTACATTTTTCATTGCTCATTTTGATGTACTATGGTTTTCCTCCGCCATAAGTGAGGGCTTTTCTTAATAAAAATCTTCTTTTAAAAAAAATATATGTATATATATATATATATATATATATAACGACAAAGCAGGCATTGGACAGTATGTATTGTATCAATCTAGCATGTGTTTCTGAACATAACTTTAGGGGTGATGAGACATAAATTCACCTGCCTAATACGACAAAGGATTTTTCTGTTAGTTAGCAACAGTCAGCATAAGTCAGAACTCGACTACTCTAGCCCAGCCCCATGATTTCTCCTTCCTGGTCAACTTTGACCGGTCAACCTCGGCCAGACCAGATCGGCCCACGAAGTGTGAAGACATCACAAGGCTAAGTCACAAGTTCCGTCTCGGTCTTATGAGAGCTCAGCTAGAGGCCGAAGTCAGGTTAGCTCGGCCAAGGGCCGAGGCCAGGTCAGTTTGGCCATCACTCGATCAGATCAGAATGCGCTCAGCTTGGCTCGGCAGAGCTCCGTGCTCTTCCTATCTCCTCGGCCGAATTGCCTGCGAAGCTCTTCAGCTCGGCCATAGCATGCTTAGGCAGATTCCTGCCACCCAGCAAGCTTGGTCTCTCAGCCCAATACGTGGCGCCACTTGGCCATCATGCAGTCTGGGACTGCCAGCAATGCAGACATTTATCTCCACATGTCAACCGCACAAAGATGAATTGACAGCAGGGCAACCATCAGTTGCCGCGTGGCAACCATGCAAGCCAGAGCTGCCACCAGTGCGACTATGTGTCATCACCGCCTTTACTCTAGGCCGGCAGCCTCCAGCTTCTACAGCTATAAATAAGAGCTTCCCTAGCAGAAGCCACCTAAGTCCTTTTGAAGCTAACCAAGTCTTTTCAAAGTCCCATTAAAGTGTAAGGCTAAACACATACTCAAAAGCTCTCTCGGCTCTGCCAAAGCCTTGCCTGAGCTCTTCCACATAAATAGCCACCCTCTCAGAAAGAGAGCCTAAAATAGGTTACTCTTAACCTTTGCTCCCAGCATACATTCATACAAAAATACCCACAATTGCCTTGAGCGTCATAGGGTTTTTGGACCCTGGGCCTCTAACGTCACCTTTCCTTCTCAAGTTTCAGAGACGGACCCTAACGGAGAGCTGACGGCATACCACAAGGGTCGCCTCCGATCCACCTGGTGAAGATCCGACTTCATCATCTGGTGCTAGAGGGAGGGCCTGAACCTCCGTTTTCTCTTAAATTATCCCTCAAATGGCCTTCTAGGCAACCATCCCATAATCCATCATTCGGAGGATGGATAAAAATGGTCAGAAAAGGGGCAAAAGACCTGTGACTCCACGGAGACACTTACGCTCCACACCTCCATCGAAACAGGGTTCCCCAGGCCCAATACAGTCATCGACTCCCACTGCTGAACTCACATATGAAGTATGTGGCTTAGAACCCAAACATGTTCCAAGCAGTGGTGAGAGAAATGAAAGGGAAGTTGGCAAGGAGCCCAGAGCACAATCGCATGGCAGGAGGGCTGTTCATAGGCTATTGGGAGGCCGAGGCAAGGAAGGAGTGCCTCTGTTGGCCTCCAAGGCTCATATTTTATCTGTCATGAGGGAAGAAGGCTTAGCAAGAGATCCCAAGCCCTTAACGGGACCAATTCAAAAAAGAGATCATCGCTTATACTGCCTCTTTCATCATGACATCGGCCATGATACTGAAAACTCGAGAAAGCTCACCTAGGAGATTGAGCACTTGGTTCTTATAAGTTGGATTTCATCCGGTCTCCTCCTAACGAAAGGTGCCGACCCGACCATCAACGCAGGTCGCCAGAGGACAAAGACCCAGACATGACTGGTTAGAGGCAGCAAAGTTTGGGACTAATGAGGCTGACCTAGTCAGGTCGGCCCTATGCGGAGCCAAGGAAAACAATCAAACTGATCTCGGCAGACCTTGAATCGGTCTTGTGCAGATGCTGAGATGAAATTTCTGTGCAGAAGTCCTTAGAATGCCGACCTGAGGCTAGGACTGCCAACCTCTTGTACATTGTGGAAAAGCAAGTACCAGTTCAATACTTGTTCCATACTGGCTCTCATCAACATGTTGCTTAGATACAAAGCAGATTTGCTCCGGGCTAACCTTGTATTCGGGGCACAGAAGTTCTTATTTCATCCTCATTTCAAGCCCAACTTGGCTCAGTATAATCTTCTATTTGGCACTCCTCAACCCTTCCCGGGTGTGCCTATCTCTATGTTGGGAGCTTATTTATTGATCCTTCACCTTATGGTTCATGGGAAGATTCATCTAGGCTGAGAACAACTTTGTACCTACCTAACGTCCACTTTATGGTTCATAACAGAATTGGGGCCCAACAAGACTCGTGCTTAGCCGATCTCTGCATTATGGCTCATGAACGGACTCGGGACACAAATCTTCATGTCTATCTTGACTTCTCTCTTATGGCTCATGAGATAAAGGATACGATACATTTTTCCCTGACAATAGAAAAGGATTACCTCGGTCTTAAGGATTGTCAGGGGTTCACCTCGGCGCATTCGTCCGCCATATGGTGATCATCAGTCTTAAGGCTTGTCAGGGGTTCACCTTGAGCCTTTAATCCTCTGCCTTATGGTTTTAAGGGGATCTCAGCTCAGTCAAAGACGCCCTCCTCTTTTGGGGGTTCAAGTACTTGCTCTCTGCCTTATGGTTTTAAGGGAGCCCCAGATGCGATAGGTTTCGCACTTCCGGTATAGTGGCCTAAGTGGTCACCCTCATTCTCTGCCTAATGGTTATAAGGAAACCCTAGACGTGAAAAGTTTCACGCCTCGGCAAAAAGACCTAAGTGGTTTCTATCCTCTGCCTTATGGTTTGAAGGGGATCTCAGACGCGACAGGTTTCACGCTCCTAAAACAGCAAGTGGTCAGCTCGGCAAAATGACTTTCAATAGTCACTGCCTTATGACTCTAAGGAGTTTCACCTTGGTCAAGCCAATCTTGGTCTTCGGCTCAACATTGTAGAGTCAGCTCAGTTCAGCCAGCGACCCACACCAGAAGCTCCAAGGCCAAAGAAGCCAATCATGCCGAAATCACAACAGCCGAGCAGAGAATATCCGATGCGGCAAGCCAATTCGTCTTGGCTAAAATCTTTTCAATATTGCCCAGCTCGTCCTCGGCTATGACAGACCAGGACCTTCCGCTCTGCCTGAGAGCTTAACAAGCTTACCTTTTCTTCATAAGCTAGCTCAGCCTAACAGGATAACAGGTTTATTCTACTTAAAGTTTGCATACTTAGTTTTTTTATCTAAACTTTGTTTGCAATATGAGTGCTTTGCTAAGTTTGGAGCAGACCTTTGGTTTCGGCAGCACCAAGGTTAAGGACTTAATCTTGAGAATATTATTTAGCAACAAAAATTTATGAATAGAAGAGCAGAACATAGAATACTCTGAAACAGAGACATTCAACAGAAAGCTGAAGCACAAAAGTTGCAAAAGGCTGAACATTTGAAAATTTGCCATTGAACTTAGAAAGTACGAGGACGTTATAAAATCAACTCGGCTCAGGCCAGCCTAAGTACAAAAAGAACCTAAGTCTACTCTTTGACCTCAATTAGATCAGTCCTGCTTTGAAACTGCTCGAATTGTGCATCAAAATCCAGCTCTGCATTAGAATTGTAAAGTTGAGTGAGCCGGGGATCTTCATTATTCACGCAAACCTCTGAGCAGATGTTGATGGCCCTTGTTTGGCCATTTGCACGGCCGGGCACTGTAGAAGTATCAGGTTTTCTTCAAAGAGCGTCGACTTCTTAAACTGAGCCACTGGTTCTGCCTTCGCTTCGGCAAGCTGCTGAGGCAGATCAGCCAACTGTTTCTCCAAATCTCTTTTCTGCATTAGCCAAGTCTCTCGCTCCTGCTGCAAAGAGTCCACTTCTGATTGGGCCCAAGTTGACAAGTTTACCTTCCAGCTCATCCACCTTGCAGTTAGAAGTTGCCCATTTGACGTCAGTCTCCTCCTTCCCCTCTCGAAGAGAGGAATTCTTCGACTTCAGGGCCACAATCTCTTTGGCCTGCTTAGCAAGGAGCTGAGTAGCATCGTCAAGTTCTTGTCTCCGAGCCTTGAGGTCTTTATTCAACTTCTCCCCTCGGGCATAAATTTCAAGCTCTTGGGCTCAGATCTGTTTGGCAAAAAATTAGAAGTTGTAAAATATGTCACACTACCCAGAAAGTGTATTATGGAAGAAACTACTCACCAAAGCAAGGTTGCTGTGATAGGCATCTCAAGTTGCTCCCATGTAAGAGCAACGAATCTCTATCAATCCGCAGGCAGAACCATTAGCTCATTCAACCGCATAACTATGACGAGATCAGCAGCAGTGTCTCGCTTTAAGAACTCTCCTAGAATCGGCTTCGACCCTTTTGGTTGTTGGGTTGAAGTTGCAACTACCGGAATGGATGAGCTCTTGCCTCGGCGCCTCTTTCTTGGCCGCAAGCTTGAACCTGCAGCTGCATCCATTGATTGCTCCGACTCAGCTAAAGCTAGAGTCCAAAGAAGGGTCTCGGCTGCATCGTTCCCCTTCCAAGATTGGCAACACTACCAAGACGTCAAAGGATGAGCTTTCCCGCAAAAATTTAAGCTCACAGAAAGAAATAGAGAAGTTTGATTACAAGGCTCGAAAGACTCAGATATGAAGGGATTAGGCTGGTCTGCAACAACTCCACCTTGAAAGGCCTCAGTGCCCTGCTCAGCCGCCGGAGTATCCTCCACTAGGGGCAGGATCTCAGCAGGAGATGGGTCTGCTGCGGGTTCCTTCCTTGGCCTCTGAGCTTTCTTACGAGCTGCAACCTCTGCAACTTGAGCAGCAACCTCTGCAACTTGAGCAGCAAACTTACCACCTCCAGGAGCCATGGAGCCTGCACAAAACAGTAAAGCCTTTACTATTTGAATAACAAATAAACTCAGCAGTTTCAAGCAAACGAAGGCCTATCCCTTACTATCTCTAGAGTCTCTAGAGCAAGTGGCTGAAAGTTTGAACCAGAAGCCAAGTGACTCAGGTCAGCTGCGTCCAGAACAGATCTGTCCACCCTATGCCACTCGATGACCACGGGCAGATTCTGCAACCGGGTTGCTTTATCATAGAACTCTTCGCTCAGCTTCAAGTTGTCAGCCTTACCAGACTTCCAAAGATCCCACTTGGGCAACCCCACATTCTTAACATAAAAGAACCTACCCTTCCAATTTTTTTGTAAAAGTTGGGATCTTAGTGGCAAAATTGAATTTAGTACTGGGAGCCCGTTTGCTAAAATAGTACCAGCTGTCAGAGGTTCTATATGTGAACAGGCCCCTAAACACTCTAAGGTCAAATCTGGACTCAACTGCCCTCAAGAAAAAGAAAAATCATGTCATGATTTTTAGACCATTGGGTTTTTGTGAGGCAGTCTGAGATTATAAGATCGAAGAATACGGGTCAAGGCTTCATGAACTGGAAGGGTGAACCCGGACTTAAAATACTCCTTGTAGACAGCCTCATAACCCACCAGAGGATCATAGGCTGTCTGACCTGGAAGAGGCAGAATGAGACTGAACCGATCCAGATCCACCTTATACACCTTGCAGATCCGACTAAGCTCGGTCTCAAACAGAGTGCAGGGAGATCCCTGCACCTGAGCAGATGGAGGTCCCCTAGGATCACCCCCGTCCTCAATGACGGCCTCCCGGCAGAGCGGCAAGATTCACAGTTGCCAGAGCTAAGGCCACATTCGCCTGCTCCGGCGAAGAATCAATCACGGTGATAACGCCGCTAGGCTCAACACCCTTGTTGGGCCTAACAGAGCCACCAGCTGCCTTACGAAGTTTCACTAACGGACGGTCATCACTAGAGACTGTCCTCTCCGACGAAGACAAAGGATTGTAGTCTCCTCCAGTTCTGCCGGCGTAAGATGTAGCTTCAGAAATATTTTGAGAGTCAGAAGAAGAAGCCATGATAAGCACAAAAAGACTTACAGAGGGAAGAAGATGACTGGAGTGAAAGACACAAGCAAATTGCCGGAGTAAAAAGGAGCTGGACGGTGGAGAGGACAGAGAGAATCGAGCAGCGAAAATGACAAGGAAGACGGCAAAACTGCTAGACAAAATGAAATGAAACCAAAAAGCCGCTGAACTATCCTCATTTAACCTCCATTACTCGATCCCAAGTGACTCCTCGTGAGACTCAACATCGAAGCCCTCAACCGCTGAAAGAAAATAGTGACTGACGCTTCGCAACTCCCGCTGGCCTTAAAAGCGTATTACTGCCTAACCAGAAACGGGCACGTCATCACTTGTTAGAACGAGCCTATTAAAGGCTCTGAACAGATTAGCATGTCCTCCCAGTCTTCTCGGCCAAACTAATCTGGTGGCAAAGTGATGAGACCTAAATTCACCTGCCTAATACGACAAAGGACGTTACCGTTAGTCAGCAACGGTCAGCGTAAGTCAGAACTCGGCTAGTCTAGCCCAGCCCCATGATTTCTCCTTCCTGATCAATTTTGAGCGCTCAACCTCGGCCAGACCAGATCGGCCCACGAAGTGCAAAGACATCACAAGGCTAAAGCACAAGTTCTATCTCGGCCTTATGTCACCTCGGCCAGAGGCCGAAGTCGGGTTAGCTCGGCCAGAAGCCGAGGCCAGGTCAGCTGGCCATCACTCGATCAGATCAGAATGCGTTCAAGGTGTACAACCTCCTATTACCAGTCTGCTCATCTTGGCTCGGCAGAGCTCCGTGCTCTTCCTATCTCCTCGGCCGAACCACTCGCGAAGCACTTCAGCTCGGCCATAGTATGCTTAGGCAGACTCCTGCCACTCAGCAAGCTTGGTCTCTCACCCAACACGTGGCGCCACTTGGCCATCATGCAGCCTGGGACTGCCAGCAATGCAGAAATTTATCTCCACATGTCAACTGCACAAAGATGAATTGACAGCAGGGCAACCATCAATTGCCGCGTGGCAACCATGCAAGCCAGAGCTACCACCAGGGCGGCCAGGTGTCATCACCCCTTTCACTCTAGGCCATGCAACCTCCAGCTTCTACAGCTATAAATAAGAGCTTCCCCAGCAGAAGCCACCCAAGTCCTTTCGAAGCTAACCAAGTCTTTTCGAAGTCCTATTGAAGCCTAAGGCTAAGCACAGACTCAAAAGCTCTCTTGGCTCGACCAAATCTTGCCTGAGCTCTTCCACATAAATAGCCACCCTCTCAGAAAGAGAGCCCAAAACAGGTTACTCTTAACCTTTGCTCCCAGCATACATTCATACAAAAATGTCCACAACTGACTTGAACGTCGGAGGGTTTTCCCGAAGGCATTGACCCTGAGCCTCTAACTTCACCTTTTCTTTTCAGGTTACAGAGACGGATCCTAACAGAAAACTGACGGCATACCACAAGGATCGCCTACGATCCACCTGGTGGAGATCCGACTTCATCAAGGTGCATTTCGTGGAAGGATCGAAACACATGTTCTCACTCAAAAGCACCTTCCAACATGTGAAACCACGAAATAGGGTTAGTTTGGCTATCTAATATGTTTCCTGACCTAAATGCACAAAAAGCTTCACATGTGAGTCATGAAGCAAACGTGTTTTTTTGGACAAACTCTCATTTTGTAGGTTGGGACTCACTACCAGTACTATTCGTCTTTATCAGAATCCTTACGTGATTGTGGTTGAGTTTTCCAATAGTTCCATTTTGTAGGTCTCGTATATAATAAAAACAAGGTTGCTATAACGTGATAAATCGGGACGGTATCCAGATTAGTTTGGTTGAATCTTCAAATCCAACTGTTGTTATGTTGTTATTGTCTTTCCTGCAAACATTTGTAAAAGGTAAACTGTTATGCCCGTGACGGGTCATAAGTATAATATAATATAATATAATATAATAGACATAAATTAAATGAAACAAAAGAAAGATAAATTAAAGGGGATAAAAATTATCCTAATTGGAATAGGAGAATTAAAGATAGGAATTGAATATTAGAGATTAAAGATAAGAATTAAAGATAGGAATTGAATATTGGAGATAGGAATTGAATATTGAAATTTGGATTTTGGACCGGTTAAGCCGGATTTGGATATTTGAACATTTGGATTTGGACCGAGTTGGACTTGGATTTGGACACTGGTATTTGGACCGGTTTGGAACCGGATTTGGTTTTGGAATTTGGAAAACTTTGGAATTTTGATATCGAACTTTGCATCGCATCGATTTGAAAATTGCATCACTGATTTTGACTTGGGCTAACATTTGTTTGGCTGTCGATTGATTTGACTTGGTTATTGGTCTATTCGTTAACTTTGTTGTTTGATTGTTGTAGGGGCATAATAGTAAATTTATTTGCGAATGAGAAGCATGCTATTTTCTATATTGTTATTTATTTTCGTCACACTTGCTTCTCCATGTATGAGCCTATGACATGTACAGCGAGGCTACTTACTGGGTAACGTATGTCGCTCATACTATACGTTGTTGTTATTTTGCATACAAACATGTATATGATTAACGTACATAGAAGATGAGATAGAATAAGGATTCTGAGGTTCCAGGATGTTCCGATGAGACTCGTTGAGGATTTAGTAGAGACAGATAATTTGTTATTTGATGTTTATGTATTTCGAAGATTTAGTATTTATCTACGTTTGACATTTGCATCGATTTAGATTTGTCTAGACATTGATATTAATGATGATGATTATTTCGGGGTTATAAAATTTGACTTCAGCTGACGTGTATTTGTTTTGTCTTGACGCCTTGTATTTTCCTTAGCGAAATACAAAGAGTGAGTTGTTTCGAGTACCAGGGCTCGGAACGGTTCACTACATAAGCTCTTTCTCGTTAAAATATTTTCTTAGTATCTATTTTTTATTTTTTCTAAAAATATTGTCATCTTTCTAAACATAGAAATACGTTAGTAGACAAAGTTCTTATTCTACTCTTTCAATTATTTCTAATAGGATTTTCTAGTTATTTCAAGTAATCAACTAGTGATAGAATAAGAATAATAGACCAAATAGTCTGACTTCTTAATTTAAGTTCAAGTCAAGCTATGACTTTGAGGAAGAACTGAAATTAAGAGATTTGCTTTACAGTTTTTCAAAGCTTTCGTGAGTTTAATTAGGAGCACAAAACAGTCTTTATCTTAAGGGAATTAGTTACGAATAAGTCTGGATTGTGAAGGAAGAAAACGTAATGACGTCTTTAGAAATAGTTAAAAGTTGATTATAGAAATAGATGTTAAAAAAATAAAATCTTGAAAGGTTTTATTAAAGTACTTTGAAATTCGTTTCAGAAAAAAATACTTTGAAACACTTAACTTCATCGCCTTATCCGAACTTCTACAAGGGATTATTCAATAATAGAATACTTGGATACTTCAAGACACTTGAAACTTCATAGGTGTTCATATAGTAATAATTGATCCCCTTTCCCTCGCATAAAAAACGTAAGCTTTCCTTTCCCTAGCAGAAAATGAAATCACTTGACTCCGGTAGTTGGTACTCGTGTTGGGGATTGCCGCAAATAGGTTACAAGTTCGAATCAAGGAACACGCACAGTATGTGTTCCTCTGCTGCCAGGCCAAATGCCTAGTTTGTGCAGGGTATCTTGTGTAGGTAACTGCGTAAGATCTCACCCAATCTAGAGGACCGCCGAACTCCTGATTTACATACTTCACGTAGCTTCTTGGGGCTGGCAGTGGAAACCCTTTGGGTCGGGTTCAACCTTTTGCCACAAAGAAAATGAAATTACCAAATCGTTTTTAGGGTTGGAACAGTAGAGGTCATTTGGGCCGGGTTCAACCTTTTCCCACAAAGAAAATGAAATCACCAAATCGTTATATGTTATTAGCCTAATCACATGTTTTTCCTGTCATGCCCTGTTGACTATTTAAATATATAATTGGTCATGTCTCAATCATTATGTTACTCATCTTCGTAGTATCGTATGCATCACGTTGGTGGAAAATTTTCAAATTTAAATCCTAACAAAACAACTCAAAAGGCAACATATCAGTATAACATAAATTCTCAAGTCGCAAAACAACATGTCTAGCACATCTTGAATGGATAACATAAATCAATCTTTCACAAAGTTCCACAGTATTTTTTTAGATAATCACATGAAAATATATAAACAAAAGGTTAAACTTATACCTGTTCGATACGAAATATAATTTTTTTAAACTAGTTTTTAGTGTTTCCATCTCTTTCTTACCGTTCTCTAGACACATTATGTGTGCCTAACCTTCTTACTTCTAATTATATTGGGACCCAAAATACAGATCATTCTCCTTTATTGAATTCATATGTAGATTCATACTTTAACTTTACAAAAGCATAATCATACATATATATACATGAATATGACATTGCACCATGTTGGGAGGAAACCGCAAGATAGCACAGCAGAACAGAAAACAATCTCTCCCAAAATACAGCAACTATAGAGATATAATCGAACGAAAACACGAACAAGAACACCAACAATTTTAGCGTGGAAAAACCTCCCAAAGTAGGAGTAAAAAACCACGGGACTCGTAGGCCACTTAAACGATCTCCATTATAATCAATAATGGGTACAACCAAGTCTCTCTAGGCGCAGCTAGAGGAATACAACATCATTAAGATCAACCAAACAATCTTGGAACACAACAAGATACAAGAGAGGAACCAAAATACAAAGCTGAAATTTTCGGACAGAAAATTTCAGTCTCGGGAATGCAGGTATCGGTCACACCTAGACACCTCCAAAACACATCTCCACCGTTCAGAATGTACTAATGTGTCTTGGAAACAATCTGTCAAAATTTGGTGACAATCCAATGGTGAATACTCGGAAAATGCAATTTTTCCGGAGGCTGGTAGACTGTCCAGCACCTACGAATTCACTCTTCCTTACTTGTATTTGTCTCTCTTATTTTTCTTCTTGCTTTCTTGTTCTCTCTTGCAATTGTTCCACTTAGCACCTCTATTTATAGTGCTCCATCTTGTGCATTTTTAATGCACAAGGCCTTCAAAGTCTTCCAAGCAATTAACAACATTGGAGAATCAAACAAACCACTCCAACTTCCTTTGTTGGAAATCTTCAACTTTATAATTGTCTTTGACTTCAAACATTGAAACTCCAACTAGGAGGGATTCCCAACAAACTCCCCCGATTGACTAGTTGGAGGGCGGCATCAATCCGGAAGCCATGCGGCAAAACTCAAACTTTCCTCTTGACAAAACTTTTGTCAACATGTCGGAACCATTTTCATCCGTATGAATCTTCTCAAGCTCGAATAGCTTGGTATCCAAAGCATCACGAATCCAGTGATAACGAACATCAATATGTTTGGACCTCGAATGAAATGATGAATTCTTAGACAAGTGGATGGCACTTTGATTATCACAAAACAAGACATACTTAGCTTGTTTCACTCCTAGCTCCATTAAGAATTTTCTCAACCACAACAAATCCTTCGCTGCTTCCACAACTGATATAAACTCGGCCTCGGTAGTAGAAAGTGCAACACACTTTTGCAATTTTGATTGTCAAGCCACGGCTCCCCTGGCAAAAGTCATCATATATCCTGAAGTAGACTTGCGATCATCCAAGCTCCTGGCTAAGTCAGAATCCGAATAACCAACCAATATAGGAGAATCACATCCCAAAGTTAGCCTCAGATTCGATATTCCGGGGAGATATCTCATAATCCACTTCACAGCCTCCCAATGATGTCTTCTCGGATTTGAAAGATAACGGCTCACAATTCCCACAGCATGTGCTATATTGGGTCTTGTGCAAACCATGTCATACATCAAACTACCAACTGCCGACGAGTATGGAACATTCTTCATACTCGACTTCTCATCATCAGTAGATGAACACTGCTCGTGACTGAGCTTAAAATGAGAAGCAAGCGGAATACTCACTGCTTTGGCCTTGTCCATGCCAAAACGCTGAAGAACCTTCTCAATGTACTTTTCTTGTCACAAAAACAACTTCTTTGCACTTCTGTCACGTATGACCTGAATCCCAAGGATTTTCTGTACTGGCCTCAAATCCTTCATAGCAAATGATTCACTCAAGGTCTTCTTTAACTCATTGATTTTGGAAATGTCTTTTCCAACAATCAGCATATCATCAACATACAACAGGAGAATGATAAAGTCATCATCAGAAAATCTCCGTATAAAAACACAGTGATCGGTCTTTGTCATCTTGTAACCATGCTGAACCATCACTGAACTGAACTTTTGGTACCACTGTCTTGGCGCTTGCTTCAAGCCATATAGACTTTTGGTTAGTTTGCAGACATAGTCTTCTTTAACCTTCTGTTGAAAACCTTCAGGTTGCTCCATATAGATCTCTTCATGCAGATCACCATGAAGGAAAGCCGTCTTGACATCCATTTGCTCAACTTCCAAATCAAGACTAGCAGCCAACCCGAGCACAACCCGAATGGATTGCATCTTCACCATCGGAGCAAAGATCTCGCTAAAATCAACACCTTTCCTTTGGGTAAAATCCTTTACCACCAAGCGAGCTTTGTATCGAACTTGTGAAGTATTTTCATCTTTCTTCACTCGGTAGACCCATCGGTTTTTCAATGCTTTCTTGCCCTTTGGCAACTTCACCAACTCAAAGGTGTTATTCTCACGGAGGGACCGCATCTCATCCTCCATGGCATCCATCCATTGCTTTTTGTTTTCATCTTTCAAAGCTTCTTGAAAACTTTCAGGCTCTCCACCATCGGTAAGAAATACATACTCGTCCGGGGGGTAGCGAACGGAAGGCCTTCTGTCACGGGTAGACTGTCTCAACTAAATAGCACCAGCAGGCTGCTCAACCATCTCCTCTTCAGGATAGACTTCATTTTCAGCACCTGGATTCTCATCAGGCTCATCAACAACAACATTTGGTGCGGGAGCAGTTGTAGTTGGTTGATCACCAACCAAATCTTCATCTGCATGAGTAGGAATTTCTTTCTCAACCTTCTCAATATCATCGATGGTGTAGTCCTCCATAAACACAACATCTCGGCTGCGAACAAGCTTTCTTGCAACGGATCAAAGAAGCGATAGCCGAACTCATCAAGTCCGTATCCCACAAATACACATTTCTTTGTCTTGCCATCAAGTTTGGATCTCTCATCTTTTGGAACGTGCACAAAAGCAAGGCACCCAAACACCCGAAGATGGTCGTAGGAGACATCTTTTCCACTCCAGACACGGTTTGGAACATCAAACATCAAAGGCACACAAGGTGTAAGATTTAGCACGTGCACCGCTGTATTCAACGCTTCACCCCGGAAATACTTCGGCAACCTTGACTGGGATAGCAAACATCTCACCCTTTCAACCAAGGTTCTATTCATTCTTTCGGCTAGCCCATTCAACTGCGGTGTCTTCGGAGGAGACTTTTGGTGACGTATACCTTGCCTTCGGCAGTACTCATCGAACAGACCGATATATTCTCTCCCGTTATCCGTTCAGATACACTTGAGCTTTTTTCCTGTTTCTCTTTCAACCGATGCTTGAAAGGACTTGAATGTATCAAGCACTTGGTCCTTCGTCTTCAAGGTATAGGCCCAAATCTTCCGAGAATAATCATCAATAAACATCACAAAATAGTAAGCACCACCAAGTGACCGGGTTTTCATCGGTCCACACGCATCAGAATGCACCAAGTCCAAAACCTCCTGCTTTCTTTTTGGTTCGGAGGGCTTGAAGGACACACGTCTTTGCTTTCCATCCAAACAATGCGGACACTGCTTCAGTCTTGCATTGGAAACACCGGATAACACATTCTTCTTGGCCAGGATGCTCAATCCCTTTTTGCTCATATGACCCAAACGCTGGTGCCATAATTCCGAGGAGCTATCATTCTCACAAGTATTCATGTAATACTTGGAAATCCCAAATTTGGTAACGTACAAATTTGAGCACTTCTTTCCTCTCGCAACCAACATTGAGCCCTTCGTCAATTTCCATTCATTACCCGGAAGTGAACTGCAATATCCATCATCACTTAGCTTTCCAACGGATAAGATGTTGGACCGAAGATCGGGAATACGCTTCACATACTTGAGAACTAGTGTAGTTCCATTACTAGTCTCAACACAAATATTCCCCATTCTGACAACGCTCGATTGTCCTCTATTTCTCATACGTACTGCACCGAAATCACCTGCCTCATAGGTTGAGAAAAGATCACGCCAAAAGGTAGCATGTGTAGAAGCATCACTATCAATCACCCAATCCATCTCTTCAGATGATATATTAACAGTTTCTACACAATCATCACAAATAATGAAGAAATCATCAACAACGGTAATATCATCATTGTTGGTACCTTCTTTATTGACATCATTGTGGTTACTCTTGTCTCTCATTTCTCTTTTCAGCTTTCGGAAATGCTTTCGGATATGACCCTTCAAGCCACAGTGATGACACTCTACATTTGACCATTTGTGGGAACCCCCGCGAAACTTGTCACGATCCAAAGATTGGTTTTGACTCTTTCCTTTTGATGCACCACAATTATTCTGAGTTCTTCTCTGACTTCTCCCCCGTGATTCGGTGACCAGCATCTCTGAATGAGAAGAGGAACCAAGAGACTTGCGCCTCATTTCTTCACTAAGAACGGCACTCTTAGCTGATTCCATCGTGAGAACACCATTCGGAGCAGAATTTGATAACGATGTAAACGTCTCCCATGAATTTTTGGCAGAGTGCCAAGAAGCCATAAAGCTTGAATCTCATCATCAAAGCTTATGCCCATCGTCGCCAATTGATTCATAATTCCCTGAAAAGCATTCAAGTGGTCGGCCATTGATGAACCATCATCATACTTCAAAGACATCATCTGCTTGATGAGGAATAGCTTATTATTCCCCGTCTTCTTAGCATATAACTCCTCCAGGGCTGTCCAGAGGGTTCTCGCATTTGACACCTTGCTTATATGATTCAATACATTATCATCAACCCATTGGGGGATATATCCACAAACTTGTCTGTGCAGCAGGTTCCATTCTTCAACACTTTTTCTTTCGGGCTTCTCGGTAGAGAAAACCGGAACATGAAAGCCTTTGACATAGAGCAAATCTTCCATCTTTCTTTTCCAAACATTATAGTTGGAGCCATTCAAACTAACCATCCTGGATGTGTTCACTTCCATAATTGCAAACAGTCAAGAGAACCTGGCTCTGATACCACTTGTTGGGAGGAAACCGCAAGATAGCGCAGCAGAACAGGAAACAATCTCTACCAAAATACAGCAACTATAGAGATATAATCGAACGAAAACACGAACAAGAACACCAACAATTTTTAGCATGGAAAAACCTCCCAAAGTAGGAGTAAAAAACCACGGGACCCGTAGGCCACTTAAACGATCTCCACTATAATCAACAATGGGTACAACAAGTCTCTCTAGACGCAGCTAGAGAAATACAACATCATCAAGATCAACCAAACAATCTTGGAACACAACAAGATACAAGAGAGGAACCAAAATACAAAGCTGAAATTTTCGGACAGAAAATTTCAGTCTCGGGAATGCAGGTATCGGTCCCACCTAGACACCTCCAAAACATATCTCCACCGTTCAGAATGTACTAATGTGTCTTGGAAACAATCTGCCAAAATTTGGTGATGATCCAACGGTGCAATACTCAGAAAATGCAATTTCTCCGGAGGCTGGCAGACTGTCCAGCACCTACGAATTCACTTTTCCTCACTTGTATTTGTCTCTCTTATTTTTCTTCTTGTTTTCTTGTTCTCCCTTGCAATTGTTCCACTTAGTACCTCTATTTATAGTGCTCCATCTTGTGCATTTTTAATGCACAAGGCCTTCAAAGTCTTCCAAGCAATTAACAACCTTGGAGAATCAAACAAACCATTCCAACTTCCTTTGTTGGAAATCTTCAACTTTATAATTGTCTTTGACTTCAAATATTGGGACTCCAACTAGGAGGTATTCCCAACACACCAAAGGCTAAAAAAGATTGGTTTTAACATGTTTTCATCATATATTTAATATGACAAATACTTAGACACATCATTACACTTCACTCCCTTGGACGTCTTTGACTTAACACTATTGACAATTCTACATTCATAACATTATATTTAAAGCTTAACTTAACAATTTAGAGTTATAAAACTCAAAAATAAGTGTTTAAAACATTATGAATCATCTCGATTAGAGTTTGAAAGCTTATTCTAAATACAAACAGTTCTGGAACCATTCTGGATCTGCCAATCGACTGCGGCCACATTGGTCGCGATCTAAGACCTTGCTCTGGAGCAATGTCTCAATCTGAATACCAATTAAACTATACTCTGATAACAATCTGGTCCATGACCTTACTCGAATTGCTGGTTGATCGCCAATAGTTGACCACTGCACCATTTGTGCGGAAATCAGATTCTACTGGGAAAGTTATTGATTATTATGATGGCTTCATAATGAAAGATCATTGTAAGTTACTATGAAATTATAGCATGAATCTAACGATCTGAATAATATGGATCAATGAATGAATGAGAAAATGTAAATATATGTACTTCATTTCACTCATTGTCTTCCATGTTATTCACACTGTTGATTTGATCGACTTTAAACTAAGTACATTTTATTAGATTCAACCTTTAAGTAAGTTAATATTTTTTTATACCGATGAAATTCAAATTGTCAAAGGAAGCCATTTTGATCAACTACTGAGCGATTTCTCTCCAAGAACATTCACTACATCAAGAAATTCAAGAATTCCACAAAATAGTCCAAACTCAGTCACAAACTACTGGATTGTACAGAAAAGAGAGATACAACGTCATACACACAAGAAAAACGAACTATTTGTACAGCGAATTACTAACAATTCGCACACTGAATACATATGGAATACTGCACATACGCGGAGATGGTGAAAAAGTCCATCCAACCTGAAAAAGAAGAAGGAGTGCAGTCAGAGACAATGCCAAGAAAAAGAAAATATCAAGATAAGAAGACACAAAGATTCAAAGGGGTGCCCTCCATAACGTTCACAGAAGAAGAAATTATAGAGCTATCAGCAAGATTCAGATATACACTGATCGGAAACTTCTGGAGAGGCAGGCCTACAATGAACGACACTCGTAAGGCAATTGAGACAATCGGATTCAAAGGAAAGTATCAAGTGGCGTTACTAGACGACACTCATATAATAATTAGATTCCAAACAGAGGATGATTATCACAGATGCTTCTACAGAGGACATTGGAATATAATGGGCTTCAACATGAAAATAACAAAATGGACAGCAGACTATAGCCCAGATAAAGAAGTGCCAATCGTCCCAATATAGATAACGCTCCCAGGATTGCCAACACATCTACAAAAACAAGATGCACTATGGGGAATTGCAAAACTGATTGGCGAACCAATCAAAATAGACAACTCAACAATGAACCTACTCCGCCCATCAGTTGCAAGAATATGTATAGAAATAGATATAACAAAGGATCTCTCAAGCAAAATACACATCCAATGCGGCAAGACAAGTATAATGCAAAACGTAACATACGAGAGACTGCCAGAATACTGTCAAAAGTGCAAAGTAATCGGACATAGGGCACAAAACTGCAACAGACAGAGAAATGAAAGAACAATAGAAGCGAAAAGAGAATGGCAACAACCAGGAAAGAAACAACCCAAAGAACAGCCAAAAAAGAGGGATGGAGAAAAAAAAAAGAGAAGGAAGCACAAAAGCAATGGGTCCCAATAACAACATCAAGAACAGAAAAACAAGACCAAACAAAAGAGGAGAAACGACAAAAGGAAGAAAAAAACCAAAAAGACAAGAAGAGGATGACATACAAACAGAGTTGAAGGGGCTCACAGAGGTGCAAGATCTAACAAGACTAAATATAAATCATGAGGAAAGAACAACAACACAGCACCTGGAAGAAGACCAGTTTGCTCACTACTCAGAATCCGATGCCAGCCCTAGAAAAAGAAGGAAACAATACTCAATAAATGAAAGGATAGAAGCGGCACTAAAGATAAAACAAAGAATGGGGGAAACAGCAACAGAAGCAGAAGAGGACATTGATCAAATAATAGGAAGGAATGAAGAGGAACAGAAAAAGGGATACGTAACAGGGACGCATAAGAAGAAAAGATACAAAAAACCTCTACCAGCCCCAATGTGGATGACCACAAGAAGGTCATCCAAAAGGACAGACTAGATACAGAAAAGCAAAAATCAAACAAAAGCACTAAAACAAAGGAACAGATGATAACGCTATCATGGAATGTAAGAGGGATCAATACCTCAGATACAAGAGTCCAACACCTAATCAAGAAGCACAAGGTGCAAATACTGACAATTATAGAACCGAAACAGAGTGACAACAAAGCAATACAATACCAGCTCAAATACGGATACTCAGACATGATAATCAGCTGCGAAGGGAAAGTATGGGTGATGTGGAACCAAGACATGTTCAGAATACAAAAAAGACAAGATACAGAGCAAGCAGTGCACATACAGTTTCACTGGATAGAACAAAATGAGGCAATATGGTACACAGCAATATACGCCAAGCATACAATAAGAGAGAGCAAGATCTATGGAGAAACCTAATTGAAAAAAGGATAACATCGAATACCTTTGGATACTAGGAGGAGATTTTAACACCTTCCTAAGAATAGAGGAACACAAAGGGAACTCCACACCATCGCTCGAATCAATACAAGATTTTCAAGACTGCATTAACCAATGCAACCTAATAGAAGTCCCATATCAAGGCTCAACATTCACCTGGTCAGACAATAGAAAACTTGGAAGACTATGGAGAAGGCTGGACAGATTTTTCATAAACGAAAAACTACAAGAAAAACTAGAAGACACAATGGTAAAACATCTCAACAGAACGACATCAGACCATGCACCACTATTGCTGAGGAGACAGATGAAAAAACACAGAAGACAAGCATCATTCATATTTATAAATGTCTGGACCCTCCATGAAGATTTCAGAAATTTTGTCACTACAACATGGACAAAATACGAAACAATAGGTGGAATGAGAGGGCTATACAACAAACTACACAGGATAACCAGGGAGCTCAAAAAATGGAATAAACAAATATATGGAAACATTTTTGACTCAGTTGAAAAAGCTGAAAAAGAAGCAGAAAGAAAGGAAAAAGAATATGAAAAAGAGCCTACGGATGAAAACAGAATGAAGTACTCATTAGCGCAAGCACAACTCAGAACAGAGAACAAAAAGGCAGAATGCTACAGGAGGCAGAAAGCGCACATAAAATGGCTAAAAGAAGGAGAAGCAAACACGAAATATTTCCATAGCAAAGTACAAGAAAGACGTAGAAAACAAATAATAAGAGAGCTCAAGAATAAGGAGGGGATCAAATGTTCCACAGAAACAGATCTCAAGGAAGCAGCGATGGAATATTTCACAAAGCTGTTCGAAAAAGAAACAACAGAAAACCAGGAAGCAATCACCAGAAATATTCTAAAAGTACTAAACACAAAAGACAACATCATGCTAACTCAACAACCAACCAAATAGCAGTATGGGACCTAGACCTGAACAGTGCAGCTGGCCCAGACGGTTTTAATGGTTTCTTCTACAAACAGTTCTGGAAAGTCATCAAACTAGATGTACTAAAAGCATCACAAAAATTTTTTCTAGGCTTCCCCCAACAAAAGCAATGGCAAGCACAATAATAACACTGATACCAAAGACGGAAAACACAAAGACCTTTGCGGACTACTGACCAATATCACTGTCAAATTTCGTCAGCAAGATCAACACCAGAATCATAGCCACGAGACTGAACAAAATACTACCAAAAATCATCTCAGAAGAGCAAGCGGGCTTCATGAAAGGTAAGGAAATATCCGACCAAATAATGCTAGCTTTTGAACTAATGCAACACATTGATAGAAAATGCAGGGGTTCAAATATAATCATCAAGCTAGACATGACAAAAGCATTCGACAGAGTGGATTGGAGCTACCTAAGGAAAATTATGGAGGAATTTGGATTCTCTCAATTCTTCCTAAAACTAATATTCAAACACCTGGAGACAATGCAATTATCAATTATCATAAACGGGACACATACCCCATATTTCAAACCAACAAGAGGAGTAAAGCAAGGTGACCCATTGTCCCCGCTACTATTCATAATAGCATCAGAAGGATTCATCAGAGGAATAAAGGCACTGAATCAAGAAAAAATAATAGAAGGTTACTCAGAAGGAAGAGAGCAGAATATACCAACACACTTGGGGTATGCAGATGACCTTCTAATCTTCATAAATGGGGCTGCACCAAACCTAAAAAGTTTCAAGAACTTCCTAGAGGCATATCAAAAAGCATCAGGACAGAATATAAACTACAAGAAAAGCCAGTTCCAGATCAACACAAAGGTGACGGCAAAAAGATTACACAACATCCAAACAATCCTAGAAATGACCCAAACAAAGCAGACAATGAAATATCTAGGCTGCATTCTACACAAAGGAATCAACAGAGCATTGTCAACAAATACTACAACATTTTGATAAACGCCTGAACACGTGGAGCAACAAGTATCTAAACGCGGCAGAAAGACTAATACTTATCAAGCACGTACTGGGCATAATACCGCTACACACAATTGCATCAGAACAGATACCAAAAGGGATAATAAGAGCAATGGAAAAGAGAATGGCAACATTCATATGGGGGCCAGGAAAGCATCACTGGAAAAGTGGAAAACACTTACCATGCCAACAGAAGAGGGAGGATTAGGAATAAGAAGCCTAGAAGACATACAAAAAGCATATTCCTGCAAAGTATGGAAAAAATACACGAACAATACAAGCCTATGGGCCAGATATATGTACAACAAATATGGACGAAGAGAGGAAAAAATCACAAAACCATGCGACACTCAAGGATGGAAGAGAATATGTGCGATAGATACATTCTGCAAAGAAAGATACGCAGACAAAGAGAAAATAACACTCAAGGAAGCATATGAAGACAACAGAACAACAAAACCAACCATGATATCCCACAAGCTACTGTGGAATAATAAGCAGAGAGGGGCAATAAAGATCTTCCTGTGGAAGCTACTAAATGGAGCTCTGCCGACATCAGACAATCTAACAAAGTTCATAGCCATTCAACCCACAATATGGCCCATATGCAAGCAAAATGAAGACACACAACAACACATATTCCTAAAGTGCCCAGCAACCAAAGCTATATGGACATACTATGCAAACATACTGAACGGGCCAACACCAAAAAACCAACATATCAGGCAATACCTACTAGAATGGTGGATGCAAGTATCAGAAAAGACAATGGAAGGAAAACTCATGCAAATAGTACCAGGGATAATACTGTGGAACATATGGAAGGAATACAACAAAACAACAAAGGAAGAAAAACTATGGAACCAAGAAAAGACACAGGAAAAAATAAAAGAAGAAATCAAAGAATGGTGTCTGATGCTAAATGATACAAAGAAAGCATGCAACTCACAACCACTAATTGAAGCAGGAATCACACCAAGACTGCAGACAAAACAACAAAAATCCTAAAATGGGAGCTCCCACCCACGGGGAAACTCAAAATAAACACAGATGCAGCAATCGGAGACAGATGTGCTGCAGGAGGAGCAATAATGAGAGATTCAAATGGAAACATGCGACATGCAATATCTTTTCATCTACCGGTAACCAACCCAGTAATCGCAGAAGCAGAAACGGTAATGCTATCACTAATATATTACAGCCTCAACAAAGAGAGATTGAAATACAGACTAGAGGAAATTGAAATGGAAACAGACTGCAAAGTGGTGGTCAGCAAAATACAAAATACACAGGAATAGCTCAAAATCGAACCACGGGAAACAAAGATCCAGCTAGAAGAAATAATAGCCCAGACGAAGAAACTGATGGAGGAAAACAAAGTTAAAATAAAACACTGCCCAAGGGAGAACAACTCAGCAGCACACAATCTAGCCCAATATGGGATGATGGAAAACAAACTCACAACTTTCGCAGATGAAAAAAGTCTACCACCATATGTGAAAGGATGCATGACAACAGACAAAACAACAGCAGTACTGAGACAAAAATAAACGGAACGAACAAAAAGCAGCCAACAACGAAAGACAAACAAAGCAGCAAGAGGAACCAGAGCAAAAAGAAAAGGGGGCGACAGACGAAAGGCCTAGAAAAATGCCCTAGAACACAAAATGTAGCACAATAAGAGGAAAGAAGTTTCTAGGCTCTTTCCGGAAACAGGCCGAAGGGCTAAGACGGAGAAAAGCCCGAAAATACTCCATGTACTATTTTTAAATCAATGAAATAAAAATATTGTGTTTTTAAAAAAATCAAATTGTCAAAGGAAACTATTTTTTACATTCCTTGTTGAAAAATATACAACTTCCTTCATCATCCTCATACCCAGTATATCCCAACGATAGCAAAAACTATCGTTAGGGTCTGGAGAGGGTGAGCGGGAGACAAACAATACTTTATGCCTAAAGATATATAGTTTGCTTCCAGTGAGACTCGAACTCTGTCCGTACCTTCTGAAAGTCAACTTCACAAGGATTACTTCCTTATTTAATGAAAAGACAAGGATAACTCATGAGGTGTGAATCAATAATTCTAAAATAAAGAAAGTGTGTTTATCATGTTATATTAGGATATGTGAAAATTGATTCCCTTTATCAAAACTCAATTTACAAATTTCCCGTTGACATTTCTACTTGTTGTAACTTGACTTAATTACATTTGATGATACCAGAAAATTCACCCGTCAGTCAATGACAGTCAACGTTAGAGCAAGAATACAGAAATGACCAAGTGCCGCAGGCCGGCCTGACGATTGACCAAGTCCTACGCGGACAAATATTCCGCCTCGGCCACAGAGGCCCCACGCCATCTCGGCTACATGGTTAGTACCCTACTGGAACTAAGGGTTCCACCTCGGCCTAAAGGGTTCCACCTCGGCCTAAGGGTTCCACCTCGGCCCAATGGCTTTATCACGGCTAATAGATCTTGTCTCGGCTACAGTCGTCAACTGAACAAGCCCGACCAGAACTTTGGCCCAAGCATTTTACCACAAGACCGGCACTTCTGCCCTTTAAAATGGCACCTCGGCCATAATAACGAACATCTAGAAGAGTGGACACATCCAGCTCGGCCAAAGGGATCCGAGTTCTCCACAGTTCCATCTCGGCCTCGGATATGCTCTTGACCACGGCTCTGATTATTAATCTCGGCTAGGTTACAACAGTCACAGAGCTGTATGCTACGTGGCCTACATGCAATATCTACCTTTCCAGATGTCAATCATACGGAGGAAAGGTGCCAATACAGCAATCCTTAGCAGCTGCACGGCTACCATGCAAGCGGGCCAGACGTCATCATCACAACCATCTGAGACACGCAGCTCCCAGCTTCGCCAACTATAAAAGAGCTTCTCCTACAGTAAGAAGTTCCAAGCCTAAATTGCAAGTCCACATCACAAGTACAACACCCCGCTGTTCTCACCTTAGCTCGGCTTGCACTGTGGCCGACCTCAAACAGGTTTCATCAAACCTCTATTTCGGTAAAAGCCATACGCTATAATGCCCGTAACTGACTTGAGCGTCGGAGGGTTTCCCCGGGGCAGTGCCCTGGGACTCCTAACGCATTCTATCCTTTCTCAGGCTTCCTAGGATGACAAAGTGACGGAGGGTTGACGGCCTTAGACCCCGGATATTTCGACTTTTACTTTGGCGAGACAATCCGACCTCGTCAAATTGGCGCTAGAAGGAGGGCCCGAACTTCCGGGTCCCTTGACTTTCGAAATATCAAGTCATTTCCAACAACTCTTAGCTGACTTAGGAAGCTATCGAGAGAAAGATGAGCAGAGAAGGCAATCAAAGGCTTTCTTTGCAACCAACCGCTCCATGTTCCAAGGAGCTTGAGGAGTTAACTCCTATTACCTTCTCATATGAAGAGCACATGAGAGCCGTACGTTATGTGGCTCAAAATCCAGCAGCATTCCAAGCTGTAATGGAATTAAGAGGGAATGCCTTAACAGAAGGTACTAGTGAATCCTCACCTGGCAGTACCAGAATTCCGCAGGTTTTGGAGTATTCTCCATCTCGGCCAGGATATCATTCTGAATGTCAAGCTGAGGTTATATTTGAAGCAGGATGCTCACCCCAGAGGTCTGATGATCAGACCATACAGCGCCCTTCGATCTCATCTCGGCCATCCAGTTCTGGAACACATATCCAGGCTTCACGGCGAGAAAGAGCATCTGTCAAAGTTCGGATGGGGGGCCAGGGAAGAGAAAGGACTTCTCTTTTGGCATCAAAAGCTCGCATCCTCTCCTATATGAGAAAGAAGAGTTTGGTGAAGGAACCAAAGCCCCTTGCAGGGCCATTCCATAAGAGGAATCCTCAACTCTACTGCCTATATCATCATGATATAGGGCATGATACAGAAGACTGTAGACAACTCGGTAAAGAGATAGCTCGCCAGATTGAGCTCGGCCATCTGCAGCAGTTTCACAATCCGAGATGAAACTTGCGCAGTGGAGCCGAATTAGATGTTCCTCAAGGTGAACATCAACCCGAGTGGTAGTTCTGAACTGGAAAAATAGCTAGGTTGCCTAGACTGTTAACTGAGTTCAAAGCGGGGACCAATTTTCGTATACATCTGAAAACCCCCAGCTCGGCCCTGTAGATGGCCTGTACAAGTCACCTCTTGGTGTATGAAACTTCTCAGCAATAAAAGTGTTCATTCAACTCAATGTTATGGACAGTTCTGCAGAACTGAAGTTTCTTACCAGAAAGACCTCGGCTAAGTCCCAGGCACCTGCCCGCTAAAGGGTGAAAAAAAGACCTCGGCTAAGTTTCCAGGCACTTGCCCGCTAAAGGGTAAAAAATTTCTCCTCAGCAGGATCTGGGGAAAGAGCCCGCCAGAGGGTTAAATTTCTCCTCAGCAGGATCTGGGGAAAGAGCCCGCCAGAGGGTTAAATTTCTCCTCAGCAGGATCTGGGGAAAGAGCCCGCCAGAGGGTTAAATTTCTCCTCAGCAGGATCTGGGGAAAGAGCCCGCCAGAGGGTTAAATTTCTTCTCAGCAGGATCTGGGGAAAGAGCCCGCCAGAGGGTTAAATTTCTCCTCGGCAAGTTCTGGGGAAAGAGCCCGCCAGAGGGTTAAATTTCTTAGCAGGTCTGGAAAAGATTTCGCTTGAGGGTTGTTGCATCTCGGCCAGCCTGGGGCACCAACTTGCTCAAGACTCGTGACCTTGGCAATTCTGGATAAGGTCAGGACAGATCTCTATATCTCACTTCGGCTAGTGTACAACGGATATGCTGAGTTATTTTAAATAAGATCTCGGCCAAGGCTTCACGAGATTCTCTTATTCAAGCTCAGCAAGACAAGGTAACTTTTATTTTGTCTATCTTTTATTAAAGTTGAGCAGATTTAATAAGACCGACATTCAATCTCGGCAACAATGAACTTGAAAAGTTCAATTACACTAATCTGCGGGCATAGGATTGTTCAAGATTATTGGGTCCGATGTGTGACCTCGGCAACAAAAAGTATGAAGAAAATACTGAAAAATGCAAAAAACTTGGAAACAAACGAGAATTGCAACTTAAGAGGGCAGAAGCTTTCATTGATGATAAGAGTACATTTAATACAATCTAAGTTTAGATTTGCTCATCATCATCACGCAAGTCCGCCCCGTCAGTGAACTTCTGAAACTGGGCTTCGAATTCGGCCTCAGCATTGACATTATAAAGCTCAGCCAGCATGGGGTCATCTTCATTCAGCTGGGGGCAGACCTCAGCACAGACATCAATGGCTTTTGTCTGGCCCATCTGCATAACTGAGCCCTGCAGCAGCACCATATTCTCTTCAAACAATTCAGACTTCTTAAACTCGGCCACTGCTTCAGACTTGGCCGCAGCAAGTTGAGCAGAAAAGTCTGATGCTTGCTGCTCCAGTTTTTCCTGCAGAGATTTGATTACGGCATCTTTCTGCCCAGATTCGGCCATGACTTGACTGTAGCATGCCTCCAGGTCGGCATTTCTTTTCCCCAGCTCAGCTACTAAGGAGTTAGCTGTGGCCCATTTGATCTCAGCCTCTTCTCTTTGGCCTTGAATCTTGAGGAGATCTGATTTCAGGGAAGCAATGTTTTGGGACTTAACATCAGACTCCTGAGTCTTAGCTGCCAGTTGACTTTGCAACTCCTCACCTCGGCTAATAAGCTCGGATAGTTGCACTGTTAGCTGTTTCACAGAAATGGAGTTAAAAAAAAAACTTTAGCATGTGAAACAAACAAGAGATAGGTCATACCACGGCAGAATTGATATGGACAGAGTTGACCAAGCTGCCCCAAGACGCAGTTGAGAAACGCTGTTTGTCAATGGGTAGTATCAAACTGTTCATCTTCCTAGCTGTGGCAGGGTTCATCACAGTGTCGGCTTCATCAAATTCGCCCACTGTTACGTTTTCCTGAGCAGGTGCCATCTCGGCCTCAGGAACGGGGGCATCTTCTCTTGGTCTTTTTCCCAGTATGGAACCCTCAAGTTGCTGGGTCTGTCCGAGATCAGCAGGAGTGGGGTTTGCTGGCAAGATATTGACCCTTGCCCCTGCTATGGTAACGTAAGTTAAAAACCATTCAAGAAAATGATTTAATATCTTCCAATTGCAAGATACCTGGAGTGGTGGATTCAGAAGCAATTGTGATTGCTTGATTAACCTCGGCCTCGGCAATGCCTTCGGCTGGGGGCAGTTCTTGTGCGGCTTCGGCCCTTGCTTTCGCGGCCTGAGCTTTCTTGCGAGCTGCGGCCTTAGCGATCTTTGCCGCAACATCCTTCCCTCCAGGAGCCATGGAGCCTGCATAGAGTGCGCAAGGTTAAGTGGGGGAAGTTAGAAATGAAAAAGAAGCACAAGTACCAGAACATACCCCGGACTATTGCCAAATTGTCTGGAGAAAAGGGGCTTGTAATGGGGACCTGAAGCTAAGGAGCTCAGGTCAGCCGCCTTCAGAACGGATTCATTAACTCTGTGCCAGTCAATGACCACAGGCAGAGAGTACAACTTGGCCGCCTCGTCACAGTATTCTGAGCTCGGCTTCATGTTGTCAGCTCTGCCCGACTTCCATATATCAAGTTGGGGTAACCCTAACTTCTTAATATAAAAGAACCTACCCTTCCAATTCTTCTTGAAGGAGGGAATATGTACAACATAATTAAAATCTTCAGGAGTCACTCTTTTGGTAAAATAATACCAACTCTCTGAAGACCTACAAGCAAATAGACTCCTAAAGATTCTTTGATCGAAGGGGAGCTCAGATGCTCTAAGGAAGAGCAGAAAAGAAAGAATAATTTTCAAACTGCTAGGCTTAATTTGGGGAAGCCTAAGGTTGTAAGAGTGAAGAATGCGAAATAGAGAGACTGGGATGGGAAGACGAAACCCAGAATGAAAGTATTCTTCATAGATAGCCTCATAGCCCTCAGGAGGGTCATAGGCTGTTTGATTGGACAAAGGTAAGAGGGGGTCAAATTGTTCAACATCAATGTCATACATGCCACAGATCAAGGAGACGTCCACCTCGGACAAAGTACAAAAAGACTCTTGGACTTCGGCTGAAGGAGACCCCCTATAAACAACTCCTACCGGCAGAGCTGAAACCCTAGATTTACTAGGCGTTGTTGCCGTGCCCGGAGGAGGAATGGTTTCTGCCTGTTCTGGAGAAACCTCGATTACTCTAATAGCTCTGCTCGGCGGAGCCTGTCCGCTAGGACCAGCACCATCTCCAGCGCCACTTAATGGCCGAGCTGGATGGTGGTTCTCAGAGATAACTGTCTTCTCCGATGATGAGCTGAGGTTTCCTACGTTTCCAACGTAGGAAGCTCCCTCAGAAAGATTTTGGGAATCTGAAGCCGAAGACATTGAAAGCTAGCAGAGAAGACTTACAGGCGATTAGCCAGAAGAGGAAGAAGATTGCCGAGGTGAAAAGGACGTCGGAGCAAGGAGAAACGCCGGAAGAGCTGACACCGATGAAGAGTAAGAATGAGGAGAGTAATTAGAATGCAAAAGGGAAAAAATGAGGAACGAAGCCTTATTTATAGGCAAGTCTCAGCCATTTCAAAGGTCACCTCGGGTTAGGTTAACCTCGATTCCCGTGCCACCATCAAGGCTGATTAGCATTGAATCCTGAACCGACATGAGTAAAAGCTGAATCGCCGTTGCCTCGATCTGCGTAGGCCATAATGGTGCAGGACAAACTAATCCGAGATAGACACGTGTCATGGAAGGTCGTCCGTCTGGTCAGTTTGATCCAATCAGTACAGCTACAAACTGATGCTTCGTACACCGCGCTTGATAGGTATGGAGTAATTGGCTTTAAGAGAGACACCTCGGCCAAAGGCAACGATATCAACAGATCAGCCTACCCTCAGCTCAGCTCGGCCAAACTAATCTGGGGGGCAAATGATGATACCAGAAAATTCACCCGTCAGTCAATGACAGTCAACGTTAGAGCAAGAATACAGAAATGACCAAGTGCCGCAGGCCGGCCTGACGATTGACCAAGTCCTACGCGGACAAATATTCCGCCTCGGCCACAGAGGCCCCACACCATCTCGGCTACATGGTTAGTACCCTACTGGAACTAAGGGTTCCACCTCGGCCTAAAGGGTTCCACCTCGGCCTAAGGGTTCCACCTCGGCCCAATGGCTTTATCACGGCTAATAGATCTTGTCTCGGCTACAGTCGTCAACTGAACAAGCCCGACCAGAACTTTGGCCCAAGCATTTTACCACAAGACCGGCACTTCTGCCCTTTAAAATGGCACCTCGGCCATAATAACGAACATCTAGAAGAGCGGACACATCCAGCTCGGCCAAAGGGATCCAAGTTCTCCACAGTTCCATCTCGGCCTCGGATATGCTCTTGACCACGGCTCTGATTATTAATCTCGGCTAGGTTACAACAGTCACAGAGCTGTATGCTACGTGGCCTACATGCAATATCTACCTTTCCAGATGTCAATCATACGGAGGAAAGGTGCCAATACAGCAATCCTTAGCAGCTGCACGGCTACCATGCAAGCGGGCCAGACGTCGTCATCACAACCATCTGAGACACGCAGCTCCCAGCTTCGCCAACTATAAAAGAGCTTCTCCTACAGTAAGAAGTTCCAAGCCTAAATTGCAAGTCCACATCACAAGTACAACACCCCGCTGTTCTCACCTCAGCTCGGCTTGCACTGTGGCCGACCTCAAACAGGTTTCATCAAACCTCTATTTCGGTAAAAGCCATACGCTATAATGCCCGTAACTGACTTGAGCGTCGGAGGGTTTCCCCGGGGCAGTGCCCTGGGACTCCTAACGCGTTCTATCCTTTCTCAGGCTTCCTAGGATGACAAAGTGACGGAGGTGCCATTTTAAAGGGTAGAACGCGTTAGGAGTCCCAGGGCACTGCCCCGGGGAAACCCTCCGACGCTCAAGTCAGTTACGGGCATTATAGCGTATGGCTTTTACCGAAATAGAGGTTTGATGAAACCTGTTTGAGGTCGGCCACAGTGCAAGCCGAGCTGAGGTGAGAACAGCGGGGTGTTGTACTTGTGATGTGGACTTGAAATTTAGGCTTGGAACTTCTTACTGTAGGAGAAGCTCTTTTATAGTTGGCGAAGCTGAGAGCTGCGTGTCTCAGATGGTTGTGATGACGACGTCTGGCCCGCTTGCATGGTAGCCGTGCAGCTGCTAAGGATTGCTGTATTGGCACCTTTCCTCCGTATGATTGACATCTGGAAAGGTAGATATTGCATGTAGGCCACGTAGCATACAGCTCTGTGACTGTTGTAACCTAGCCGAGATTAATAATCAGAGCCGTGGTCAAGAGCATATCCGAGGCCGAGATGGAACTGTGGAGAACTCGGATCCCTTTGGCCGAGCTGGATGTGTCCGCTCTTCTAGATGTTCGTTATTATGGCCGAGGTGCCATTTTAAAGGGCAGAAGTGCCGGTCTTGTGGTAAAATGCTTGGGCCAAAGTTCTGGTCGGGCTTGTTCAGTTGACGACTGTAGCCGAGACAAGATCTATTAGCCGTGATAAAGCCATTGGGCCGAGGTGGAACCCTTAGGCCGAGGTGGAACCCTTTAGGCCGAGGTGGAACCCTTAGTTCCAGTAGGGTACTAACCATGTAGCCGAGATGGCGTGGGGCTTCTGTGGCCGAGGCGGAATATTTGTCCGCGTAGGACTTGGTCAATCGTCAGGCCGGCCTGCGGCACTTGGTCATTTCTGTATTCTTGCTCTAACGTTGACTGTCATTGACTGACGGGTGAATTTTCTGGTATCATCATTTGCCCCCCAGATTAGTTTGGCCGAGCTGAGCTGAGGGTAGGCTGATCTGTTGATATCGTTGCCTTTGGCCGAGGTGCCTCTCTTAAAGCCAATTACTCTATACCTATCAAGCGCGGTGTACGAAGCATCAGTTTGTAGCTGTACTGATTGGATCAAACTGACCAGACGGACGACCTTCCATGACACGTGTCTATCTCGGATTAGTTTGTCCTGCACCATTATGGCCTACGCAGATCGAGGCAACGGCGATTCAGCTTTTACTCATGTCGGTTCAGGATTCAATGCTAATCAGCCTTGATGGTGGCACGGGAATCGAGGTTAACCTAACCCGAGGTGACCTTTGAAATGGCTGAGACTTGCCTATAAATAAGGCTTCGTTCCTCATTTTTTCCCTTTTGCATTCTAATTACTCTCCTCATTCTTACTCTTCATCGGTGTCAGCTCTTCCGGCGTTTCTCCTTGCTCCGACGTCCTTTTCACCTCGGCAATCTTCTTCCTCTTCTGGCTAATCGCCTGTAAGTCTTCTCTGCTAGCTTTCAATGTCTTCGGCTTCAGATTCCCAAAATCTTTCTGAGGGAGCTTCCTACGTTGGAAACGTAGGAAACCTCAGCTCATCATCGGAGAAGACAGTTATCTCTGAGAACCACCATCCAGCTCGGCCATTAAGTGGCGCTGGAGATGGTGCTGGTCCTAGCGGACAGGCTCCGCCGAGCAGAGCTATTAGAGTAATCGAGGTTTCTCCAGAACAGGCAGAAACCATTCCTCCTCCGGGCACGGCAACAATGCCTAGTAAATCTAGGGTTTCAGCTCTGCCGGTAGGAGTTGTTTATAGGGGGTCTCCTTCAGCCAAAGTCCAAGAGTCTTTTTGTACTTTGTCCGAGGTGGACGTCTCCTTGATCTGTGGCATGTATGACATTGATGTTGAACAATTTGACCCCCTCTTACCTTTGCCCAATCAAACAGCCTATGACCCTCCTGAGGGCTATGAGGCTATCTATGAAGAATACTTTCATTCTGGGTTTCGTCTTCCCATCCCAGTCTCTCTATTTCGCATTCTTCACTCTTACAACCTTAGGCTTCCCCAAATTAAGCCTAACAGTTTGAAAATTATTCTTTCTTTTCTGCTCTTCCTTAGAGCATCTGAGCTCCCCTTCGATCAAAGAATCTTTAGGAGTCTATTTGCTTGTAGGTCTTCAGAGAGTTGGTATTATTTTACCAAAAGAGTGACTCCTAAAGATTTTAATTATGTTGTACATATTCCCTCCTTCAAGAAGAATTGGAAGGGTAGGTTCTTTTATATTAAGAAGTTAGGGTTACCCCAACTTGATATATGGAAGTCGGGCAGAGCTGACAACATGAAGCCGAGCTCAGAATACTGTGACGAGGCGGCCAAGTTGTACTCTCTGCCTGTGGTCATTGACTGGCACAGAGTTAATGAATCCGTTCTGAAGGCGGCTGACCTGAGCTCCTTAGCTTCAGGTCCCCATTACAAGCCCCTTTCTCCAGACAATTTGGCAATAGTCCGGGGTATGTTCTGGTACTTGTGCTTCTTTTTCATTTCTAACTTCCCCCACTTAACCTTGCGCACTCTATGCAGGCTCCATGGTTCCTGGAGGGAAGGATGTTGCGGCAAAGATCGCTAAGGCCGCAGCTCGCAAGAAAGCTCAGGCCGCGAAAGCAAGGGCCGAAGCCGCACAAGAACTGCCCCCAGCCGAAGGCATTGCCGAGGCCGATGTTAATCAAGCAATCACAATTGCTTCTGAATCCACCACTCCAGGTATCTTGCAATTGGAAGATATTAAATCATTTTCTTGAATGGTTTTTAACTTACGTTACCATAGCAGGGGCAAGGGTCAATATCTTGCCAGCAAACCCCACTCCTGCTGATCTCGGACAGACCCAGCAACTTGAGGGTTCCATACTGGGAAAAAGACCAAGAGAAGATGCCCACGTTCCTGAGGCCGAGATGGCACCTGCTCAGGAAAACGTAACAGTGGGCGAATTTGATGAAGCCGACACTGTGATGAACCCTGCCACAGCTAGGAAGATGAACAGTTTGATACTACCCATTGACAAACAGCGTTTCTCAACTGCGTCTTGGGGCAGCTTGGTCAACTCTGTCCATATCAATTCTGCCGTGGTATGACCTATCTCTTGTTTGTTTCACATGCTAAAGTTTTTTTTTAACTCCATTTCTGTGAAACAGCTAACAGTGCAACTATCCGAGCTTATTAGCCGAGGTGAGGAGTTGCAAAGTCAACTGGCAGCTAAGACTCAGGAGTCTGATGTTAAGTCCCAAAATATTGCTTCCCTGAAATCAGATCTCCTCAAGATTCAAGGCCAAAGAGAAGAGGCTGAGATCAAATGGGCCACAGCTAACTCCTTAGTAGCTGAGCTGGGGAAAAGAAATGCCGACCTGGAGGCATGCTACAGTCAAGTCATGGCCGAATCTGGGCAGAAAGATGCCGTAATCAAATCTCTGCAGGAAAAACTGGAGCAGCAAGCATCAGACTTTTCTGCTCAACTTGCTGCGGCCAAGTCTGAAGCAGTGGCCGAGTTTAAGAAGTCTGAATTGTTTGAAGAGAATATGGTGCTGCTGCAGGGCTCAGTTATGCAGATGGGCCAGACAAAAGCCATTGATGTCTGTGCTGAGGTCTGCCCCCAGCTGAATAAAGATGACCCCATGCTGGCTGAGCTTTATAATGTCAATGCTGAGGCCGAATTCGAAGCCCAGTTTCAGAAGTTCACTGACGGGGCGGACTTGCGTGATGATGATGAGCAAATCTAAACTTAGATTGTATTAAATGTACTCTTATCATCAATGAAAGCTTCTGCCCTCTTAAGTTGCAATTCTCGTTTGTTTCCAAGTTTTTTGCATTTTTCAGTATTTTCTTCATACTTTTTGTTGCCGAGGTCACACATCGGACCCAATAATCTTGAACAATCCTATGCCCGCAGATTAGTGTAATTGAACTTTTCAAGTTCATTGTTGCCGAGATTGAATGTCGGTCTTATTAAATCTGCTCAACTTTAATAAAAGATAGACAAAATAAAAGTTACCTTGTCTTGCTGAGCTTGAATAAGAGAATCTCGTGAAGCCTTGGCCGAGATCTCATTTAAAATAACTCAGCATATCCGTTGTACACTAGCCGAAGTGAGATATAGAGATCTGTCCTGACCTTATCCAGAATTGCCAAGGTCACGAGTCTTGAGCAAGTTGGTGCCCCAGGCTGGCCGAGATGCAACAACCCTCAAGCGAAATCTTTCCCAGACCTGCTAAGAAATTTAACCCTCTGGCGGGCTCTTTCCCCAGAACTTGCCGAGGAGAAATTTAACCCTCTGGCGGGCTCTTTCCCCAGATCCTGCTGAGAAGAAATTTAACCCTCTGGCGGGCTCTTTCCCCAGATCCTGCTGAGGAGAAATTTAACCCTCTGGCGGGCTCTTTCCCCAGATCCTGCTGAGGAGAAATTTAACCCTCTGGCGGGCTCTTTCCCCAGATCCTGCTGAGGAGAAATTTAACCCTCTGGCGGGCTCTTTCCCCAGATCCTGCTGAGGAGAAATTTAACCCTCTGGCGGGCTCTTTCCCCAGATCCTGCTGAGGAGAAATTTTTTACCTTTTAGCGGGCAAGTGCCTGGAAACTTAGCCGAGGTCTTTTTTTCACCCTTTAGCGGGCAGGTGCCTGGGACTTAGCCGAGGTCTTTCTGGTAAGAAACTTCAGTTCTGCAGAACTGTCCATAACATTGAGTTGAATGAACACTTTTATTGCTTGGAAGTTTCATACACCAAGAGGTGACTTGTACAGGCCATCTACAGGGCCGAGCTGGGGGTTTTCAGATGTATACGAAAATTGGTCCCCGCTTTGAACTCAGTTAACAGTCTAGGCAACCTAGCTATTTTTCCAGTTCAGAACTACCACTCGGGTTGATGTTCAACTTGAGGAACATCTAATTCGGCTCCACTGCGCAAGTTTCATCTCGGATTGTGAAACTGCTGCAGATGGCCGAGCTCAATCTGGCGAGCTATCTCTTTACCGAGTTGTCTACAGTCTTCTGTATCATGCCCTATATCATGATGATATAGGCAGTAGAGTTGAGGATTCCTCTTATGGAATGGCCCTGCAAGGGGCTTTGGTTCCTTCACCAAACTCTTCTTTCTCATATAGGAGAGGATGCGAGCTTTTGATGCCAAAAGAGAAGTCCTTTCTCTTCCCTGGCCCCCCATCCGAACTTTGACAGATGCTCTTTCTCGCCGTGAAGCCTGGATATGTGTTCCAGAACTGGATGGCCGAGATGAGATCGAAGGGCGCTGTATGGTCTGATCATCAGTCCTCTGGGGTGAGCATCCTGCTTCAAATATAACCTCAGCTTGACATTCAGAATGATATCCTGGCCGAGATGGAGAATACTCCAAAACCTGCGGAATTCTGGTACTGCCAGGTGAGGATTCACTAGTACCTTCTGTTAAGGCATTCCCTCTTAATTCCATTACAGCTTGGAATGCTGCTGGATTTTGAGCCACATAACGTACGGCTCTCATGTGCTCTTCATATGAGAAGGTAATAGGAGTTAACTCCTCAAGCTCCTTGGAACATGGAGCGGTTGGTTGCAAAGAAAGCCTTTGATTGCCTTCTCTGCTCATCTTTCTCTCGATAGCTTCCTAAGTCAGCTAAGAGTTGTTGGAAATGACTTGATATTTCGAAAGTCAAGGGACCCGGAAGTTCGGGCCCTCCTTCTAGCGCCAATTTGACGAGGTCGGATTGTCTCGCCAAAGTAAAAGTCGAAATATCCGGGGTCTAAGGCCGTCAACCCTCCGTCACTTTGTCATCCTAGGAAGCCTGAGAAAAGATAGAACGCGTTAGGAGTCCCAGGGCACTGCCCCAGGGAAACCCTCCGACGCTCAAGTCAGTTACGGGCATTATAGCGTATGGCTTTTACCGAAATAGAGGTTTGATGAAACCTGTTTGAGGTCGGCCACAGTGCAAGCCGAGCTGAGGTGAGAACAGCGGGGTGTTGTACTTGTGATGTGGACTTGCAATTTAGGCTTGGAACTTCTTACTGTAGGAGAAGCTCTTTTATAGTTGGAGAAGCTGGGAGCTGCGTGTCTCAGATGGTTGTGATGACGACGTCTGGCCCGCTTGCATGGTAGCCGTGCAGCTGCTAAGGATTGCTGTATTGGCACCTTTCCTCCGTATGATTGACATCTGGAAAGGTAGATATTGCATGTAGGCCACGTAGCATACAGCTCTGTGACTGTTGTAACCTAGCCGAGATTAATAATCAGAGCCGTGGTCAAGAGCATATCCGAGGCCGAGATGGAACTGTGGAGAACTCGGATCCCTTTGGCCGAGCTGGATGTGTCCGCTCTTCTAGATGTTCGTTATTATGGCCGAGGTGCCATTTTAAAGGGCAGAAGTGCCGGTCTTGTGGTAAAATGCTTGGGCCAAAGTTCTGGTCGGGCTTGTTCAGTTGACGACTGTAGCCGAGACAAGATCTATTAGCCGTGATAAAGCCATTGGGCCGAGGTGGAACCCTTTAGGCCGAGTTGGAACCCTTTAGGCCGAGGTGGAACCCTTAGTTCCAGTAGGGTACTAACCATGTAGCCGAGATGGCGTGGGGCCTCTGTGGCCGAGGCGGAATATTTGTCCGCGTAGGACTTGGTCAATCGTCAGGCCGGCCTGCGGCACTTGGTCATTTCTGTATTCTTGCTCTAACGTTGACTGTCATTGACTGACGGGTGAATTTTCTGGTATCATCAACATTGTATATCCATATTATATACGATTATAGTGAATATTATTCATATCTCTTTATGTACAATAGTTAACCATATTCTTGCGATTTTGTTTTTAAATTAGAACATTTAACAGAAAAAACTTCATTAAGTCAATAATTTAAAATCTTGTAGTTTTGAAATAAAACTGAACGCGTGTGGATAATCATTAAAAATCACCAGATACGGTTGTAACACAGATATTAAAATGCGATTAATTTGTTGGTAAAACGGTTCTGACTTCGATTAGGGTATCTTATTGTTAATAGCTGTGTTTCCATTTCCAATGGAGTTATTTCTTGACTTTGGAATATGATGGAATAAATCAAAATGACTCACTAAATTAGCCGCGCTTATTATATTGTGAAGTAACAGTTGATCGACACAAATTGATGCAATTTTCATTATGGGTCATCAGGGAACAACCTCCGTGTGTTTCTAATACATAGATATAGTTGCGTACATTCGACCTCTCCATATCCTGCTATAGACAGAAGATTTTAAGACAATAAGGTAATGTTAGCGGGTAGCAATATGGTCTAGAAGTAGTGCTTGTTGAATAGCATGTATCCTCTTTCATTTATTAGTCATTTAAATTGCACAATGTGCAAATGTAATACTATGGATGGTTGCATTGAATCAATCAAAAATGTGCACGTTTAGAAAATGTTCTTTCCTAAGATAGCAAGCTCAAAAGTGGAAGGCAAGATATATAGATTGGATATAAAAGCTAGGGGTGTACATGGTCCGGTTCGGCCGGTTTTTGAGAATCTTACGGACCAAACTGTTTGTTACGGTTTGGAAAATAGAAAACCGAAAACCGGACCAAACCAGTCAACAAACCGTTTGACCGGTCCGGTCTAGTCCGGTTTGGTTTCGGTTTTTTCTGGTTTTATTCACCTGAAGCATTGATAACGTTGATTAAAAAAGTCAAAATTCATAATCAAAATTGAGGACAAGTTTTCTTCCTGATAGGATTTTTTTCAAACTAAAAATGAAACTATACTCCCTTAGTAGAATACTACTATACCTTAATTTATCATAGAATATTATTATATCTTAATTTATCATGTCTTGGCAAGAAACTCATACTATAATAAATTACACAAAGTACCTGACCCTCAACAAAAGGATGGATTAAGGTGATAGAGTAGTTTAATCGAAAAATCATCCAAGTATCCTTAATACTCAATCATGTAATCACATTATTTGCATACAGAATAATCATCCAAGTAAAAAAAATTTCAATTCTTTCATATTTTTACGGGATGATAAACAATATGTGGAAATAATTATACACTAAGAATTACTAAAAATCAAAGAAGTAATTAAACGAGGATAAATAAATCAAAGAAAAAACTAATATTTCCTTATGTATAACCAGACAAATCCACTAGGTACCAACCTTTGTTTACCAAAAAATGATTAATCAACTGAGTTTTTTCTCCCCAAGTCATAAACATCCAATAAAAAACAAACTCACAAACAATATAAACAAATAACTAAAATACTACTATAATGTATGA
>AP025043.1:25784579-25794579 GCA_036186865.1 Eustoma russellianum | reverse complement strand
GTTTAGCACATCATAGAGTTTTTGCTTGAAACGAACAAACAAAATTGCTTATTCCTCGTCTTCATCGCCATCACCACCTGCAGCCTTCTTCGTTGCAGCCTTCAGGTTCCTTCTCTTCACTTTTCCAGGACGCCCACCACCAAGAGGATTGGTGAGTGAAAAGTCAATGTGCTTCTGGGAATCAACCCTCACCAAGGAGGATGGCACGTTAACCATCTGCCTTCCCACCCTTATATGCCTCTGCCTTATGAGAACACGGGCATGGTGAATTGACTTGGCCATGCCTGTCTTAAAGACGAGTGTTTGGAGGCGCCGTTCAAGGAAATTCTCCATAGTGAGGGCCAAGACATAATCAAGTTTGTTCTGGCTCTCATCCAAAAGGCCATACCTGTTCATCCTACGTAGAAGGGCCTCACCCTCAAAGATACAGCGAGGGTCTTTCTCGTCAAGAGTGAGAAGATTTCTTGCATTATTACGAATACGACTCAATGCATACTGAACTCTCCAGAGTTCCCTCTTGCAACGGAGTCCATATTCTCCAACAAGCTTCAACTCAGCATCCAAACGCTCCTTCTCATATGGGCGGCGTGGCTTCTTGAAAGTCTTACCATAGTTGCGGTAGAAACTGACGTGCACCATTGCTCCATTGCTTGTTGCCGCCGATTGGGAGCGAGGATGATCAGCAAGGAAAAGATTTTGGTAAACATGATATAGTGGTATTTGTTCTTCTCTTCCCTTTCCTTCTTCTATCTGTAGCATCTGTAATTTTTCCCCTTTTTAGTTTGAAATGTTAAGCATTTTGCTGCTTCTTCTTCTTCTATCATCACCCAAGGCAGTAAGCTTTTTCTGGGTAAGGTATATTTGAACCATTTGCCCAAGGTCTAAAGTTTCAGAATATTCCGTGGTTATAAATTCTAGAGAAAGTCTCAATGTGATTTGTAGCAAATTGCAAATATATTCACAGCAGAAACAGAGAAAGAAATAAACACTCATATTCTCTATGGAAAAGATTATAATAGCTTGCTTCCTTCTGGCCATTGTCTCAGTTGAGAATTATGCAGCAATGGGGAAGGGATCAAATTTGAATTCGAGAGATGGAGCAGCAACGGAGGAGGGGGCCGGAATGACCACAGAATTGCATCACCGCAAATCTCTCTTTAACCTGAGAAAAGGGGTTTGTGGAGGAAGAAGTCGGAGAAAATGGGTTAGAGGATGAAGATGATACCGGAGAAGGCATTGGCGGGAGGCTGCAGGCTTTGAGAAGGGAGAAAAAGGGTTTTTGATTTTGTTTTTCCTTTAATTTTGAAGGTAAAATATTCAACCTTGGTTAAAGTCGGGTTAAAAGCATGGTTAAGTCCGGTCAAAGGTCGATTTCAGCGGTCAACGGTCGACCAGCAGGTCATCCGGATGCCAGGTGTCTATTACCCCTATAAGTCTGGATGGCAAGTGAGTTTCATGAAATATTGGATGCTACTTAAAACTTGGTGGAAAAGAATGGATACAAGGTGCAATTAACCCATATTTAAAAAAGGAAAAAGAAAAGCACATAAGCGATCACATAATCAAAAGTCAGCTTAACAGGTTTGGATGTGAAAAAACTTTGGATCTTAACGAACACGCAGCCACAAATAAAAGTCGAGCTATGAATTAAAGGAGCCAGCCCGACAAAGTGCATTCCCAAGGTTTTGAGTTTGTGTAGGGTCGAAGAAGAGACCAGATAGCTTTACGATATGATGTATCATGTATGTAACATTATCCTACACTTTGTACAAGAAACTGTTTCTGCAGCTCGAACCCGTGACCTAAATTGACAAAGCAGCAATCTTGTCAGTTGTTTTAAGGCCCGCACAATCAATATTTATTTAATAGTATATTTTTTACTCGTAAACTAAGCAAAGCATAGGATCCTTCCTTTCCTTTTAATGCATTATTGATTTTCCTTGGGGGGATCTTATTTTACAAACACGTTAGATATTTGGTTTACACGTAAGTGAGTTTTTATTTTTCCTGAAAACATGCTATCACTTAATATCCGTATTGACTTTTATGTTGCTATCTATTAAAAGAATTAATTCATGCCATTTGGTAATGTAACCATTTTCTATAAAATTGATTTATTTATTTATATCCGCTTAAAAAAATGTATACACTATAACGAAATAATATTATTAAAGCAATGTAAACTTGGATACGCCCGATTGCAGCCCGAATTTGGACTTCATTCTTATAAACTTCGCCAAACTGAAGTAATACCGTAAATCAATAATATTGTTGTGAGTCGAACATAAACTCTCGTAAACTCGGCGCACAAAACCGGATGAGATCAGGAGAGGTTCAAAGAGAGGTCAATTATGAGGCAACCATTCAGCAACCGTCATGTGTAAAGTAATCTATTTTTAAAAAAACAAAATTTCAAAAAACAAATTCAATACTTTACACGTGGCGGCTGCTGAGTGGCTGCCTCATAATTGACCTCGTTTTTAACCTCCTCTGATCTCATCCGGCACAAAACATGATTGACGTGCATATAAGATTCCATGGCTGCTATGTTTACAAACACTCCTCTTGACGAGAAAGAAATGCTATTGTTCCGACGTAGCTGGTGATATATTGCATCTAAAGTCGACGATTTAAATCTTAGTAGGTATTGCTGGTGTTTGGGTCTTGCCGTCAGTTTCTTATACCGAAGTGGATTTAAACTCAGCCACTTTGTAGACACCAAATCCTGAGCCTCTCACGTAAGAGACTGTTGATTGACCAACATTACATGTTGCCTTACAGGCTCCCGTCTATAGCGAGGTATGGAAGATCGGATGTACTCAACCATACTTATGTGTCATAAACACACAAAAATTGTTTATCAATGACTCATAATGAAAATTGCGTCAATCTGTGTCGATCGGCTGCTACTTCACAATATAAGAACCGCAGCCAATTTATTGAATCATTTTGCTTTATTCCATCATATTCTAAAGTAAAGAAAGTATGTGTCATTGACTCTATTGGAAATAGAATCACACCAATTTATCATAAGTTTATGTTTTGTCTTTTACATTTATTCATCCTCTACACACTTTCTTAGGACTGTAACGATAAAGATATTCAAAATTAAGATATTATCTTTTGTATTAAAAAATACTAATTAATTAGGAAATGATTTTTAGATGCAGATAAAAATGATAATGGTTTCAAATGTTAGATTTCGGCAGACTATGGAAAATATAGTAGGCGAAGTCATATGATTGGCAATTTAAAATTCGCGTCTGCGGTTCGTCCACAGCACATGAATATAATAATAGGCCACCAAACCTTCCTTTCCCGTACATTATTCTTCTACATTTTCTACATATTCCAATCATATTGAGTTTGATTTGCATAATCTATCACGAAATTTTCTATTCTTTGTTATTTATGTTTCAAAAATATTGTCATAATTGATTTGTATAATTTACGCTATGTTTAAAAAATAAACATGACAATATTTTTGGGACGAATAAAATACCTCTTTTCTTGTACTTTACTATTAAGGAGTGGCTATTTCCGCAATCTATTAGGCTTTTCCACACCTTTTTATATTAATCATCAATAAAGGGTCTAAAGTTTTTCAAAAGAAACAAAGTTAAAGGGTGTAGAAATAAGTCTAGCCAAGGTGTGTCAAGCTGAGTTGAAGTGGGCCACCTAGACAAAGTGATGGAAGAAAGTGACCAAGTCAGTCAGCCAAGTAGATCTGAATAAGGAATCTGAACTGAGGAGGTAAGGACTAAATAAGAACGGACTGAACTGAAGAAGACTAACGGGCTGAGGTGAAGAAGAGCTGAAGAGATACAAGGCGGAGCCAGAATGAAGAAGTGCTGAGCCGAGTTGACAAGGTGAAGCACAAGTAAAGCAGCAACACTAAGGCCAAGCTGTTATACTTAGTCTTTGTAAATATTGTAACTTAGAATTTTTTACTGTACACAGCTGTGCAGAACAGGTAGCTAGCCGTTACCTTAGACGTCAGAAATTACTGTAGATGAACACTGACCACTGTCCAAGTGGTAAAATATAGCCGTTAGGAGCCGAATTCTTCCTATAAAAGGGAAATAACCTTGTAAATTACAACTAACTTGAATGAATTCCTGCAATTCTTTTAATCTCGACATGGTATCAGAGCTTCTCTGATTCACTACTACTTATTACTACCTACTCTGTTTTTTTGCAAATTTCTTTAAAATCCATTCAAAACGTCTACACCTTTCAACCATGCTGAATATGTAGAAGCCACCTCCACTTCTGATCAAGTATTAGGAGTGGTGCATGTTCCTCAACTTACTGATGATTCTTCCATTGTCATCACTAGCCACGACCTCAACGGAGATAACTACCTATCGTAGTCTCGAGGGGCACAAATGTTCATAATTGGCAAAGGCAAGGAGGAATACCTATATGGAACAGTCCCTGTTCCATCTGAAACTGACGCAAACTTCCGGCTATGGAAGTCAGAAAACAGCATGATTATAGCATGGTTGATACGCTCTATGCAACCTGACACCTCTGATGATTTCATGATGTACAATATTGCAACAGAAATCTGGACTGCAGTCAAGGAGATGTATTACAAGCAAGACAACATCTCAGAATTATATGAAATCAAAGCTCATCTTCATGAGCTGAAATAAGGCAGGCTGGCTGTCCACAAATACTACATACTACTGACAAAAGTGTGGCAGCTAATTGACTCTTTCGAAGCACATCAGTGGTCTTGTATCACTGATGTTGCACTGTATAAAGAAATAACAGAAAGGAAACGAGTTTTTCGCTTGCTGATTGGACTGAACACATAATTCAAAAATGCCCAAAATCGGATTCTGAGAACTAAAACACTCCGATCTTGAAGGCTGTCTTTGCATAAATCAAACGCGAAGAAAGCTAGAGAAAGGTCATGATGGGATGATCTTCAACCTTGGAGTCCTCTGCTCTACACACTGAACAACCAGCAGAAGCTTCTATGCTGGCTGTTAAACGACATTTTATCTCTACTGGGGGTAAAGTGTGCAAGTGCTGTAAGAAAAAAGGCCATAAAGTCAATGACTATTGGAAATTACAGGCGAAGCTGGTCTGAGAAGGGAAACCACCTTTAAAGACCTGAAATGCACCTGGAGGCCGCAACAAAGATCAATCACTGCTGGACACAATGCTGCACATCAGGTCAGCAGCACAAATCAACTTGGCGCAGCTCGGCCAAACACAACCCGCCTCAGCTCAATCCAAGTAGCCGATGCTGAGGTCATTACAAAGGATCAGATTGCCACTAATTAACTTGTTGAACAGACAAGGTGGTTGAGCGGAACCACACCATGCAACAATGGCAGGCTACGTCCAGCGGAGCTCAAGCAGTTCATGGATCATTGACTCTGAGACAACCGACCACATGATAAACAATGGTAATCTTCTGAATTTATATACTCTATTTACAATACCAAAGAAAGTAAAGATTGATAATGGAACTTCACTAGAAGTCATAAGTACAGGCTCAGCTGCGATAAAAGATAAAATAATTCTGAAAGGGGTCATGCATGTTCCCAGCCTAAGTTTAAATCTAATGTCAGTGGGAAAATTTGCTAGAGATAGTAATTGCATAGTATGCTTCTCATCCACAGAATGTTTTTTTTTTTCAGGAAAACGAAAAGAAGGGGATGATTGGTAGTGCTAGGAATGTAGCTGGTCTATACCAATTAGAGTTGGACAACAGAGCTTCAATTAGCACAGCTGAGCTGTCAAGGAACCAGAATATCATGCACCCTAGAACATCTTGTATAAGTGATATTTTACTTTGGCATAATAGACTGGGACATCCCAATTTTGTATATCTTAAACAACTAATGCGAGAATTATTTTGATCACCTGATCTTACAAATATAACATATGAAACCTGTGAATTAGCTAAGCAAACAAAACAGAGTTACCCATCAAAACCATATAAGTCCTATGCACCTTTTAACTTAGTTCATTCTGGTTCCTCTTGACCAAATGATTAATTTATAGATGATGCAAGAGGTAAAGGTAAAAACCGCTTACTGAACCTTTACCCCGGTGAATAATCCCTTTGGGAGTGAAGTCACGGCACTCTAAGCATGCGCAATGGGTACCGCTGCTTTATTAGGGATGTTACAACCCACACCCCAGGATAGGAGATAAAAAACAAAGGAAATTACGATAGATATTAAGTGCGATCGTTGTACCACACATGGTGTAACATGTACGATTTACCTAAATAAAACTTAAGAACTATTAAGAATTAACTTAATAGGTGTAAGACTAACAAATAATGCATATAAATAAATGGTACAACTCTTATTCAGGAATTAAATAAAGGAATTAGAAAATGCCACATAAGAGAAGATAAAATAGTAGTTTCACACCCCACTTGCACCCTCACCCCCATCTAACCGGCCACACCTCTTCATTTTTCCCAATTTTCCTATTTTTCTCTTTTTAATTTCCCCCTCATCATTTCTAACTCTTCCACAAGAAAGACATTCAACCACTAAGATTTCATGCATGAACTTTTTCCTCCCCACTAACCACTTAAACCAAGAATTCCCATCATTTCCCCCACTACACTATAATCTCGACCAAACAAGGAGGGAAGGAATAAGAACATTCCATCTTCACAACTCCAATTCATTTTATCCATTCCGTCCTCTCTCACTTAAATTCTTTCCACTTCCACTCTCTTCCACTAGCAAGAAAATTTCTTCCACCCTCATTTATCTCATTTAAACCGAGAACAACAAGGCAAAGAGGAGAAGGGCTCCTTCCTTTTCCAAGCAAGAACCAAGGGTGCATGCATTTTAATTCTCAAGATAGTCACTATATCCATCTTCTTCACATCTTTCCTATCTTCTATTCTTCTCAAAACACTCAACACCTCTCCTATTTTAGGCTTTTAGCCGTGGGGTGCAATCAAAGGGACGGAAGAGTTGTTCAGTTGAACCAAATAAGAATTTTTGAGTCCTTCAAAGGTAAGACTCATTAAGATCAAGTTTTAGAACATTCCTAACTTCTACTTCTTCAAAAATGACTAACATTTTCCTCCTCTTAGCCATCTAGGACGTGTGTCACCAAACCAAGAACAAAGAATAAATCTTACCCTCTTAAGTGTAAGATTCGAGTATCAAGGCAAGCATTCTTCTTAGCTTCTTCAAGAATATTTAAAAATGAGTCTCCTATGTTCATATCAAAGGATGAATCATGCATGCATTTGTTAAAATAAAGCTCTTATCACCACGTTATGAAAAGTGTTCTTGCATGCTTAAACTATGAATGCATGTGTGCTATTCTTGTATAGTTCATGAATGTTGTAAGGATGATATCTAAATAGGACATGCATGGCAAAATCTTAGCATGGACAGCCCCCTTGAGGACATACATGGCATAAGAAATGAAGAACAATCATGCATTCATCATCTTTTATGTACCTTGTAGGTAAAACAGTACAATTTCTTGAAAAGTGTACTAAGAACCTCATCAAACATCATCTTAGTATGTGCATGTTGGATGATCATCATTTCCTTGGTTTTCATATGTATGAGAGTGTATTTGCATGATTATGGCCATGGTATAGTATGTTTATGGTACATCATACTATATACTATAATGCATGTCATAGAAGTTACTATCTTTGATATTTATCACCTCATCATCACCGTTATCCTTCTAAGATGGGGTTCTTTTGAGCCTCCATCATAGACCATGATTTCATCACCATCATCATGATGTGTATCTTGATGATCATGACCTAAGAAGATGTATTTTCATGTTTATATCCTCTTATGTGCATGCATGTAACAAGCATCATGATCATCACCATGATCATGGTCCTTATGATCATAACTATGGTGGATGTGACTTGGCTTGAGACTCATTGTGTTAGAATCATGAAAATCATGTATTCTCATGACATACATTCATGGTAGAGTAGAATACAAAATGGATATTACAATATTAGCGCATTGGTGACATTAAACAAATTTTGGAAACTCATTGTGGCATGCATAGAAACTTTCGGCCATAAGGCCTTATTTGGTGCCTAATGGATGATTTTCATTTATTGGGGTGTAACTACATGAATATGCGTATTATTTGTAGATTATATGTGAATATCTAGCATGTTTGCTACATTGAACAAAAGCACCGTTGGGTGTGCTTGGTAACAATTCGGCCAAGAGGCCATTGGAGCACAAATGATGATTTATGTCAATTGAATAAACCCACGTAAATATATGTGTAACAAGTATATTGTAAGGTAAATCAAGGGATAATCAAATTATTAAATTTAAAAAGAGGCAAGACTCCAATTAAGGGTTGTTTTGGCCATTTGGCCGAAATATCCCTTTAAAGGTAAAATGGAAATTTCACAATGCAAGAGAATTGAAAAATGGGTTTTTGGAGGTTATTATAATTAAATAAAGCATTGGAAACCTTAAAAGGATCAAGTGAGTGGTTAAGAATCACCAATAGGGGATGAATTCATTAGAGACTTAAACCAGTCCAGATACCGAGCATTCTCATACGCATATATTAGCATGGTTTTCAAAGCAAACAAGTTTTACTTACGATCACGTTCATAAAGAATTATTGCAAAAGATGTTTTAAAGGATTTTATGGTTAAAGAATTGTACTGTGAGACGAATGATTCTATACGACATGCATGTTTCTGTTGGCTGAGTGTTAACACCTTGTCAGGGACAAGGGTTCTCTGCCATTTTGTATATGCATGTTTCTATTGGCTGAGTGTAACACCTTGTCCGGTACAAGGGATCTCTGTCTTTCCGTTACGTCTACGACGTTCTGTATGGAGAGTATGGAGAGCTGACTGGTGTCTGATCATGGGGGATGATATCAGGGGCAAAAGACGTTATGATTGAGTGTAACACCGCTTCCGAGTCTCGAGATCTTGGTCGTAACGCATTACGGTTAGTCCTAGGTACGTATGATGTAACACCGTGGTTGGACCATCGGGATTCATATATGGTACTGAAGGCTACTCGGGGAATCATTTGTCATGTCGTGGGTATTATTTTTATGTTTCAAAAAGTGCTATAGCCAAATCATGTTATGTCATGTTTATGAATGTAGGAAATGATATGTTTTCTGAAAGTTTTGCAATGCATGCATCACGAACATGACCTACGAACTCCTAGAACCCTTAAGTCATGATTACTTCTGTACGTTGCTCATATATGAAGGTCAAGCAAGCACATAATGTAGAAATAAGAGGGTTTGAGTGATTTCAAAATAAGAAACGTTGAATATATATATATATATATATACAAACGTGTATAAGTGTATACATGTATGCATGATAACTTGTCATTACTTGTCTTATTTAGCTTATATATTATGTTGCCGTACTAACGAGCCATGAAGCATTAAAGCTTACATCATATGGCGAACATTTGTTGAGTTTATACTATTTTCAGGTGCCACCATTAATGAACTAAATTAGTTCATTAAGTGAAGTACTTAGTTTAATAAACTAAGTAGTTCATTAAAGGAAGATTCATTTGGAAAAGGCACAAAGGCAACAAGGCTAAGGAAGGAAAGTTTTCTCCTGCTACCCACATTCAATGTCACACGCCTTTTATACATATATATATACACTATATTTTCAGATTTTTTTTATAAAAGGCACATACACATGTATTCCAACGTACTACCGACACGTTATATATCTTACGTACGTTAACGTCACACCACTATACTTAACTCATATTTATGAGTATATTCAGGTCTTATATCATATGATATAAGATATGGTGATGACAAATTAAATACGACACGATAAAAGGTTCTAAACCGAAATTTGTCGTATCGGGCGAATCCGAAACTTCGCCAACGTGTCACGTACTTGCCATAAATAAATGGCCAGCCCATATACATCAAAAATTGATGTAAATTTCGTGCACATCACTGAAAAATCAGGCAAAAATACTTTCCATGATGGCACACACAAATC
>AP025043.1:25478423-25782558 GCA_036186865.1 Eustoma russellianum | reverse complement strand
ATTCACACAAATAGGAATTAATTTTTCAAAACCATCTACCGTTTCTGGCAGATTTGCACAATCTGAGTTCCAACGGTTTTTGAAGGGGTTAAAGGTTGAATTTTGATTTGAAATTTTTAGGGGACCTTCATAGCATCTGAGGCTAAGTTCTCTCAAAATTTCATAATTTTTGGAGACCTCTAACCTGGTTTTCAAAACGTTTTAAAACAGGTCCTGAAAACAGAATCTGTTTTCAGAACTTGAATTGTTCAAGTTTAAAGAAATTTTAAAAAGCACACTTTCCGCACCATCTATTCAACCCCCCCTTCTAGTGGTGCCTTGTAGATCCTACAAGTGGTATCAGAGCGCAGGAATACTCACTACAAAGAATCCAACGATTCAGTGAGATGGCATCCACAAATCTCAAAACCGAACAAGAAGGTATGTCGAGCCAAAGGCCTCCACTTTTTGACGGTGAGTCCTTTATTCAATGGAAACTTAGGATGAAACTTTTTCTTATGGCTATAGATATAGATCTTTGGTCAATAATTGAAGATGGTCCATATGTCCCATCTAATGTATCCACTGTAGACGGAGTTACTTTAGAAGTTATTAAAACTAGACAAGAATATACGAGTGATGATAAAAAGAAACTTAGTATGAATGCTAGGGCTATGCAATTGCTCTTAAACGGATTAAGTAAAAGTGAGTCTAGTTATGTGTCAAATTGTTCGAGTGCACAAGAAATGTGGAGAATTCTAGAAATGAAACACGAAGGCACGAGTCAAGTAAAAGAGTCAAAAATTAATATGCTCATGTCTACTCTTGAGTCTTTTAAATTGTTGCCTAATGAGTCGATTGTAGATATGGATCTTCGTTTAACTAACATCTATAACTCTCTTGAGTCTCTTGGTAAGGCTTTTACTACGCATGAAAAGGTACAGAAAGTCCTACGAAGCCTTCCTTCGGAATGGGATCCTAAAGTGACTGCTATAGAAGAAAGTAAGGAGACTAAATCAATAAAAATGGAAGAACTCATTGGCTCACTCAAAGTTTATGAAAACAAACTTACTATTCGGAAATCGGAATCATCTAAACAAGGTAAGACAATTGCTTTTAAATCAAATGAATACGTCTCCCCTCCCTCCGATCACTTAGATGATAGTGATTCCGAATCGGATAATGATGATTTAATTCTATTGGCTAAAGGACTAAGAAGATTCATGAGAAAGTCATTTAGAAATAAAAACAAGGGCACTACATCTAAGAGAAATAAAAACAAGTCAAATGATAAGGATATTAAATGTTATGAATGCGGCAAACTCGGACACTTATCATATGACTGCCCAAACAAAGAAAAGCAAACTAATAAATACCCTGACAAGGAGCGGAACAAAAATAGACTCGTCTCAGATCCTAAACAAAGGAAACGTGCACTAAAGGCCTCCACATGGAGTGACTCACCAGACTCTGAAACTGAGACCGAAGAGGAGACCGCTCAAGTTTGCTTCGCTTCAAAGGCGTCTAATGAGGTATCATCCGATTCTGACTCTGACTCTGAACCTTCTTATGATGATCTTTTTAGTCAGTATCTTGAATTACATAAATTTACTAAGACTCTCGCAAAAGAAAAGAAACGTTTAATTGAAGACAAGAAACTGTTAGAATCTTCTAACGAGAATCTTGTCGCTCAATTAAGCGATTCAAAGAAAGAGTCTTCATGTGTCATCACTGCATTAAAAACCGAGATCTCATCATTGACTTCTCAAAATAATGAAATGAAATCCGAGATTTCAAATTTGAAATCAAGGAATACAGATTTAGAGAAAATGATGAAACAATTCGATACAGGGTCAAACATGCTGCATCGCATCATATTATCGCAAAAGCATGACAGTGACAAAACTGGATTGGGATACGTTGATACTAACGAAGTATCAACCAAACCAACCAAGTTTGTTGTGTCTAAGAAAGTAGACACCCCTAAGCATCAAGAGGCGTCTAAGATGACGCAAAAAACACCTCCTTCCACACGCCCCACTCCCTCATATCATGTGAAATATAACGTTGTACCATATAGATATGAGAAGAAAAGAACAATGCATACACGAAATACATATCATCCACGCACTACGCACACGCACACAAGGACACATCAAAAGCGTCCTTCATTCAATGAGTATAGAGGAGTCCTTGGGCAAAGATCCAAAGTACATGCACCACATGTATATTATATCGCACCTTCATTCTTGCCATTTGATAGACCGAGAAGGATCACCCAATATGGGTACCGAAAGGTACCTTTACCAAAAGGTGATTAACTAACTCGAAAGGACCCAAAATTAAAAGGGTACCTAAATCACCTTTTCACATTGCAGGGAGATCACTCATCAAAAGACACATCAATAAAGTGGTTCCTTGACAGTGGTTGCTCGAGGCACATGACGGGTGACCCGAGCCTGTTCTCCAAATTAAAGAAGGTCACAAAAGGCGGATCCGTGACCTTTGGAGACAACAATGAAGGCAAGATCATTGGAAAAGGTACGATTGGCAATCCGAATACACTTCAAATCTCCAACGTATTTTTGGTAAGCAACTTATCCTACAATCTTCTTAGTATTTCTCAATTTGTTGACAATGGCTTCAATGTTTGTTTTACTCACCCTTATTGCAATATAATAAATAAAAATGGAGAAACCGTTTTAAAAGGAAAACGAGAAGGAAATATCTTTACACTATCTATGGATGATGTAGTAGACGCTAAAGTTAAATGTTTTATGTCAAATGAACCCAATGTGAATTTGTGGCATAGACGTTTAGGACATATAGGTATTCCTACACTAGAAAAATTGCAACGAAAGAACCTAGTACGGGGATTGCCTACGCTTGATTTAGACAACTTTCAGTTGTGTGAATCTTGCATAAAAGGCAAACAAACACGTGAGTCACTTAAGCCTAAAAATGAGATAAGCACGACTAGAATACTAGAACTATTGCATATCGATTTGTTTGGTCCTAGTCGCACTACAAGCCTTGGTGGGCGTCACTATGCATGCGTGATTGTTGATGACTTTTCTCGTTATACTTGGACTTTATTTCTTGCACATAAAGATGATAGCGCCGTAGAAATTGCTAAATTAATTAAACAACTTGAAAATCAATACGGCGTAAATGTGAAAAGAATAAGAAGCGATAGAGGCGGTGAATTTAAAAATAAAGAGATGATTTCGTTTGTGAAGAAAAAGGAATTAAACATGAGTTTTCGCCACCTAGAACTCCACAATTAAATGGATTAGTAGAAAGAAAGAATCGCACACTACAAGAAATCGCTAGAACCATGCTTTGCGAAAATAAATTGCCTAGATTTCTGTGGGCGGAAGCCGTAAATTGTGCATGCTATATTGTAAATCGCCTATCTATAAGAAAGAAAATAAACAAAATGCCTTACGAAATTTTGAATGATCGCATGCCTAAGATTGATTATTTTCGTGTGTTTGGATGCAAGTGCTTTGTCTTGAATACAAAAGATAACTTAGATAAATTTGAATCCAAATCAATTGAGTGTATTTTTGTTGGGTATTCCGTAAATTCAAAAGCATATAGATGTTATGATCCTCTCACTAGACAAATCATAGAATCTATTCATGTTAAATTCAATGAATTTGGTGATATTGATAAAAATAAGGAATATGACGATGATTTTGAATTGAAACCCGTTTTGGATGAAGATAATGATTCTTTTGATATGCATGAGATGAATGAGACACTAGAAATGCATGATCATATAGAAATGCATGATAACTTAGAAAATAATCAACCAAGATGGCATAGAGATCACCCACATGATCTCATCATAGGCGACATCACTCACGGTGTGCGACCACGTAGAAGAATCACTTCGGATGAAATAAATGAATTTCATGCTATGATTTCTGAAATTGAGCCCAAAAATGTGCATGATGCTTTGAGTGATTCATCTTGGATTGATGCTATGCATGACGAACTTAATCAATTCGTTAGAAATGATGTATGAGATTTAGTGCCACGACCACAAAATAAGACAATAATAGGCACAAAGTGGGTATTTAGGAACAAAATGAATGAAGAAGGAAAGGTTGTTAGAAATAAAGCAAGACTCGTAGCTCAAGGATATAATCAAGAAGAAGGAATAGACTACGATGAAACATTTGCACCCGTAGCACGTTTAGAAGCTATACGACTCTTACTTGCCATTGCTTGCATGAAAGATTTTAAATTATATCAAATGGACGTCAAAAGTGCTTTTCTAAACGGATTCATACAAGAAGAAGTATACGTGAAGCAACCACCCGGTTTTGAAGATTTGAAACATCCAGATCACGTGTACAAACTAAAGAAGGCACTATATGGCCTAAAGCAAGCGCCGAGAGCATGGTATGATCGTTTTGCTACTTTCCTTTTAGAAAATAATTTTAAACGTGGTACTATAGATAGTACACTATTTTTGAAACAAGAAAAATCAGATTTACTTATTATTCAAATCTACGTAGATGACATTATCTTCGGTTCTACCTCACATAGACTCGTTAAAGATTTTGAAAATTGTATGAAAGCTGAATTTGAAATGTCTATGGTTGGTGAACTTAATTATTTTCTTGGCTTGCAGATTAAGCAAACGAGTAAAGGAATTCATATAAGCCAAGCTAAGTATGTAAATGACATGATCAAGAAGTTCAATTTTGAAAATTTGAAACCATCCCCCACGCCTATGAGTGTTACTACTAAATTAGACAAAGACGAACATGGTAAAGACGTTGATAATAGATTATATCGATCTATGATAGGTTCTTTACTATATTTAACTGCTAGTAGGCCTGACATCATGTTTAGCGTATGCATGTGTGCTCGTTTTCAAAGTCAACCTAAGGTGTCACACTTAAATGCGGTAAAAAGAATATTCCGTTATATTAAGCACACGCCCACCTTAGGTATTTGGTATGATAAGGATTCTACATTCGACTTACATGCTTACACTGATGCAGATTATGGTGGCTGCAAGATAGACAGAAAAAGCACGAGCGGAACTTGCAAATTTATAGGAAATTCCCTTATTTCATGGTTTTCCAAAAAACAAGCAAGTGTTGTTTTGTCCACTACTGAGGCTGAGTATATGGCTCTTAGCCTTTGTTGCACACAGTTGTTGTGGATAAAACAACAACTTTTGGATTTTGGAATTACCGTAAAGAAAATTCCTATATATTGTGATAGTATGTGTGCAATAAATTTGTCTAAGAACCCCGTATTACACTCTAAGGCTAAGCATATAGAAGTTCGCTATCATTTTCTTCGTGATCACGTTAACAATGGTAATATTGTCATAGATCACGTACGCACAGAATCACAAGTAGCGGATATATTTACAAAGGCCTTAAATCAAGCCACATTTGAATCTCTTCGTTCTAAATTAGGCATGATTCCCGTTGATGTGATTTAATGTGATACTATTTGATTTACTTTCCTTTTTGACAGGGATCTTTTGATTAACTTTCCAAAATAAAGGGGGAGAGAGAAGCATGATTTAAGGGGGAGAGAGAGACACTGATTGATCCTAATTGCATGAATCAAGGGGGAGCCGGATTTGAAATTCGAAATTCAAATTTCAAATCTGTGCATAATTCAAGGGGGAGAGACAGCACTTAAATCATGTACACTAGTTATTTTGAAAATCATCAAAAGGGGGAGATTGTAGAAATAAGAGGGTTTGAGTGATTTCAAAATAAGAAACGTTGAATATATATATATATATACAAACGTGTATAAGTGTATACATGTATGCATGATAACTTGTCATTACTTGCCTTATTTAGCTTATATATTATGTTGCCGTACTAACGAGCCATGAAGCATTAAAGCTTACATCATATGGCGAACATTTGTTGAGTTATACTATTTTCAGGTGCCACCATTAATGAACTAAATTAGTTCATTAAGTGAAGTACTTAGTTTAATAAACTAAGTAGTTCATTAAAGGAAGATTCATTTGGAAAAGGCACAAAGGCAACAAGGCTAAGGAAGGAAAGTTTTCTCCTCCTCCCCACATTCAATGTCACACGCCTTTTATACATATATATACTATATTTTCAGATTTGTTTTTATAAAAGGCACATACACATGTATTCCAACGTACTACCGACACGTTATATATCTTACGTACGTTAACGTCACACCACTATACTTAACTCATATTTATGAGTATATTCAGGTCTTATATCATATGATATAAGATATGGTGATGACAAATTAAATACGACACGATAAAAGGTTCTAAACCGAAATTTGTCGTATCGGGCGAATACCGAAACTTCGCCAACGTGTCACGTACTTGCCATAATAAATGGCCAGCCCATATACATCAAAAATTGATGTAAATTTCGTGCACATCACTGAAAAATCAGGCAAAAATACTTTCCATGATGGCACACACAAATCACCCCACATTTAGGCCAAAATGTGAAGATTCCAATTTTAATTTTGTCACATGTTTATGGTACCACTTTAAATCAGCCAAGTGCTGAAATTTAAAGTATATATTATATATATTATGTATAACATAATATATATATCATGTACAAAAGGTGGAATTTAAATTAGAGAAAAATCGGGTAATCGATAAATATCGAAAATTCGGTTTTCTATGCACATAACATGGAACGTTTTTCTTGGACATCATGTGACACGTATCTAGACACTTTTTACATATAATATACATCTTAAAGTGTTCTAGAAAATTAAATTAAGGGCTGATTGGAATATTACATGTGTGTATTATTAAATGTGCACTATTTTACAAAGTTAGCAAAAATAAATTTCAGCACATGTACAAACACACTCAAACGTTACTACAGCTGATTTGGAGCATATGTGGAGCCTTGTTGGCATGTTGATTGGTCAAAGATCAATCATACAATGTTGATGAATCAAAGAGAGAAGCTACAAAAGGTAAGTATTCAACATATACCTCTCTTATGTCACATGCTGAAAATTTCAGCATACTACTCTTACCTTGGCCGATTTTTATGTCATTAAGGCAACATATTTTGTCAATTTTTTATTAAAGGATTAATTGAAGATGTTATGGAAATGATTTGAATATTATGTAAGGTAATAAAGTGTGATATTCTACATATCACACATGCTGAAATTTTTCAGCATGTGTGAAGTGATGGTGGACGAATTCTAAGGCTATTGTGTGTCCAAATTCATTTCTCAATTGATAGCAAGACTTACCATGTATTGTTGATTCATTTTAATGAGAAAAATCAAAGTAAATTGGAGATTATCTTGAATAAAAATGGATGTTGCACATGCTGAAAAATTCAGCATGGCAAGGAGTATAATGGCCGATTTTTTGGAGTAAAAAGGAAGGATTTGTTGGTCTTGCAATTTATGATGAAATTTTAGACTTATGGTATGATTTTATGATTGATATTGGCACATGTTTAAAGTGATTATTTCAGATTTTTCAAGTCATCAAATGATGACAACATTGAGCCAATAAAGAGGTGCCAAGTAAGCAAAGACTAAATGATGGTCCAATGGAATGATGCCAAGTAAGCAAAGCATTGTCACCATGATGTCTTACACTCTCTCAAGCACTTAAAAGGAAATTTTCAAGAGGGGGAGAAGGGCTATAGGGACGGCTGCAAGTCTATAAGGAAGGAAGAGAAGAGCAAACAAAAGTAACACCAAGATTTGCATTCTAAAGTGATCAAAGTGCCAAGCCTCTTTTCTCCTACACTTTCTTTCTCTCTTTTCTTGTAAAAAGCCTATTGTACTTTGCATCTTTCAATCTTGAATAGGCTTCATAGAAACCACCATTCATTCATCTTTGTAAAAGATTGATCAAGGTGTGATCAATCTTCATTCTAGCAAGGTGGTGGTGTTCGTGCAAATTGTACTAGCAATACAAGGTTTGTAAAGGGTTGGAGTTAAGGTGTAACTCTATCAACCCTGTGGTAAGGTGTGTTGTGTGTGTGATTAGTGTGAACCAAGGAAGGTGTTCCTTGAAGACTGGAGTAGGTTGTTTATAACCGAACCAGTATAAAATTCTTGGTGCAATTTACTTTCAGCATTTACTTTTCAGTTTCTGCACTGTTTATCCGTTTTGTTCACGTTCGGAAAAATAGTAAACGATTTCCAAAAATTATACAAATTTCCAGAAACATACATAAACGTTCTAGGGTTAATTTGGCACAAGTTTCAACCCTTTTGGACAAGTATAGGTCAGTCAAACATCAAAAGTTCTGAGACTAGTGCAGTCTGATTTGCAGACTTGCAAAGGTTGAGACTTTGGTTGTGTTTGACCTACTTCCCAAAAGAATTTTCAAAAAATGTTTCAACCTATTTAAATATAGTGTGTGAGGAGTTAATGGTCAAATTTTCAGATCATTTGGACATTCACACAAATAGGAATTAATTTTTCAAAACCATCTACCGTTTCTGGCAGATTTGCACAATCTGAGTGCCAACGGTTTTTGAAGGGGTTAAGGGTTGAATTTGGATTTGAAATTTTTAGGGGACCCTCATAACATCTGAGGCTAAGTTCTCTCAAAATTTCATAATTTTTGGAGACCTCTAACCTGGTTTTCAAAACGTTTTAAAACAGGTCCTGAAAACAGAATCTGTTTTCAGAACTTGAATTGTTCAAGTTTAAAGAAATTTTAAAAAGCACACTTTCCGCACCATCTATTCAACCCCCCTTCTAGTGGTGCCTTGCAGATCCTACACATAAAAATGAACTTAAAAGATTGTAATCAAGAATGATACAGATTAAATGAAATTTAGCTAAGTTCAAAGTAAAGCTGATGAAAGAAGCTAACTGTCTGATTTACTGTACCATTTATTCATGTTAATTGCGTTGGATGTTCTTTCATACATGCTATTCATATGATACTTGTTCTGTGATTTACCGTTTTATCTCTACAACCCCAGTCCCCATGTATGATCCACTTGATAAATGTAGGCGGAAATACTTGGTGAGCGATTCATTATCATCACCCTTTTATTTTACCATGCAGACCCACAGGATCCCAAGCATGAGTTTGTAGAGGATGAGCCCAGAGAATAGGTTCAGGATAGTAGACTGCTGTATCAAATTTTGTATTTTGGATATTTCAGCTCTGTACCTATGACAATTAGATTGATGATGTATCCCTGATACTATTTTGGATGTAGTAGTTCGTACTTATGTCGATGTTTTATTTCCGTCTATTTTATGATGCTTCTGCGATTCGATACATGTTTATGACATTGCGCATATAGATGCGATCAACACGTTGTACTTCTCGTAGCGGAGTATGAGGGTGCACCATGACAAGACCCTAGTCCCAGGAGGGGTGCTACATGGACCGAGGTGATTTTGAGGATGAGTCATCCTTAAACCATCTAGAGTTAACTCGTATAGTGCAAGGAAGCCCTTTTTCTAAAGAGATCACGGCTTATGCAACCGTAGAAAATTTCAATGTGACCAAACTGGATACCTATGGTGCCACCTTTCACCCACGGATCATCTCTTCAATTTCAGAATATAATTAATTTGAAGAATGTTCACGATGAGCTGAGATGTAAAACTTTCCCTGCGTGTCTATGGGAAAAGGCTAGGAGATGGTTTCAAGAGTTTCTGTCTCAGTCAATCTATTATTTTTGACAATTGCCTCAAAGGTTCAAAGCACAATTTATGTCTTGTAAGATTTTTGTTAAGAACTCTTCATATTTGATGACTTTGAGGCAGAAGCCAGTATGTTTTGCAATACATGCAGCAGTTCACAGACGGATCCCTGTAGGTCAGAGATTGTAATGATGGAGTAATAGTTTCTACGTTCACTAATTAGTTGAGGCCAGATTGCCTCTTCTTCTAATTTTCCAAGGAGAACCCAAAGTCTCCGTGGGCTTGTTGTAGAAAGCCCACTTATTCTCCTGTGGTGACGAAGTGAATAGATTAAAGACAGGGACTGCGTCAGCCTAACAGAAGCCAAGCCGTGGCTAATACAAAATGGAGACCCACAAAGATTTCAGGGACAAGTGTAGTGCGTTTGATCACTTGAGATGCCAAGGTAAAGAAGATTTGTCTTTACTTGGCTTAAAAGAAAGGATCATTCTTGTCTTGGAGAAAGACGGGGTGAGGACGGACCTACCGCAATTGCGAGGGCCAAGATCAAAGAGAGATCCTAAGCTGTACTACAAATATCACAGAGATATTAGCCATGATGCAGATGATTACAGGTAGCTAGCACGCGTAATCGAGCGCCTAATTTAATAAGGTATTTATATCAATTTTGTGACCTGAGGTCACGATTACACAATAGGATGGATTTTCACGACTTCCTCTAGAAGGAAAGTGCCACGAAGACAAACCGCTCTAACACAAGAAAGATGATGATGATAAGGGGGATGAAGAGCCCAGTGCTGCAGGTCAGTCTCATGTTAATTCGATAATTTATACGATTTCAGGTGGTCTTGGTGTGCTAAGGTCAAAATGAGAGCCAAGAGCAACTGGAACTTCAATCAATTCGTCCTAGAAAAATCAAAGCTCTCGCATGAGCTGAATTACGAAATAGATGACCTAATCCCCTTGGGTCATGACAATGAAGGCCTGGTGATTGACATCTTTGTCAATTTTAAGCCTAATAAAACCATAGAGGTGCATCAAGTTTATGTTGATATGGGTACCATAGTTAACTTGATGTACTATAATTTCTTTCAGCGACTTAGGCTGTTAGACAGTCAACTGTGACCTATCAACTCTAATATTTGAATTTTTTGGTGTGATAGTGTAGCCAACAGGACTGGTTACATTGACCATTACCTTTGGCAAACACCCCAAGTGCCGCCAGTTATGCATGGATTTTGTCGGTGTGAAAGAGAGGTAACCCTACAACATTCTCCTCGGTAGGCCGGTTTTAATGGGTCTGGAGGCAATTATCTCGTCACTACATGTCATCTTAGAGTTTTTGTCCCAAGCTGGGATGGTGACTATTCACAGGAATCTGCAGCGACCAAAAGTTGCTATGGTGTAGGAGTAAAAGTGTACTGCCCCGCCCGATACTAGGGTTCTGGTCCAGTGCACCGACCGTACTCTGCTATGAGAAGTACAAAGTGTCGATACATACATGTACATGTCGACATGAATCATGAATCGATATAGCGGAAGTAACGTAAAGATAAACATACGACATGCATAAACATACAAATCGTCATAATCCGGTCAAATCATAATATCCGAAGTCCAGATAATAAAAGTACATCAAGATCCAAATCATCTAACATATCCCAAAAGGTAAGTCCTGGCATACACCTCACTCACGGGTAGTTTACTCGAGGCTTGTCCTCTATGTATCCACTATCGGGAACCCTGTCCTCTGTAAGTGATTAAATGCAAATATGAACGATAAACATAATAGCCTAACAAATAGTCCTACTAGATATGTCATGTGGATCATGCATGGGGATACGAGGTGATAAAAATAAATAGGCATAATAAAGAACATAATATGACACGTCTCCATTTTAAACAAGTAAAGTGACATAACATAAATGTAAGCATATAACATATAATGCATATAAATTTAACATCATAACATAGAGAACTTCTATCTAAGTCCATAAACGTCACATGCATGTCGATGCTTAATTTCTAATACATGTTTTAGACTAAGGTCACAAAACTTATAACTACACTTCCATGCATAAATTCTATTCTGGTCAACTTAATAACATCATAGGCTTAAGGATGTTCTAATAATAACGTTGTGGTAACATGAAAATTTGGTCGGACATGGTTATAACATGGTTCATTTTTAATGACAGTTTAAACCACGCTTTTTCATAATTTCATAACATGACTTTTTTTGGAAACATGCATAACATGGCATTTTCATAAACATGAAGACATAACATTTTCACAAATAGTTATAGCACTTTTCGTAAGAATAATAACTCACAAAATATCGAATGATTCCCCGTGTAGTAACATGTACAACATAAAACATAAGTACATATTCTAACGGTGACGCGTTATGGCGGAGATCCCTTGTCCCCGACATGGTGTTACACTTGGGTATAACGATAACATATGCCCATGATACCTACCACTCTGATCCTGATGTCATGTCGACGCTCCATAACGCAACATAAACGTAACATAACATGTGTCGTTGGAATCAATCGTCTCGTGTTTATTATTTGTTAAGCGATGAACTTTTTAAAAGATGTGATTCGATAAAAATAATTTTGCAAATTTTTATTTCATGGTTCATGAGTTTCGGCCTTAAGGGTAATTTAGTCATTCTAAAATTTAGCCTTTAGGACCTGTATAGCACCACTAGAAGGGGGTTGAATAGTAGGTACAGAAAATTTGATTTTTAAAAACTTTTTAACCAAAAACCTCACTTCTGAAAACAGTTTCTGTTTTCAGATCCTGATTTCAAATAATCAAATGACCTAGTTAAACACTTTCAAAAATTATGAAATTCGATTTGAATGAACTCTCAGACGTTATAAGTATCTCATAAAAATTTCAGAATAAAAATCCACTCCTAACCCTTTGAAAATACGTTCTTGGTTAGATTGCGCGAATCTGCCAGAAATAGTACTCCGACTTGAAAATTTTATTCCGATTAATTGGTCACTCCAAATGGTCTGCAAATTTAATGACAAACCCCTTAAGGTATATATTTTAACGGGTGGAAACATTTTTTGAAAATTTCTTTGGAAAGTATGTCAACCACGTTGATGTTCTCAACCTTTGCAAGTTTGAAAATCAGATTGCACTAGTCTCAGAACTATTAACGTTTGATTGACTTGTACTTGTCCAAATGAGTTGAAACTTGCGACAAATGAAGCTTAAGAGGTGTGACTATGTTTCTGCAAAATTTTATGATTTTTGAAAGTCGTTTACTATTTTTACGGTTGCAACGGAATGAACACAGAAACTGAAAACTGAAAGTAAAGTGCTGAAAGTAAAGACACCAAGGATTTTATATTGGTTCGGTTAAATCAACCTACTCCAGTCTTTGAGGACACCTTCCTCGGTTATCACTAAAGACAAATAACACCTTATCATAAGGTTTTTTGGAGTTACACACCAACTCCACCATTCACAAACAATACAATCAATCACACGAATCACGAACACCACCACCAAACGGATGAAGGTTTGATCACACCTTGATCAACCTTTTACAAAAAATGAGGCATGTATGGTGGTATAAACAAAGCCTATTCAATATGTTGAATATAAGAACAATAGGCTTGAGAGAGGAAGAATAAGAAAGAAATGTAGAAGAAGAAAGTAAAGGATTCTTTTGCACTTGAGAGATGGTGAGAGTTGTCTTGAATCACTTTGTACTACTTCTCTTCTGTTTATGTTGTGAGATTAAAATGCAAAACATGTGTCAAAAAGAGTTTAAAATTTTTCCAAATAATCAAAAATTAATCCATTCAATTTTGGGATGCCAATTAGCCACCATAAAGAGCAAGAATTCGGCGAGCACTCATTGTCACATGCTGAATTTTTAGCATGTGTTATATTTGCCAAATGTTTGAATTGCTACCTTGTGTAGCTCCCTTCTTTATATCACTAACCTTGTGTGGCATATTCTCCACCAATCAAGATGCCAACTAAGCTCCACATAGGCTCCATTTAGGCTGAAGTAGGCGTGTAACAAGTCTTGCTATGTGCCGAATTTCATTTTGGTAAACTTTGTCAAATATTGCACAATAATTACACATATAAGGTAAATTGTAATCAGCCCTTATTTGAATATTCTAGTACACTTTAACATGTCTTGAATGTGTAAAAGATGTCCAGATACATGTTACAAGTCATGCCAAAAACGTTCCATGTGTTACGTTCGTAGAAAACTGAATTTTCGACTTTCGCCGATTACGCGATTTTTCTCCAATTAAATTCAAATTTTTTGCACATGTTATATATATTATGTCACACATAATATACATAAAATAAATTAAATATTCAGATCTAATGGCTGAGGTATAGGCGACCCATGTGACAAAAAAATTGAATTTGAAATATCTACACTTTGGCCTTAATTATGGGTGATTTGTGTATGTCAACATGTAATGATTTCATGGCTGATTTTAACATGTGAGCCACGAAAGTTTTGGCCAGTTTTGAAGTATAGGGGCTGGATATCTTTATATGGCAATTACGTGACACATTGGCGAAGTTTCGGTAGTCACCTGATACGACAATTTTCGGTTTATAACCTTGTAACATGTCGTTATAATTTTGTCATCACCATGAATTATATCATATGATATAAGACCTGAATATACTCATAAATATGAGGTAAGTATATTAGTGTGACGTTGATGTATGTTTGTAATATATGTAACATGTCGGTAGTACGTCGGAATATATGTGTATTGTGCTCTTTTTATCAAAAATATAAATATAAATATATATATATATATATGTATGGTATATAGAAATGGCGTGTGAGAGGGATGAATGAGGAGACTTTCCATTCTTCAATTTGTTGCCATCATGCCTTCTCCAAATATATCTCCATTTAATGAACTAGTTAGTTCATTAACTTAAGTACTTCACTTAATGGACTAGTTTAGTTCATTAATAGTGGCACCTGAAAATAGTTCAAACACAAAAAATGTTTGCTATTTGATGTAAGCTTTAACGCTTCATGGCTTGTTAGTACGGCAACATTATATATAAAGCATATAAAGCATGTATGTCACAAAAACGTGTCAAGTAATAAATTTTGTCATGCATTTCTTAAACACGTGGTCTATAAATCATGTATTTGTGAATTACTCAAACTCTTTTTCTCAACAATCTCCCCATTTTGATGTTTTACAAAATAACATTAGTTCATGATTTAAAATTAACCGCTCCCGCTCTAATTGGGCACAAATTCGAATTTTGAATTTTGAATTGTCTCCCTCTTGAATTATGCAATCATGCTCTCTTTACTCCTTAAATCACTCTCACTCTCCCTTAAATCATGCACTCTCTCTCCCCCTTTATTTTGGAAATAAAATCACAAGTACACGTAAAGATGGAAAGAAATGTCAATCTATAGCAAATCAGCAGAAATCATGCCTAATTTTGAGCATAGATTTTCGTACGTGGCTTGATTTAGTGCTTTGGTGAATATGTCGGCTACTTGTGCTTCAATGCGTACATGTTCTATAACAATATCACCATTGTTTATGTGATCGTGAACAAAGTGATATTGTACTTCTATGTGCTTTGCCATAAAGTGTAGTACGGGGTCCTTACAAAATTCATAGCACTCATACTATCACAATAAATGGGAATGCAATTTACCGTGATTCCAAAATCAGAAAGTTGATGTTTTAACCATAAGAGTTTTGTGCAACAAAGACTAAGTGCCATATATTCAGCTTTAGTAGTAGATAATGTTGGGTGCAGCAATTGTCCCGTGGCGCGTAGGCCGGGTGGGCCAAGTCACAGTCGAATTCCGTGGGTACTTTTGTGGGTTGAATGCACTATAAGGCTAGGGTATGCGCATCTCCTATCACCAATTGGTTTTGGGAGAGTTGGTAGCGCCTGAGGTCCTACAAGTGGTATCAGAGCGCAGGCACACTCACAAAAAGAAGATCCAACGATCTAAGTGAGATGGCAACCACTAGCTTCAAAACCGAGCAATTGTAGAGAAAAAGGGGTTTGAGTGATTACAAAATACATGATTTAAATAACGTGTTACAAAGAAATGTATGACATATTCTATGACATGACACGTTTTTGCGTAAAACTTGCCCTATATAGTTCATATATAATGTTGTCGTACTAACGAGCCATGAAGCTTTAAAGCCTACATCAAATGACAAGCATTTGTTGTGTTTGAACTATTTTCAGGTGCCATCATTAATGAACTAAACTAGTTCATTTAGTGAAGTACTTAGTTAAGTAAACTAAGTATTTCATTAAAGGAAGCCATATTTGGAAAAGACACAAAGGCAACAAGTTGAAGAAAGGAAAGTTCTCCACTCCCTCATGCTACACGTTTTCAACACACACACACACACACACACACACACACACACACACACACACATATATATATATATATATATATATATATATATATATATTTAAAAGGCACATACACATATATTCCAACGTACTACCGACACGTTATATCTTTTGCGAACGTACGTTAACGTCACACCACTATATTTAACTCATATTTATGAGTATATTCAGGTCTTATACCATATGATATAAGTCATGGTGATGACAAATTTATTACGACATGTTAAAAGGTTCCAAACCAAAAATTGTTGTATCGAGTGAATACCGAAACTTCGCCAACGTGTCACGTACTTGCCATATATAGATGCCCAGCCCCTACACTTCAAAAATGGTCACAAATTTCGTGGATTACATGGTATGTACAGCCATAAAATCATTCCATGTTGGCACACACAAATCACCCCAAATTAAGGCCAAATTGTGGAGATTCCAAATTCAATTTTGTCACATGTTGGGAGCCACTTTAGATCAGCCTAAGTGCTGAATATTAAAGTTTAATTTATGTATATTATGTGTAACATAATATATATATCACATGCAAAAAGTTATAATTTAATCGATGAAAAATCGAGTAATCGACAAACGTCGAAAATTCGGTTTTCTACGAACACGACACATGTAAAATTTTTGGCATGGCATATAACATGTATCTAGACACTTTTTACATACATCATACATTCTAAAGTGTTCTATAAAAATCAATTAAGGGCTGATTGGAATATACCATATGTGTATAATTATATGTGCACTATTTTACAAAGTTTGCAAAAATAAAATTCAGCACATGTATATGCATCATACACGCCTAGCTCAGCCATGTTGGAGCATATGTGGAGCTTTGTTGGCATCTTGATTGGCCAATAATGAAGCATGCAATATTGGTGACATAAAGAAAGGAGCTACACAAAGTAACATTGCAAATTTATGTCACATTTGTAACATATGCTGAAAATTTCAGCATGTGTGCATAGGCTGGCCAATTTTGCTATTAAATTATGCCATATTTACCAATTTGAATTATGTGGATTAATTGAAAGATAGTATGAAAATGTTTTGACTATATTATGGAATTAATAAAGTGATATTTTCAAATATCACACATGCTGAAAATTTCAGCATGTGTGTAATGGATGTGGCCGAATTCTTGGCCCTCTTGATGACTAATCTTTATTCCAAATTTAGTAGAAATGTTGTGTACTAACTGGTGATTGATTTTTTCTTTATTTTTATGGAATAAATCAAATACAAACTTGGAAACTATTGCAATAAACTATGAATATCACATGCTGAAAATTCAGCATGCACATGGCCGATTTTCATAAAAAAATGGAGTTATTTGTCTTGATAATTAAGTGGAATGATTATGTGAATTATGACAACACTTTTATGGCTAATTGCCACATGTTTTTAAGGTTTATTTTTAGATTTATCTAGTCATCAAGTGATGACAACTTCCATCTAATCAATGAGTGCCAAGTAAGCAAGAGCTTAATGATCATCCAATGAGGAGTCTCCAAGTAAGCAAAGAAATGTCACAATGATGCAATATACTCTTACAAGGATTTAGAAGATAATTTTCAAGAGGAAAGGGGCATCATAGTGGGCGGCCATATGGTGATAAAAAGGAAAGAAGAGAGAAGACAAAATATAAGAACAAGTCTTGCAAATTCAAAGTGCAAAAACGTTTTTCATCTCTTCTTCTACACTCTATTTCTTTCTTCTCTCTAAAAGCGTATTGTATTCATATTCATACATATTGAATAGGCTTCTTACATACCACCATATACTCTTTATCATTGTAAAAGATTGATCAAGGTGTGATCAATTTTGCACTTGCAAGGGTGGTGGTGTTCGTGATCGTTGTATTCATTTACAAGGTTTGTAAAGGGTTGAAGTTGGTATGTAACTCCATCAACCCTGTATGGTAAGGTGTTATTTGTGTTTTGTGATTAGTGCTAACCAAGGAAGGTGTCCTCGAAGACTAGAGTAGGTTGTTTTAACCGAACCGGTATAAAATTCCTTGTGTTCTTTACTTTCAGCACTTACTTTCAGTTTCCAGCACAGTGCATTGTTTTTATCACATTTGTAAAAATAGTAAACGAATTTCAAAAATCACGAAACTTTCAGGAAATGTAGCCACACGTCTTAAGGTTATTTTGGTGCAAGTTTCAACCCTTTTGGACAAGTATAAGTCATTCAAACGTCAAAAGTTCTGAGACTAGTGCAGTCTGATTTTCAGGCTTGCAAAGGTTGAGACGTTGAACGTATTTGACTAACTTCCCAAAAGAATTTTTCAAAAATATTTTAACCCAATTAAATACAACTAATAAGGGGTGAGTCTTTAAATTTTCAGAGTATTTGGAGTCACGGTTAAATAGGAATTAATTTTTCAAATCAGACTACCGTTTCTGGTAGATTTGCGCAATCTGACCATCAACGATTTTTGAAGGGGTTAGAGGTTGAATTTTAATCTGAAACTTTTAGGAGATACTCAGAACATCTGAGACTAAGATCCCTCCAAAGTTCAGAATTTTTGAAGACCTGTAACCTAGTTTTCAAAACGTTTCAAAACAGGTCCGGAAAACAGAAACTGTTTTCAGAAGTTGGGTTTTTGGTTTAAAACAATTTTAAAAACCACATTTTCCGCACCCACTATTCAACCCCCCCTTCTAGTGATGCCTTACAGATCCTACAAGTGGTATCCGAGCACAGGAACAATCACAACTAAAGGATCCAACGATCCAAGTGAGATGACAACCACAAACTTCAAAACCGAGCAAGAAGGTATGTCCAGTCAAAGGCATCCTCTCTTTGACGGTGAGTCTTTCATTCAATGGAAGTTAAGAATGAAAATTTTCCTTATGGAAATTGATATTGATCTTTGGTCCATTATAGAAGATGGTCCATTTGTTCCGTCATAATTATCCACTGTAGATTGAGTCACACTAGAAGTTGTTAAGCCTAAACAAGAGTATACTAGTGATTATAAGAAGAGACTAAGCATGAACACTAGGACTATGCAATTACTTCTAAATGGACTAAGTAAAAGTGAATCTAATTATGTTTCAAATTGTTCTAGTGCTCAAGAAATATGGAGAATTCTTGAAATGAAACACTAAGACACTAGTCAAGTAAATGAGTCCAAAATCAACACGCATATGTCCACACTCGAGTCATTTAAATTATTGCCAAATGAATCTATTGTTGATATGGATCTTCGCTTGACTAACATTTACAATTCTCTTGAGTCTCTTGGCAAAGCCTTCTCTATGCAGGAAAAGATACAAAAGGTCTTGCGAAGCCTTCCATCCGAGTGGGACCCTAAAGTAACGGCCATAGAAGAAAGCAAAGAAAGTAAATCAATTAAGATGAAAGAACTAATTGGATCACTTAAGGTATATGAGAACAAACTCACCATAAGGAAATTGGAATCATCATCAAAACAAGGTAAGACTATTGCATTTAAATCAAATGAATACGTCTCTACTTCTTCCGATCACGTAGATGATAGCGATTCTGAATCAGACAACCATGACTTAATTTTATTGGCTAAAGGCTTAAGAAAATTCATGAGAAAGTCATTTAGAAACAAAACTAAGGCTACTTCAACTAAAAGAAATAAGAACAAGACAAATGACAAGGATGTTAAATGTTAAGAATGCGGTAAACTTGGACATCTATCATATGACTGCCCTAATAAGGACAAGCATACAAACAAACACTCTGACAAGGATCGGACCAAAAATAGACTCGTCTCAGAACCTAAGCAAAGAAAAAGAGCTCTCAAAGCCTCCACTTGGAGTGATACATCTGATTCCAAGACTGATACAGAAGAGGAGACTGCACAAGTATGCTTTGTGTCCAAAGCATCAAACGAGGTATCTTCTGAATCTGATTCTGACTCTGAGCCTTCTTATGATGATCTTTTTAGTCAGTATTTAGAATTGCATAAATTTACTAAGACTCTCGCGAAAGAAAAGAAGCGATTAATTGAAGACAAGAAGCTGTTAGAATCTTCTAATGAGAATCTTGTCGCTCAATTAAACAATTTAAAAGAAGAGTCGTCATGCATCATTAATGCATTAAAGACATAGATCTCATCATTGACCACGCAAAATAATGAAATAAAATCCGAGATTCCAAACTTGAAATCAAGGAATACGGACTTAGAGAAAATGATGAATTAGTTTGATACGGGATCTAACATGCTAGATCGTATTATTTTATCACAAAAGCATGATAGTGATAAAACCGGATTAGTATACATTGAGACAAATGAAGTATCCATTAAACCAACCAAGTTTGTCTTGTCTAAGAAAGTAGACACTCCAACAGCAAATATGGCGTCTAAGATGACGCAAAGACCCCCTCTCCCCTCATCTCGTCATACTTCTTCTTCATATCATGCGAAATATAATTATGTGCCATATAGATATGAGAAGAAACAAGTGATGCATACACGACATTCATTTCATCCATCTAGATCACGCACTATGCACACCAACACGAGGACATATCAGAAACGGACTCAATATGACGCATATAAAGGAGTTCTCAGCCAAAGGCCCAAAGTCCACTCACCACATGTCTACTACATTGCACCTTCATCTACATTCTTGCCATTTGCTAGACCGAGAAGGATCACCCAAGTATGGGTACCAAAAGGTACTTTTACTAAGAGGTGAATAACTAACTCGTAAGGACCCAAAAGTAAAAGGGTACCTAAATCACTTTTGTACATTGCAGGGAACCCACACATCAAAAGATACATCTATCAAGTGGTTCCTTGACAGTGGTTGCTCGAGGCACATGACGGATGACCCGAGCTTGTTCACAAAATTGAAGAAGGTCACAAAAGGTGGATCCGTGACCTTTGGAGATAACAATGAAGGCAAGATCATCAGAAAAGGTACAATTGGAAACCCAAGCACCCTTCAAATCTCCAACGTCTTTTTGGTAAGCAACTTATCCTATAATCTTCTTAGCATTTCACAATTTATTGACAATGGTTTTGATGTGTGTTTTACTCATCCATATTGCAATATAATAAATAAAAATGGAGAAATAGTTTTAAAAGGAAAACGGGAAGGAAACATTTTTACGCTTTCTATGGATGATATGGTAGATGCTAAGGTTAAGTGTTTCATGTCAAATGAACCTAACGTAAATTTGTGGCATAGACGTTTAGGACACATTGGCATTTCTACACTTGAAAAACTCCAATCAAAGAACCTAATACGAGGATTGCCTACACTTGATTTAGACAACTTCCAGTTGTGTAAATCTTGCATAAAAGGCAAACAAACATACGAGTCGCTAAAGCCTAAAAATGAAATAAGCACGACTAGAGTTTTAGAATTACTACACATTGATTTGTTTGGTCCTAGTCGCACTACGAGTCTTGGTGGACGTTACTATGCTTGTGTGATTGTTGATGATTTTTCTCACGATACTTGGACTTTGTTTCTTGCACATAAAGATGATAGTGCCATTGAGATTGCGAAACTAATAAAACAACTTGAAAATCAATATGGTGTCAATGTGAAAATGATAAGAAGCGATAGAGGCAGTGAATTTAAAAACAAGGACATGATTTCATTTTGCGAATAAAAAGGAATTAAACACGAGTTTTCGCCACCTAGAACTCCACAATTAAATGGAGTAGTAGAAAGAAAGAATAGGACATTACAAGAAATTGCTAGAACTATGTTGTGTGAGAATAAATTGCCTGGATTTTTGTGGGCGGAAGCCGTAAATTGTGCTTGCTACATAGTTAATCGTTTGTCCATTAGAAAGAAAATTAATAAGACGCCTTATGAGATATTAAATGATCGCATGCCTAAAATTGATTACTTTCGTGTGTTTGGTTGCAAATGCTTCATTTAAAATACGAAAGATAATTTAGATAAGTTTGAACCTAAATCAATTTAATGCATCTTTGTTGGATATTCTGTGAATTCAAAAGCATATAGATGTTATGATCCCATCACTAGACAAATTCTAGAATCCATTCATGTGAAGTTCAATGAATTTGGTAAGATTGATAAAGATAAAGAATATGATGATGATTTTGAATTGAAACCCGTGTTGAATGATGATGATGGCACGCATGATATGCATGATACACTAGAAATGCATGATCACTTAGAAATGCATGAGAACGTAGAAAATAATCAACCAAGAAGAGATCACCTACACGATCTCATTATAGGCAGTATCACTCACGGTGTGCGACCACGTAGAAGAATAAATCCGGATGAAATAAATCAATTTCATGCCATGATTTCCGAAATTGAACCTAAAAATGTGCATGATGCTTTGAGTGATTCTTCTTGGATTGATGCTATGCATGACGAACTTAATCAATTTGTTAGAAATGACGTATGGAATTTAGTGCCATGACCACAAGATAAGACCATAATAGGCACAAAGTGGGTGTTTAAGAATAAAATGAATGAAGAAAGAAAAGTTGTTAGAAACAAAGCGAGACTTGTAGCACAAGGATATAATCAAGAAGAAGGAATTGATTATGATGAAACATTTGCACCCGTAGCACGTTTAGAAGCCATACGACTATTACTTGCTATTGCTTGCATGAAAGATTAAACTCTATCAAATAGATGTGAAAAGTGCATTCTTAAATGGATTTATACAAGAAGAGGTATACGTGAAACAACCACCCAGTTTTGAAGATTTGAAATATCCCGATCACGTGTACAAACTAAAGAAGGCACTATACGGTCTAAAGCAAGCACCGAGAGCATGGTATGATCGTTTTGCTAATTTATTTTTAGAAAATGGTTTTAAAAGAGGCACTATAGATAGTACTTTATTTTTAAAACAAGATAAATCGGATTTACTCATTATTCAAATTTATGTTGATGACATCATTTTTGGCTCCACTTCACATAAACTTGTTGAAGATTTCGAAATTTGCATGAAATCGATATTTGAAATGTCTATGGTTGGTGAATTAAATTACTTTCTTGGCTTGCAAATTAAACAAACGAGTAAAGGTATCCATATTAGCCAAGTTAAGTATATAAATGATATGATTAAAAAGTTCAATTTTGAGAATTTAAAACCGTCACCCACCCCTATGAGTATCACCACTAAATTAGACAAATATGAACATGGTAAGGATTTTGATAATGCCTTATATAGATCTATGATTGGCTCTTTGCTATATCTTACTGCTAGTAGGCCTGATATCATGTTCAGTGTATGTATGTGTGCACGTTTTCAAAGTCAACCTAAGGTGTCTCACTATAATGCCGTAAAAAGAATATTTCGATATATTAAGCGCACACCCACCTTAGGCATTTGGTATGATAAAGACTGCGAATTTAACTTGCATGCCTACACTGACGCAGATTATGGTGGATGTAAAATAGATAGAAAAAGCACAAGCGGCACTTGCCAATTTATAGTAAATTCACTTATTTCATGGTTTTCTAAAAAGCAAGTTAGCTTCGCCCTATCCACCACTGAAGCTGAATACATGGCACTTAGTCTTTGTTGCACACAATTTCTATGGCTAAAACAACAACTATCTGACTTTGGAATTACGGTAAATAAGATTCCTATATATTGTGATAGTATGAGCGCTATCAACTTATCTAAGAACCTCGTACTACACTCTAAGGCCAAGCATATAGAAGTCCGCTATCATTTTTTCTCATGATCACGTAAGTAATGGTGATATTGTCATAGATCACGTATGCACAGAGGCACAAGTAGCGGATATTTTTATTAAGGCATTAAATCAAGCCACGTACGAAAATCTTCGTTCTAAATTAGGTATGATTTCTGCTGATTTGATTTAATTGTCCTTCCATATTTACATGCATTTTTTATTATATTTCCAAAATAAAGGGAGAGAGAATGCATGATTTAAGGGAGAGAGAGAAACTGATTGCATAAATCAAAGGGGAGCGAAATTTGAAATTCAAAATTCAAAATTTGAATTTATGCACAATTGGAGGGGGAGCAACAATTAAATCATGAATGTAGGTTATTTTGTAAATCATCAAAAGGGGGAGATTGTAGAGAAAAAGGGGTTTGAGTGATTACAAAATACATGATTTAAATAACGTGTTACAAAGAAATGCATGACATATTCTATGACATGACACGTTTTTGCATAAAACTTGCCTTATATAGTTCATATATAATGTTGTCGTACTAACGAGCCATGAAGCTTTAAAGCTTACATCAAATGGCAAGCATTTGTTGTGTTTGAACTATTTTCAGGTGCCATCATTAATGAAATAAACTAGTTCATTAAGTGAAGTACTTAGTTAATTAAACTAATTAGTTCATTAAAGGAAGTCATATTTGGAAAAGGCACAAAGGTAACAAGTTGAAGAAAGGAAAGTTCTCCACTCCCTCACGCTACACTTTTTCAACATATATATATATATATATTCAGATTTTTTTTAAAAGGCACATACACATATATTCCAACGTACTACCGACACGTTATATCTTTTGCGAACGTACGTTAACGTCACACCACTATATTTAACTCATATTTATGAGTATATTCAGGTCTTATACCATATGATATAAGTCATGGTGATGACAAATTTATTACGACATGTTAAAAGGTTCCAAACCAAAAATTGTTGTATCGAGTGAATACCGAAACTTCGCCAACGTGTCACGTACTTGCCATATATAGATGCCCAGCCCCTACACTTCAAAAATGGTCACAAATTTCGTGGATTACATGGTATGTACAGCCATAAAATCATTCCATGTTGGCACACACAAATCACTCCAAATTAAGGTCAAATTGTGGAGATTCCAAATTCAATTTTTTCACATGTTGGGCGCCACTTTAGATCAGCCTAAATGCTGAATATTAAAGTTTAATTTATGTATATTATGTGTAACATCATATATACATCAAATGCAAAAATTTAGAATTTAATCGAAGAAAAATCGGGTAATCGACAAACGTCGAAAATTCGGTTTTCTACGAACACGACACATGGAACATTTTTGGCATGGCATATAACATGTATCTAGACACTTTTTAGATACATCATACGTTCTAAAGTGTTCTAGAAAAATCAATTAAGGGCTGATTGAAATATACCATATGTGTATAATTATATGTGCACTATTTTACAAAGTTTGCAAAAATAAAATTCAGCACATGTATATTCATCATACACGCCTAGCTCAACCATGTTGGAGCATATGTGGAGCTTTGTTGGCATCTTGATTGGCCAAGAATGAATCATGCAATATTGGTGACATAAAAAAAGGAGCTACACAAGGTAACATTTCAAACTTATGTCACATTTGTAACACATGCTGAAAATTTCAGCATGTGTGAATAGGCTGGCCGATTTTGCTATTAAATTATGCCATATTTACCAATTTGAATTATGTGGATTAATTGAAAGATAGTATGGAAATGTTTTGACTATATTATGGAATTAATAAAGTGATATTTTCAAATATCACACATGCTGAAAATTTCAGCATGTGTGTAATGGATGTGGCCGAATTCTTGGCCCTCTTGGTGACTAGTCTTTATTCCAAATTTAGTAGAAATATTGTGTACTAAATGATGATTGATTTCTTCTTTATTTTCAAGGAATAAATCAAATACAAACTTGACAACTATTTGAATAAAGTGTGAATATCATATGCTGAAAATTCAGCATGCACATGGCCGATTTTCATAAAGAAAAATAGAGTTATTTGTCTTGCTAATTAAGTGGAATGATTGTATGAATTATGGCAACACTTTTATGGCTGATTGGCATATGTCTTTAAGGTTTAGTTTCAGATTTATCTAGTCATCAAATGATGACAACTTCCATCCAATCAATGAGTGACAAGTAAGCAAGAGCTTAATGATCATCCAATGAGGAGTTGCCAAGTAAGCAAGGAAATGTCACAATGATGCAATATACTCTTCCAATGACTTAAAAGATAATTTTCAAAAGGAAAGAGGCATCATAGTGGGCGGCCATATGGTGATAAAAAGGAAAGAAGGTAGAAAACAAAATACAAGAACAGGTCTTGTAAATTCAAAGTGCAAAAACGTTTTTCATCTCTTCTTCTACACTCTATTTCTTTCTTCTCTCTAAAAGCCTATTGTATTCATATTCATACATATTGAATAGGCTTCTTACATACCACCCTATACTCTTTATCATTGTAAAAGATTGATCAAGGTGTGATCAATCTTGCACTTGCAAGATGGTGGTGTTCGTGATCGTTGTATTCAATTACAAGGTTTGTAAAGGGTTGGAGTTGGTGTGTAACTCCATCAACCCTGTGTGTTAAGGTGTTATTTGTGTTTTGTGATTAGTGCTAACCGAGGAAGGTGTCCTCGAAGACTGGAGTATGTTGTTTTAACCAAACCAGTATAAAATTCCTTGTGTTATCTACTTTCAGCACTTACTTTCAGTTTCCAGCACAGTGTATTGTTTTTATCACGTATGTAAAAATAGTAAACGAATTTCAAAAATCACGAAACTTTCAAAAAACGTAGCCACACGTCTTAAGGTTCTTTTGGCATAAGTTTCAACCTTTTTGGACAAGTATAAGTCATTCAAATGTCAAAAGTTCTGAGACTAGTGTAGTCTGATTTTCAGGCTTGCAAAGGTTGAGACTTTGAACGTATTTGACTAACTTCCCAAAAGAAGTTTTCAAAACTGTTTCAACCCAATTAAATAAAACTAATAAGGGGTTAGTCATTAAATTTTCAGAGCATTTGGAGTCACGGTTAAATTGGAATTAATTTTTCAAATCAGACTACCGTTTCTGGCAGTTTTGCGCAATCTGACCATCATCGATTTTTAAAGTGGTTAGAGGTTGAATTTTAATCTGAAATTTTTAGGATATACTCAAAACATCTGAGACTAAGATCCCTCCGAATTTTAGAATTTTTGAAGATCTGTAACCTAGTTTTCCAAACGTTTCAAAACAGGTTCTGAAAACAAACTGTTTTTAGAAGTTGGGTTTTTGGTTTAAAACAATTTTAAAAACCACATTTTCCGCACCCACTCTTCAACCCTCCCCCCTTCTAGTGGTGCCTTGCAGATCCTACAGCAAGAAGGTATGTCCAGTCAAAGGCCTCCTCTTTTTGATGGTGAGTCCTTCATTCAATGGAAGTTAAGAATGAAACTTTTCCTTATGGCAATTGATATTGATCTATGGTCCATTATAGATGACGGTCCATTTGTTTCTTCAAAATTATCTACTGTAGATGGTGTCACACTAGAGGTTGTAAAGCTAAAACAAGAATATACTAGTGATGACAAAAAGAGACTAAGCATGAATGCTAGAGCCATGCAATTACTCTTAAACGGGGTAAGTAAAAGTGAATCTAGCTATGTGTCTAATTGCTCTAGTGCTCAAAAAATGTGGAGAATTCTTGAGATGAAACATGAAGGGACTAGCCAAGTAAAGGAGTCCAAGATTAATATGCTTATGTCCACACTTGAGTCTTTTAAATTATTGCCAAATGAGTATATTGTTGATATGGATCTACGCTTGACTAACATTTATAATTCTCTTGAGTCTCTTGGCAAAGCTTTCTTTACGCAGGAAAATGTCCAAAAGGTATCACGAAGTCTTCCATCCGAATGGGACCTTAAAGTGACAGCTATAGAGGAAAGCAAAGAAACCAAATCAATAAAAATGGAGGAACTAATTGGATCACTAAAGGTATATGAAAACAAACTCACTTTAAGGAAATCGAAATCAACGTCGAAACAAGGTAAGACTATTGATTTTAAATCAAATGAATACATCTCTACTTCTTCCGATCACGTAGATGATAGCGATTCCGAATCAGATAATGATGACTTAATACTATTGGCTAAAGGTTTGAGAAAATTCATGAGAAAGACATTTAAAAACAAACCTAAGGCTACTTCTACTAAAAGAAATAAAAATAAAGCAAATGACAAGGACGTAAAGTACTACGAATGCGGGAAACTTGGACACTTATCTTATGACTGCCCTAACATGGACAAACAAACAAACAAACACCTTGACAAGGATCGGACCAAAAATAGACTCGTTTCAGTTTCTAAACAAAGGAGAAGAGCTCTCAAGGCCTCCACTTGGAGTGACACATCTGACTCTGAGACTGATACAGATTAGGAGATTGCACAAGTATACTTTGTATCCAAAGCATCAAACGAGGGAACCCATACATCAAAAGACAAATCTATCAAGTGGTTCCTTGCAGTGGTTGCTCGAGGCACAGGACGGGTGACCCGAGCTTGTTTTCAAAGTTGAAGAAGGTCACAAAAGGCAGATCCATGACCTTTGGACACAACAATGAAGGAAGAATCATCGGAAAAGGTACAATTGGAAGCCCAAGCACTTTTCAAATCTCCAACGTCTTCTTGGTAAATAATCTATCATATAATCTTCTTAGCATCTCACAGTTTATTGACAACGGCTTTGATGTGTGCTTTACTCATCCTTATTGCAACATAATAAATAAAAATGGAGAAATAGTATTAAAAGGAAAAGGGGAAGGAAATATATTTACACTTTCTATGGATGACATGTTAGACGCTAAGGTTAAGTGTTTTATATCGAATGAACCTAACGTTAATTTGTAGCATACGTTTAGGACACATTCGCATTTCTACACTTGAAAAACTTCAACGAAAGAACCTAATACGAGGATTGCCTAAACTTGATTTAGACAACTTTCAGTTGTGTGAATCTTGTATTAAAGGCAAACAAACACGTGAGTCACTTAAACCTAAAAATAAAATTAGCACGTCTAGAGTTTTAGAATTATTACGCATTGATTTGTTTGGTCCTAGTCGCACTAAGAGTCTCGGTGGACGTCATTATGCATGTGTTATCGTTGATGATTTTTCTCGCTATACTTGGACTTTATTTCTTGAAAATAAGGATGATAGTTCCATTGAGATTGCGAAACTAATTAAACAACTTGAAAATGAACATGCTTTAAATGTGAAAAAAATTAGAAGCGATAGAGGCGGTGAATTTAAAAACAAGGACATGATTGCATTTTGCGAAAAAAAGGAATCAAACACGAGTTTTTGCCACCTAGAACTCCACAACTAAATGGAGTAGTAGAAAGAAAGAATAGGACACTACACGAAATCGCTAGAGCCATGTTGTGTGAAAATAAATTGCCTAGATTTTTGTGAACAGAAGCCGTAAATAGTGCATGCTATATAATTAATCGTTTGTCAATTAGAAAGAAAATAAATAAAACACCTTATGAGATAGTAAATGATCACATGCCTAAAATTGATTACTTTCGTGTGTTTGGTTGCAAATGCTTTGTTTTAAATACAAAAGATAATTTAGACAAGTTTGAATCTAAATCAGTTGAATGCATTTTTGTTCGATATTCTGTGAATTCAAAAGCATATAGATGTTATGATCCCATCACTAGAAAAATTTTAGAATCCATTCATGTGAAGTTTAATGAATTTGGTGAGGTTGAAAAAGATAAAGAATATGATGATGATTTTGAATTAAAACCCGTGTTAGATGATGATGATGGCACGCATGATGAAATAAACACACTAGAAATGCATGATCAATTAGAAATGCATGAGAACGTAGAGAATAATCAACCAAGATGGCATAGGGATCACCCACACGATCTCATTATAGGCGACTTTACTCACGGTATGCGACCACGTAGAAGAATAAATCCGGATGAAATAAACCAATTTCATGCCATGATATCCGAAATTGAACCTAAAAACGTTTTTGATGCTTTGAGTGATTCCTCTTGGATTGATGCTATGCATAATGAACTTAATCAATTTGTAAGAAATGATGTATGAGATTTAGTGCAACGACCACAAGATAAGACTATAATAGGCACAAAGTGGGTGTTTAAAAATAAAATGAATGAAGAAGGTAAAGTTGTTACAAACAAGGTGAGACTTGTAGCACAAGGATATAATCAAGAAGAAGGAATAGACTATGATGAAACATTTGCACCCGTAGCATGTTTAGAAGCCATACGTCTTTTACTTGCTATTGCTTGCATGAAAGGTTTTAAACTTTATCAAATGGACGTGCAAAGTGCATTTTTAAATGGGTTTATACAAGAAGAAGTATACGTGAAGCAACCACTTAGTTTTGAAGATTTGAAATACTCCGATCACGTGTACAAATTAAAGAAGGCACTATATGGTTTAAAGCAAGCACCTAGGGCGTGGTATGATTGTTTTGCTACTTTTCTTTTAGAAAATGGTTTTAAAAGAGGCACGATAGATAGCACCCTATTCTTGAAACAAGATAAATCGGATTTACTAATCATTCAAATATATGTTGATGGAATCATTTTTGGATCTACATCTCATAAACTTGTTGAAGAATTTGAAACTTGCGTGAAATCCGAATTTGAAATGTCTATGGTTGGTTAATTGAATTACTTTCTTGGCTTGCAAATTAAACAAACGAGTAAAGGTATACATATAAGCTAAATTAAATATGTAAATGACATGATTAAAAAGTTCAATTTTGAGAACCTAAAACCGTCCCCCACCCTTATGAGTGTCACCACTAAACTAGATAAAGATGAACATGGAAAAGATTTGATAATGCTTTATATAGGTCTATGATTGGTTCTTCGCTATATCTTACTGCAAGTAGACCTGATATCATGTTTAGTGTATGTATGTGTGCACGTTTTCAAAGTCAACCTAAAGTGTCTCATTATAATGCTCTAAAAAGAATATTTCGCTATATTAAGCACACCCCTACTTTAGGAATTTGGTATGATAAAGATTGTGAATTTGACTTGCAAGCTTATATCGACGCGGATTATGGTGGATGTAAAATAGATAGAAAAAGCACAAGTGGCACTTGTCAATTTATAGAAAATTCACTAATTTCATGGTTTTCTTAAAAGCAAGAAAGTGTACCTTATCCACTACCGAAGCTGGATATATGACACTTAGTCTTTGTTGCACACAATTACTATAGTTAAAACAACAACATTCTGATTTCGGTATTACGGTAAATCGTATTCCAATCTATTATGATAGTATGAGTGACATAAACCTGTCTAAGAACCCCGTGCTACACTCTAAGGCCAGGCATATAGAAGTACGATATGACTTCCTTCGTGATCACGTAAGTAATGGTGACATTATCATAGATCATGTACGCACTGAGGCACAAGTAGCCGACATCTTCACTAAGGCACTCAATCAAGTCACGTACGAAAATCTCCATTTTAAATTAGGCATGATTTCTACTGATTTGATTTGATATTTCTTTCCATATTTACATGCACTTTTGATTGTCTTTCCAAAATAAAGGGGGAGAGAGTGCATGATTTCAGGGGGGAGAGAGATTGATTGAGATTGATTGCACAAATCAAGGGGGAGAAAATTCGAAATTTGAAATTCAAAATTTGAATTTATGCATGATTGGAGGGGGAGAAATCAAATTTAAATCATGTACTAAGACTATTTTGTAAATCATCAAAAGGGGGAGATTTTTGAGAAAAAGGAGTTTGGGTGATTCACAAAATGCATGATTTAAATAACGTGTACTAAAGAAATGCATGATATGTTTTATGACTTGACACGTTTTTGCATGAAACCTGCCTTATATAGTTTATATATAATGTTGCCGTACTAACAAGTCATGAAGCTTTAAAGGTTACATTAAATAGCAAACATTTGTTGTGTTTGAACTATTTTCAGGTGCCTCCATTAATGAACTAAACTAGTTCATTAAGTGAAGTACTTAGTTAAATGAACTAAGTAGTTCATTAAATGGAGATATATTTGGAAAAGGCATAAAGGTAACAAATTGAAGAATGGAAAGTCCCCTCTCCTTATCATATCACACGTTTTTACATATATACATATATATATATATATATTTATATATTTTTTAAAAGGTACTATACACATATATTCCAACGTACTACCGACACGTTATATATTTAACGAACGTATGTTAACGTCACACCACTATACTTACCTCATATTTATGAGTATATTCAGGTCTTATATCATATGATATAAGTCATGGTGATGACAAAATTATTACGACACGTTACAAGGTTCTAAACCAAAAATTGTCGTATCGGGTGACAACCGAAACTTCGCCAACGTGTCACGTACTTGCCATATATAGATGGACGGCTCCTACACTTCACAAATGGCCACACATTTCGTGGCTTACATGGTATACTCATCTATAAGATCATTCCATGTTGGCACACACAAATCACCCCTAATTAAGGCCAAATTGTGGAGATTCTAAATTCATCTTTTTAAGCACATGGGGCGCCACTTTACTCAGCCTTTAGAGCTGAATATTCAAGTTATTCTATGTATATTATGTGTGACATAATATATATATAACATGTGCAAAAATTTGGAATTGAATTGGAGAAAAATCGCGTAATCGACAAAAGTCAAAAATTCGTTTTTCTACGAACACGACACATGGAATGTTTTTGGTATGACATATAATATGTATCTAGACACTTTTTACATATTCAATACATTCTAAAGTGTTCTAGAAAAATCAATTTAAGGCTGATTGAAATATACCATATGTGTATAATTATTGTGCACTATTTTACAAAGTTTTCAAAAATAAATTCAGCACATGTTCAAGCCTAGTCACAAGCCTAGCTCAGCCTTGATGAAGCTTATATGGAGCTTAGTTGGCATCTTGATTGGTGAAGAATGGACTACACAAGGTTAGTGACATAATGGAGGAAGCTACACACGGTAATATTTCAAATTATGTCACATATGTGACACATGTTGAAAATTCAGCATGTGTAAATTGAGCTGGCCGATTTTGTGTGTTTAATTGTGACATATTTACCTCTTCATTTTCAAGGGATTGATATCATACTATTATGGGAATAATTTGAACATGTTGAATATTACACATGCTGAAAATTTCAGCATGTGAAGAAATGGGGTGGCCGAATTTTGTGACTTAAATGAGGACAAATTGTCTTCCAAATTTGTGGGGATTAATTATGTGATATTTGGGAATATTTTAAACACTAATTGGGCACCTGTTTTAAGTGAAATATTCAGATTTATATATTCATCAAATGATGACAAATCTCATCCAATCAAGGAGTTCCAAGTAAGCAAGGCCAGGATGATCATCCAATGAAGTGTTGCCAAGTAAGCAAGTTGATGTCACAATTACACAAGGTATTCCTCCAAGGACTTAAAAGATAATTTCCAAGGGGAAGAAAAGCAAAAGTGGGGACGGCCATACTTATTAAAAAGAGGAGAAGAAGAGCAAATCAAAAAAAACAAGACAAGTCTTACAAGTCCAAGAGTGAAAAATGTTTCATACTCTTCTTCTTCCACACTTCTTTCTTTCTTCTTCTTTCTCAAAGCCTATTGTATCTATATTCATACATATTGTATAGGCTTCATATAAACCAACATACACGCTATATTTTTGTAAAAGGTTGATCAAGGTGTGATCAATCCTTCATCCGCTCGGTGGTGGTGTTCGTGATCATTGTGATTGCTTGTAAGGTTTGTAAAGGGTTGGAGTTGGTGTATAACTCCATCAATCCTGTGTGGTAAGGTGTTATTTTGTTTAGTGATAACCGAGGAAGGTGTCCTCGAAGACTGGAGTAGGTTGATTTAACCGAACCAGTATAAAATTCCTTGTGTTCTTTACTTTTCAGCACTTTACTTTCGGTTTCCAGCACAGTGCATCATTTTCATTGTGATCTTAAAAATATCAAACGAATTTTAAAAATGATGAAACTATCCAGAAACATAGCCATACATTTTAAGTTTCATTTGGCGCAAGTTTCAACCCTTTTGGATAAGTATAAGTCATTCAAACATCAATAGTTCTGAGACTAGTGCAGTATGATTTTTAGACTTGCAAAGGTTGAGACTTTGAATACGTATTTCTAGTGTGTCATTTAAGGGTTATTAGTTCAACCCTTTGTAAGAGTACCTTTTGGTACCTAAACTTGGGTGACCTTTCTTGGTCTTACAAAATGTGAAAGAAAGACGAAGAAGCAATATAATATATGTTAGGAGCATTTGTATTTGTCCTATGGCTAAAATAATCATAGTAAGCATAATTTGATTTTTTGTTTTGATATGCATTTCGGTTTGAATGAATAGTTTGTGATATAAATGCATTAGTATGATATGTGTTGTACCCAACGAAAAAACATCTTATTGTACTTGAGACTTGTATAAGTGGATAAATGAAAAGTTTCATCCTTCAAGTATATTTTACTAAGTTTTATTTTACTTCTTTTATTAAATTTTGTTAAAGCAAATATTATATAATTACTCAAGCATGAGTTATGGACCATGTGAAATGGCCAATTCACCTCCAAGACCTTAAGAGGTTTCGGCCCTAAGGACTTAAAGGGCCTTAGAATGTTCTCCCAAATAAAAGAAGACTAATCCTAAGGGCCTTCTTAAATTAAGCCCAAAAGCAATTAGGGATTTCAAGTAGTGGTGTAATTATACAAGCATGAATTATGAAAATATGAAAAATAAACCCCTCCCAACCCTCACTAAATTCGGCCCCATGGGTTCTAGAAGGCTCATGATATTTCCTATTTCTAAATTGTTAAAAAAAATCAAGAATAAAATAATAGGGGAAACATCAAGCATGGGAGACAAAAGTGACTAAGTGGTACTTTTCATGCACCTTGTCTCCCTTTTTCCCCCTTGCATGCGCCGGCCCCTCCCCTAACCTAGAAGCTTTCTCCTTCTTCTTTAATAAGAAGCCTTTTCTTCCATCTTGAACCTACTACATCCTTAAGAAATTATCAAGCAAGAAGCAAAGACTTTCCCTCTCCTTTCCCTAAAGACATACGGCTAGAGGGTAAGAAGAAGGCTCAAAGATATCTCCACCACCAAGCTTCAAGGTCCATCTAAGTAAGTATATGCTATCCTTCCTTAGATGAATTTCCTATTTCAAGAAATGAAGCTTATGCTGGTACCTTCCTTTCTTGTTGAAACCGTGGCCTCCAAATGGACCTTAGGTGAAGGTTTTCAAGACACTAAGTGAGGTTAGCTTCTTAGTGGGTTGGATTCATCTCAACCCCCATTCAAGCTTCAAATTGGTAAGACAATATAACCTCAAACTAAGCCTTATTGTATGATTAAATAATGACTAACATCTATCTCCACTATTCTTCCAGAAACCGTGTATATTAGGAAGAGGTTGGAGGAAACTTCACTTTGTTTCAAACAAGTTCAAGCTAGAAGGAAGCTCTAAGATCCAAAGAGGCAAGTATACTTTAAATACTCTTGACTTATGTGTGAGAGTATATGCTTGAATGACTAGTTATTATTATGATTTAATCTTAGTTGGAAAGTATTAAGGTTGAAGCATGAGAACTTAGTGTTCTTTAAGAAAAGTTGCTTGCATGCGTGAAATCCTTCCAAAGGTGTGTTCTTTGCCTACATTGAAGGTGAATATGTTGTATGTCTAAGATAAATATGGCAAAATTTCTTTCTTACCATGTAAGGGTACGGTTGAAGGAGGAGGTAGGGGTGAACAATGGTTCATGTGAAAGAATATTTCTTGTGGGGTAAAAGATATATATAGAAGTTGAATGTTTGAATGTTTTAATACTTAGGTGTATTATGTTCGTTATGAAAACGAAATATAAGCCCTTTTGTGTGTAAGAAACTGGCTGTTTTGGGGGTTATGGGGTATACAATTAGATGTGCCAAAGGTAGACTTTATTATGTACAAAATGTACAATATCAATCTGTGCTATGTGTAAGTTTCAAACTGTTTTTGAAGTGATTTGTATGTAGCCTCTAGAATGTATTAGAACCTGTAATGACTATGTTAAAAGTGTAATTGATGGCTAGTAAGTCATTTTAGAGCAATAAGTTTAGTTGGTACACATATAGCAAGAAAAGTGACAAAAAGGAAAAATTACTGGAATAAGACAGATTTAAGTGATGTGTTATAAGACCCGAAAAGGGACCTTAGAAGCGTGAAAATGAGCTGATTTTTGGTGGGATGCTAGCCTTGTGTGTTTACTAAATCTGTGAGTTAGAATTTTGACAAAAGGACTTGTGGTTTATTCGCAATAATATTGTTAGTGAAAGCTGGTCATTCCAGATTCTGCATGTACCTAGCTTTAGGAAACTAATTAAATGACCACCTTAAACCTATCGGATTGCTCTGGAATTTTTATGGTAATCACTTAGGACATATACAAATATGTCCATGTAAATAAATCAGCTTGGAACTACCGTTTTAAGGGCCAACAACTGAGTTGAAGTTAGCGGTACAAAACTGGAAAACAGGACATAATTATGGCGTAAGTTGGGAGGCCTTATTATTGTGAATTTGGACTCGTATGTGCTATTGGGCTGGCTTGCGAATATTATTTCTTGGTATGTCCACTATGTTTTCCAGGTATTTTCCAAATTAAATAAGATTTTATGGGCTTGTAAGTAAGGTAAAAGGTGAGTACTGCGCTGCTGGATTCAGCAGTACCCTGTTTGGTAATTTAATGATTTGAGGGTTTTATAAGTCTTGAAAAGTTACGAAATTTTTATGTCAAGTAGATAAGACTCCATTATGCATATGTATGTTATGAGATCATGAAAATAAGCCGAAATTATGAGGTTTGAGGCTGCATGAACAGAACGTTAATTCTGGAAATGTTTTCAGCTTATGGAACAAGACTAGATATATATTATATGATGCATCTAGACATGAGTTTCATGTTGCACGTTATGCATTACATCATCATCATTTACATGATTTATGAAACTGAATTTATGACAAAGAAATTACGAAAAAGCGCTTTTAAAGAAAAGATTTCAGTTTTGAAAAGAACGACTCCTATTGGTACTATTGATTCTGGCCAGCATAACCCGCTCTAGATCCGGGGTTAATTGATCTGTTGATGATTATGACCGTACAGGCCTGTATAGAATAGACCTGGTTATGATATTTATGACCGTTCAGGCCCGGAGAGAATAGACCTGATAATGATGATTTATGACTGTACAGGCCCGGAGAGAATAGACCTGATGAAGATGATTGATTGCATGACCGTTTTCAGATCCGGACATAATAGATCTGAAAGGAATGGTATGACCGCTTCAGATCCGGATATAATAGATCTGAATATTCAATCCTCTCGTTTTATTTGCGATGATGTTTTTAAAGAAAGAATGAAAGAACTTATCCTCATTTTTGTCATGGCGCATCACATGTGCATACGCATACATACTGCATTTTTCTATGGCTAATCGAATAATTGATGTATTATTACTTAGGCTATGATGATATGTATAATATCTCCTAACTTACGATCTTAATATGATTCCTTGTCTCTTAAGTTATGATCCTATGTCCTTACGAATGATGAGTTGAAAGTCAGGTATGTTGCGAGTCCAAACTTTTTGGGGTTATGGTTCTTGTGTGTACTTTCCACTTATTTCATGATTATTTATGGTATACTTTCTGGTGACGTTGTCACTCATCCTATTATTTTTCCCCCAGAGCCTGCAGGAAACAGGGTCGAGTGGATCGATGATGAGCCTAGGGTTCCCTATCCATAGATGTGCGAGAGAGGATAGCAACAGGACTTTAGTATGATGATTTATATTTGACGAACTTATGATGGGATTTTAATTTGGACATCTCTTTTATTTTGGCGGACATGGATGTAGACGATATTATGAATATTCGGCATGTTTATATTTAAAGTTTTTATTCTGCCTCTTTTTTTTGCTTACTTGATGACGTGTAAGCAGAAAAGTCCATATACTTTGTTATGGATTACGATATGATATGAATCGACGCCTGGTACTCACCGTAGTGAAGTATGGCGGGCGCACCGTATGCGGGCGAGCCGGTGCGGGGCGCTACAGGTGGTATCAGAGCCCAGGCTCTAGATTCGGACAGAATATAGAATTAAGTTATGATTTTAGAAATCTAAGTTTGACCTTAGACCTATGTCACGATCCTAGAAGAGAGAGTTGACCTTAGACTAGGATGACTTAGAGTGGAAAATTAGGACCTTGACCTGGTAATAAAGCCCTAGTCAATGACATTTTGTATGTCCTTGAATTTAATTCGTATTTTATATTCTTGCATGCCCACTTAAAATTTCTATTGGATTACGAATTAAATTTTGTTGCTTATCTGGACATTTTCACCTTGAATAAACTCCAACGCTACCTAGTGCAGATGGCACGACCACGAGGCAGACCCGCTAGGGCTCGACCAGAGGTGCAGGAGCCTATTCCTCCTCCACCCGCTCAGGTTCCTCCACCACCACCACCACCACCACCACCACAAGATCAAAATCCACCCCCGGCCCAGAATAATCTGCCACCCCAGGGGCCTCTGCCCCAGATGATTCTGGTCATTCATGCTTTTCAGACGTTTTGTCAGACTGTGACCTAGATCGGTCAGGTGATGTTGCAACAGAATGCTCCTCTCCAGCCTCATGAGCCTGTCAGGGATGCCCAGTACTATTTCGAGAAACTTAAAAGAGCTAACGTCCCGCCCTTTGATGGAAAATCGGACTCAGATGCTACTGAGAAATGGTTGGACGAGGTGGAAAATTGTTTTGAATTGATTCGTGCACCTGAGGAGGTGAAGACTCAAGCTGTCAGGCCATTCCTACTTGGGGAAGCGAACCAGTGGTGGAAGGCCAATTTACAATCTTTGCCGAGGCCAATTTCATGGGAGAGATTTCTTCAAGAATTTAACAAATTTTATATACCACCTTCTATAAAGTTACAAAAGAGACATGAGTTCGAATCGCTGATACAAGAGCAAGGAATGACGGTTGCGGAGTATGCCAACAAGTTTATAGCCTTGGGAAGGTTTCAGCCATCTACCATGAATGACGAAGAGACCAAAATGCTGAAATTTGAGAGGGGATTAAATCCAAGGATCAGAACATGGTTAGTTAATGCAAATCCAGTCAATTTTGGTGCACTGTTGGATTCTTGCTGCAGAATCGAGAGAGATATTATTCGTCGAGACGAGATGGGGCATAAGAGAGGAAGGGAAGTGTCAGGAAATGGAGGGTCTCGCAAAGCAGCTAAGAAGAATTCCAGAGGGCAAGGAAAACAGGGAAATAATTGTAGGATCTGCAAGGCACCACAAGAAGGGGAGGGTTGAATAGGTGGTGCGGAAAGTGTGGTTTTTAAAATTAGTTTAAAACTAAACAACTCAACTTCTGAAAACAGATTCTGTTTTCAGGACCAGTTTTAAAACGTTTTTAAAACCAGGTTATAGGTGTCCAAAAATTCTGAAATTTTGAGAGAACTTAGCCTCAGATGTTATGAGGGTCTCCTGAAAATTTCAAATTTAAATTCAAAATTTAACCCCTTCAAAAATCAATGGTGGTCAGATTGCGCGAATCTGCCAGAAACAGTACACTGTTTTGAAAAATTAATTCCTATTTGTACACAACTCCAAATGCTCTGAAAATTTAATCACCAACCCCTTATATATTTTATTTAAATAGGTTGAAACAGTTTTGAAAAATTCCTTTGGGAAGTTAGTCAAATACACTCAAAGTCTCAACCTTTGCAAGCCTGAAAATCAGACTGCACTAGTCTCAGATCTTTGGATGTTTGAATGACTTATACTTATCCAAAAGTGTTGAAACTTGTGCCAAATTAACCCTAAGATATGTGAATTTGTTTCTGGAAATTTTCGTAATTTTTGGAAGTCATTTACTATTTTTACGAACGTAAACAAAAAGAGTAAACTGTGCAGTAACAGAAAATAAATGTTGAAAGTAAATGGCACCGAGAATTTTATACTGGTTCGGTTATAAACAACCTACTCCAATCTTCAAGGAACACCTTCCTTGGTTCACACTAGTCACACACACGCAATATACCTTACCATAGGGTTGATAGAGTTACACGCTAACTCTAACCCTTTACAAACCTTGTACGATGAATACAATTCGCACGAACACCACCACTTAGCAAGATTGAAGATTGATCACACCTTGATCAATCTTTTACAAAGATAAGGAATATGTGGTGCTCTATAACAAGCCTATTCAAGATTGAAAATATGAGTACAATAGGCTTTCAAGAAGAAGAAAGAAAGAGAGAGTAGAAGAAGAGAGGCTAGCGTTTTTGATCTCTTGAAAATGCAATGCTTGTTCTTGTCTTGTTTTTGCTCATCTTCTTTCCTTTTAAGCACATATGCAGCCGTTCCCTTGGTCCTTCCCCTCTTGAAAATTGTCTTCTAAGTCCTTGAGAGAATGTAAGACATCAATGTGACATGGTCTTGCTTACTTGTCACCTCCTCATTGGATGATCATTTAATCTTTGCTTACTTGGCACTTCATGATAGGTTGGATGTTGTCATCATTTGATGACTTGGAAAAATCTGAATATATCACTAAAAACATGTGCCAAAATCAACATAGAATAATTTCTATAATACACAAGATTGTCACATAAATTTTTCAAGACAAAATTCCTCCCACACAAGGATAAAAATCGGCCATAATGAGTGATTACCATGCTGAATTTTCAGCATGTGATACATGGTGGTAAAGTTCAAAATACTTCCATTTTTCTTTGATTTTTCTTTTTAAAATAAATCATCAATTGATGGCAAATATCCTTATCAAATTTGAAATGAAATTTGGACACCCTTATGACCATAAATTCGGCCAAGACATATTGTACACATGCTGAAAAATTTCAGCATGTGTGATATATAAGATATCACACTTTATGGCTTTGAAACTTATTCAAAATGCTTCCAAAATATCTTCCAATTAATCACATAATTCAAGACACCAAATATCTGCATTTTAATTGAAAATTTCGGCTAGCCATATTTCAACATGCTGAAATTTTCAGCATGTGTTTCAAATGAGACAAAGTTTGAAACCTTACCATTTGTAGCTTCTTTCTTTAATTCAGCAACATTGTATGATTGATTCTTGACCAATCAATATGCCAACAAGGCTCCACATAGGCTCCATCTCAGCTGGAATAGGCGTGTATACATGTATATGCATGTGCTGAAATTTATTTTTGCTAACTTTGTAAAATAATGCACATTTAATAATACACACATGTTATATTCCAATCAGCCCTTAATTTAATTTTCTAGAACACTTTAAGATGTATGTCATATGTAAAAATAGTCTAGATACGTGTCATATGATGTGCCAAAAATATTCCATGTGTTGTGTACGTAGAAAACCGAATTTTCGATACGATTTTTCTCTAATTAAATTCCAACTTTTTGCACATGTTATATATATTATGTTACACATAATATATATAATATAAAATTTAATTCTCAGCACTTGGCTGGTCCAAAGTGGCGCCATTAACATGTGATAAAATTAAAATTAGAATCTTCATATTTTGGCCTTAATGTGGAGTGATTTGTGTGTGTCAACATGGAAAGAATTTTTGTCTGAAAATATCATCATTAGCACAAAATTTTTGAGCATTTTTGAGGTGTAGGGGCTGGCCATCTATTTATGGAAAGTACGTGACACGTTGGCGAAGTTTCGGTATTCGCCTGATACGACAATTTTTGGTTTAGAACCTTTTAACGTGTCGTATTTAATTTGTCATCACCATGACTTATATCATATGATATAAGACCTGAATATACTCATAAATATGAGTTAAGTATGATGGTGTGACGTTAACGTACGTACGTAAAATATATAACGTGTCGGTAGTACGTTGGAATACATATGTATGTGCCTTTTTTTAAAAAAAACTGAAAATATATGTATTTATATATGTATATGGCATGTATAATGAATGAGGAGAGGAGGAGAAGACTTTCCTTCCTTAGCCTTGGTTCCTTTGTGCCTTTTCCAAATGTAGCTTCCTTTAATGAACTACTTAGTTTAATTAACTAAGTACTTCACTTAATGAACTAGTTTAGTTCATTAATGGTGGCACCTGAAAATAGTGTAAACACAACAAATGTTTGCCATATGATGTAAGCTTTAACGCTTCATGGCTCGTTAGTACATCAACATTATATATGAGCTAAATAAGGCAAGTAATAAGCAATATCATGCACACGTTTGTTTATATCATGCACGTTTTATGTCATTCATTTAAATCACATATTTTGAAATCACTCAAACCCCTTTTTCTCTACAATCTCCCCCTTTTGATGATTTTCAAAATAACTTATGCACATGATTTAAATACTATCGCTCCCCTTTCAAACATGCATAAATTTGAAATTGGAATTTCAAATTTCAAATCCGGCTCCTCCTTGATTTGTGCAATCAGTATCAATTTGTGTCTCTCTCCCCCTTAAATCATGCTTTCTCTCCCCCTTTATTTTGGAAAGTAAATCAAAAGATTCCTGTAAATAAGGAAAGAAAATCAAATCACGTCAAATCAAATCATATCAACTGAAATCATGCCTAATTTGAAACGAAGAGATTCATACGTGGCTTGATTTAAGGCTTTTGTAACGATATCCGCTACTTGTGCTTCTGTGCGTACGTGATTTATGACGATATCACCATTGTTTACGTGATCACGAAGAAAGTGATAGCGTACTTCTATATGCTTAGCCTTAGAGTGTAACACGGGGTTCTTAGACAAATTAATAGCACTCATACTATCACAATCTATAGGAATTCTATTTACTGTAATTCCAAAGTCTGAGATTTGTTATTTTATCCATAACAACTGTGTGCAACAAAGGCTAAGTGCCATGTACTCAGCCTCAATAGTAGACAAGGCAACGCTTGCTTGCTTTTTGGAAAACCATGAAATGAGTGAGTTTCCTATAAATTGGCAAGTCCCACTCGTGCTCTTTCTATCTATTTTGCAGCCACCATAATCTGCATCAGTATAAGCATGTAAGTTAAATTCGGAATCCTTATCGTACCAAATTCCTAAGGTGGGCGTGTGCTTAATATAGCGGAAGATTCTTTTTACCGCATTATAATGAGACACCTTAGGTTGACTTTGAAAACGTGCACACATGCATACACTGAACATGATATCAGGCCTACTAGCAGTTAAATATAGCAAAGAACCAATCATAGATCTATATAACACATTATCAAAGTCTTTACCATGTTCATCTTTGTCCAATTTAGTAGTGACACTCATAGGGGTGGAGGATGGTTTCAAATTTTCAAAGTTGAACTTTTTAATCATGTCATTGACGTATTTTGCTTGACTTATGTGAATCCCTTTACTCGTTTGCTTAATCTGCAAGCCAAGAAAATAGTTAAGTTCGCCAACCATAGACATTTCAAATTCGGATTTCATGCAATTTTCAAAATCTTCAACAAGTCTATGTGAGGTAGAACCGAAAATGATGTCATCAACATAGATTTGAATAATAAGTAAATCCAATTTGTCTTGTTTCAAAAATAGTGTACTATCTATAGTACCTCGTTTAAAATCATTTTCTAAAAGAAAAGTAGCAAAACGATCATACCATGCTCTCGGCGCTTGCTTTAGTCCATATAGTGCCTTCTTTAGTTTGTACACGTGATCGGGATGTTTCAAATCTTCAAAACCGGGTGGTTGCTTCACGTATACTTCTTCTTGTATAAATGCGTTTAAGAATGCATTTTTTACGTCCATTTGATACAATTTGAAATCTTTCATGCAAGCAATAGCAAGTAATAGTCGTATAGCTTCTAAACGTGCTACGGGTGCAAAAGTTTCATCGTAGTCAATTCCTTCTTCTTGATTATAGCCTTGTGCTACAAGTCTAGCTTTATTCCTAACAACCTTTCCTTCTTCATTCATTTTATTACTAAACACCCACTTTGTGCCTATGATAGTCTTGTCTTGTGGTCGTGACACTAAATCCCATACATCGTTTCTAACAAATTGATTAAGCTCATCATGCATGGCATCAATCCAAGACGAATCACTCAAAGCATCATGCACATTTTTGGGTTCAATTTCAGAAATCATAGCATGAAATTCATTTATTTCATCCGAAGTAATTCTTCTACATGGTCGCACACCGTGAGTGAGGTCGCCTATGATGAGATCATGTGGGTGATCTCTATGCCATCTTGGTTGATTGTTTTCTATGTTATCATGTATTTCTACGTGATCATGCATTTCTAGTGTGTCATTCATGTCATGCATATCAAATGTATCATCATCTTCATTCAATACGGGTTCCAATTCAAAGTCATCGTCATATTCTTTATCTTTATCAATCTCACCAAATTCATTGAATTTCACATGAATAGATTCCATGATTTGTCTAGTGAGAGGATCATAACATCTATATGCCTTTGAATTTATAGAATATCCAACAAAAATGCACTCAATTGATTTGGATTCAAATTTATCTAAATTATCTTTTGTATTTAAGACAAAACATTTGCATCCAAACACACGAAAATAGTCAATCTTAGGCATGCGATCATTCAATATCTCGTAAGGCGTCTTGTTTATTTTCTTTCTTATAGATAGGTGATTTACTATGTAGCATGCACAATTTACGGCTTCCGCCCACAGAAATCTAGGCAATTTATTTTTGCATAGCATAGTCCTAGCGATTTCTTGTAATGTTCGATTCTTTCTTTCTACTACTCCATTTAATTGTGGAGTTCTAGGTGGCGAAAACTCATGCTTGATTCCTTTTTCTTCACAAAATGAAATCATCTCTTTGTTTTTAAACTCACCGCCTCTATCGCTTCTTATCTTTTTCACATTGACACCGTATTGATTTTCAAGCTGTTTGATTAATTTCGCAATCTCAATGACACTATCATCCTTATGTGTAAGAAATAAAGTCCAAGTATAACGAGAAAAATCATCAACAATCACGCATGCATAATGGCGCCCACCAAGGCTTGTAGTGCGACTAGGACCAAACAAATCAATATGTAATAGTTCTAAGACTCTAGTCATGCTTATTTCTTTTTTAGGCTTAAGTGACTCACGTGTTTGTTTGCCTTTTATGCAAGATTCACACAACTGAAAGTTGTCCAAATCAAGTGTAGGCAGTCCTCGTACTAAGTTCTTTCGTTGAAGTTTTTCTAGTGTGGAAATACCAATGTGTCCTAAACGTCTATGCCATAAATTCACATTGGGTTCATTTGACATAAAGCACTTAACTTTACCGTCTACCATATCATCCATAGAAAGCGTAAAAATGTTACCTTCTTGTTTTCCTTTTAAAACGGTTTCTCCATTTTTATTTATTATATTGCAATAAGGGTGAGTAAAGCACACATTAAAACCATTGTCAACAAATTGAGAAATGCTAAGGAGATTGTAGGATAAGTTGCTTACCAAAAAGACGTTGGAGATTTGGAGAGTGCTTAGATTTCCAATCGTACCTTTTCCAATGATCTTACCTTTGTTGTTGTCTCCAAAGGTCACGGATCCGCCTTTTATGACCTTCTTTAATTTTGTGAACAAACTCGGGTCACCCGTCATGTGCTTCGAGCATCCACTGTCAAGGAACCACTTAATAGTTGTTTCTTTTGATGTGTGGGCTCCCTGCAATGTGCAAAAATAATTTAGGTACCCTTTTAACTTTGGGTCCTTGCGAGTTAGTTAATCACCTCTTGGTAAAAGTACCTTTCGGTACCCATACTTGGGTGATCCTTCTCGGTCTAGCAAATGGCAAGAATGTAGATGAAGGTGCGGCGTAGTAGACATGTGGTGAATGCACTTTGGGTCTTTGCCCAAGGACTCCTCTATACTCATTGTATGAAGGACGTTTTTGATATGTCCTTGTGTGTGTGTGCGTAGTGCGTGGATGAAATGAATGCCGTGTATGCATCACTCTTTTCTTTTCATATCTATATGGTACAAAATTGTATTTCATGTGATATGAAGAGGAAGTGGGGCGTGATAAGGGAAGTGACAGTTTTTGCGTCATCTTAGACGCCACTTGAGGCTTTGGGGTGTCTACTTTCTTAGACACCACAAACTTAGTTGGTTTGGTTGATACTTCATTAGCATCAACGTATCCCAAACACATTTTGTCACTGTCATGCTTTTGTGATAATATAATACGATGCAACATGTTGGATCCCGTATCAAACTGTTTCATCATTTTCTCTAAGTCTTTATTCTTTGATTTCAAACTTGAAATCTCGGATTTCATTTCATTATTTTGAGTGGATAATGATGAAATCTCTGTCTTTAATGCAGTAATGATACATGATGACTCTTTCTTTGAATCGCTTAATTGAGCGACAAGATTCTCGTTAGAAGATTCTAACAGTTTCTTATCTTCAATTAATCGCTTCTTTTCCTTAGCGAGAGTCTTAGTGAGTTTGTGCAATTCTAAATACTGACTAAAAAGATCATCATAAGAAGGTTCAAAGTCAGAGTCAGAATCAGATGATACCTCATTAGATGCTTTGGATGCAAAGCATACTTGTGCAGTCTCTTCTTCAGTTTCAGTCTCGGAATCCGATGTATCACTCCAAGTGGAGGCCTTTAGAACACGTTTCCTTTGCTTGGGTTCTGAGACGAGTTTATTCTTGTTCCGCTCCTTGTCAGGGTATTTATTTGTTTGCTTTTCTTTATTTGGGCAGTCATATGATAAATGTCCGAGTTTGCCACATTCATAACATTTAACATCTTTATCATTTGACTTGTTCTTGTTTCTCTTAGTTGTAGTACCCTTATTTTTGTTTCTAAATGACCTTCTCATAAATTTTCTTAATCCTTTAGCCAATAGAATTAGGTCATCGTTATCTGATTCAGAATCACTATCATCTACGTGATCGGAAGGAGTAGAGACGTATTCATTTGATTTAAAAGCAATAGCCTTACCTTGTTTAGATGATTCCAATTTCCGTATGGTGAGTTTATTCTCATAAACCTTAAGTGATCCGATTAATTCTTCCATCTTTATTGACTTAGTTTCCTTGCTTTCTTCTATTGCGGTCACTTTAGGGTCCCATTCGGATGGAAGGCTTCGTAAGACTTTCTATACCTTTTCCTGCGTGGTAAAAGCTTTACCAAGAGACTCAAGAGAATTGTAGATGTTAGTCAAACGAAGATCCATATCAATAATAGACTCATTAGGCAATAATTTAAACGACTCAAGTGTGGACATAAGCATGTTTATTTTAGACTCTTTTACTTGACTCGTGCCTTCGTGTTTCATTTCTAGTATCCTCCACATTTCTTGTGCACTCGAACAGTTTGAGACATAACTAGACTCACTTTTACTTAATCCGTTTAGGAGCAATTGCATAGCCCTAACATTCATACTAAGTTTCTTTTTATCATCACTCGTATATTCTTGTCTAGGTTTAACAACTTCTAAAGTGACTCCGTCTACGGTGGATAACTTAGATGGGACAAAAGGACCATCTTCTATTATCGACTAAAGATCAATATCTATAGCCATAAGAAAAAGCTTCATTCTAAGTTTCTACTGAATAAACGACTCACCGTCAAAAAGAGGAGGCCTTTGGCTCGACATACCTTCTTGCTCGCTTTTGAGATTTGTGGTTGCCATCTCACTGAATCGTTGGATCCTTTGTAGTGAGTGTTCCTGCGCTCTGATTCCACTTGTAGGATCTGCAAGGCACCACTAGAAGGGAGGGGGGGTTGAATAGGTGGTGCGGAAAGTGTGGTTTTTAAAATTAGTTTAAAACTAAACAACTCAACTTCTGAAAACAGATTCTGTTTTCAGGACCAGTTTTAAAACGTTTTTAAAACCAGGTCATAGGTCTCCAAAAATTCTGAAATTTTGATAGAACTTAGCCTCAGACGTTATGAGGGTCTCCTAAAAATTTCAAATTTAAATTCAACTTTTAACCCCTTCAAAAATCATTGGTGGTCAGATTGCGCGAATCTGCCAGAAACGGTATACTGTTTTGAAAAATTAATTCCTATTTGTATACAACTCCAAATGCTCTGAAAATTTAACCACTAACCCCTTATATATTTTATTTAAATGGGTTAAAACAGTTTTGAAAAATTCCTTCAGGAAGTTAGTCAAATACACTCAAAGTCTCAACCTTTGCAAGCCTGAAAATCAGACTGCACTAGTCTCAGATCTTTGGATGTTTGAATGACTTATACTTATCCAAAAGTGTTGAAACTTGTGCCAAATTAACCCTAAGACGTGTGAATTTGTTTCTGGAAATTTTTGTAATGTTTGAAAGTTGTTTACTATTTTTACGAACGTAAACAAAAAGAGTAAACTGTGCAGTAACAGAAAATAAATGCTGAAAGTAAATGGCACCGAGAATTTTATACTGGTTCGGTTATAAACAACCTACTCCAGTCTTCAAGGAACACCTTCCTTGGTTCACACTAGTCACACACACGCAATACACCTTACCACAAGGTTGATAGAGTTACACACTAACTCCAACCCTTTACAAACCTTGTACGATGAATACAATTCCCACGAACACCACCACCTAGCAAGATTGAAGATTGATCACACCTTGATCAATCTTTTACAAAGATAAGGAATATGTGGAGGTCTATAACAAGCCTATTCAAGATTGAAAATATGAGTACAATAGTGTTGTACCCCAACAACATGTACTTGGAACTATGAATAAGTGACGGAATGAAAGTGATAATTTCTTTAAGCACGTGTTACTTAAGCTAACTTAAGCCTCTTTACGTAAATATTATTGAGATGATACTAAATAACTAAATAAGGGGACTTCAAGAAAGTGATACATGAAATATAGAGTTATATAAACAATACCCACCAATGTGTAGGTATGTGCGTGTATGATGTATATGTATATATATGTGTGTACATAAAAAGGAGTATATGCAATATGTACACATAGGCGTGTACATATATGTATATATGCGGATATATGTACACTAATATATGTTTTACGTGACATGCACATGGTACCTTCTAATATATATATATATATATATATATATATATATATATATATATATATATATATATATGCTAATCTTGGAATAGAATAAAATAAGAAAGACAAGATAGGTTGTCATGGGAAAACAATAAAATAAAGAAAACAACAATACACATGAATTATAAGGTACAAGAAATACCCAATTTTTCCCCAAACCCCTACATTTCGGCCAAGATCTCCCCAAGGATTTCTAGAGTTCTCTCTAACATTTTTTATTCCTTCTTAGAACTTAAAATGACCAATTTAGATTATTAATTAAAGAGATAACAAGCATGAAAGGGACAAGCCTAATAAAATATTACAAGCATGCACACATGAGAGACAAAAAGTGGTCAAGACCACTCCTCCATGCATGGTGTTTCCCCTTCCCTCTTTTTGACCCCATGCGTAGGTTTCCCCTCCCCCAATTCCCCAACATGCTTTATTTTAACACTCCACCCTCTTGTCATCTTGCATTCCCTCACACAAATTCAAGACAAACATTTTAAGAAAAACTTTCATCTCCCTCCACACACCGACAACTTTCGGCCTCCATTGTAGAAATAAGAGGGTTTGAGTGATTTCAAAATAAGAAACGTTGAATATATATATATATATTTTTTTTTTGTTGAATATATATTTTTGAATATATATATATATATATATATATATATATATATATATATACAAACGTGTATAAGTGTATACATGTATGCATGATAACTTGTCATTACTTGCCTTATTTAGCTTATATATTATGTTGCCGTACTAATGAGCCATGAAGCATTAAAGCTTACATCATATGGCGAACATTTGTTGAGTTTATACTATTTTCAGGTGCCACCATTAATGAACTAAATTAGTTCATTAAGTGAAGTACTTAGTTTAATAAACTAAGTAGTTCACTAAAGGAAGATTCATTTGGAAAAGGCACAAAGGCAACAAGGCTAAGGAAGGAAAGTTTTCTCCTCCTCCCCACATTCAATGTCACACGCCTTTTATACATATATATACTATATTTTCAGATTTTTTTTATAAAAGGCACATACACATGTATTCCAACGTACTACCGGCACGTTATATATCTTACGTACGTTAACGTCACACCACTATACTTAACTCATATTTATGAGTATATTCAGGTCTTATATCATATGATATAAGATATGGTGAAAACAACAACTTTCGGATTTTGGAATTACCGTAAATAAAATTCCTATATATTGTGATAGTATGAGTGCAATAAATTTGTCTAAGAACCCCGTATTACACTCTAAGGCTAAGCATATAGAAGTTCGCTATCATTTTCTTCGTGATCACGTTAACAATGGTAATATTGTCATAGATCACGTACGCATAGAATCACAAGTAGCGGATATATTTACAAAGGCCTTAAATCAAGCCACATTTGAATCTCTTCGTTCTAAATTAGGCATGATTCCCGTTGATGTGATTTAATGTGATACTATTTGATTTACTTTCCTTTTTGACAGGGATCTTTTGATTAACTTTCCAAAATAAAGGGGGAGAGAGAAGCATGATTTAAGGGGGAGAGAGAGACACTGATTGATCCTAATTGCATGAATCAAGGGGGAGCCGGATTTGAAATTCGAAATTCAAATTTCAAATCTGTGCATAATTCAAGGGGGAGAGACAGCACTTAAATCATGTACACTAGTTATTTTGAAAATCATCAAAAGGGAGAGATTGTAGAAATAAGAGGGTTTGAGTGATTTCAAAATAAGAAACGTTGAATATATATATATACAAACGTGTATAAGTGTATACATGTATGCATGATAACTTGTCATTACTTGCCTTATTTAGCTTATATATTATGTTGCCGTACTAACGAGCCATGAAGCATTAAAGCTTACATCATATGGCGAACATTTGTTGAGTTTATACTATTTTCAGGTACCACCATTAATGAACTAAATTAGTTCATTAAGTGAAGTACTTAGTTTAATAAACTAAGTAGTTCATTAAAGGAAGATTCATTTGGAAAAGGCACAAAGGCAACAAGGCTAAGGAAGGAAAGTTTTCTCCTCCTCCCCACATTCAATGTCACACGCCTTTTATACATATATATACTATATTTTCAGATTTTTTTTATAAAAGGCACATACACATGTATTCCAACGTACTACCGACACGTTATATATCTTACGTACGTTAACGTCACACCACTATACTTAACTCATATTTATGAGTATATTCAGGTCTTATATCATATGATATAAGATATGGTGATGACAAATTAAATACGACACGATAAAAGGTTCTAAACCGAAATTTGTCGTATCGGGCGAATACCGAAACTTCGCCAACGTGTCACGTACTTGCCATAAATAAATGGCCAGCCCATATACATCAAAAATTGATGTAAATTTCGTGCACATCACTGAAAAATCAGGCAAAAATACTTTCCATGATGGCACACACAAATCACCCCACATTTAGGCCAAAATGTGAAGATTCCAATTTTAATTTTGTCACATGTTTATGGTACCACTTTAAATCAGCCAATTGCTGAAATTTAAAGTATATATTATATATATTATGTATAACATAATATATATATCATGTGCAAAAGGTGGAATTTAAATTAGAGAAAAATCGGGTAATCGATAAATATCGAAAATTCGGTTTTCTACGCACATAACATGGAACGTTTTTCTTGGACATCATGTGACACGTATCTAGACACTTTTTACATATAATATACATCTTAAAGTGTTCTAGAAAATTAAATTAAGGGCTGATTGGAATATTACATGTGTGTATTATTAAATGTGCACTATTTTACAAAGTTAGCAAAAATAAATTTCAGCACATGTACAAACACACTCAAACGTTACTACAGCTGATTTGGAGCATATGTGGAGCCTTGTTGGCATGTTGATTGGTCAAAGATCAATCATACAATGTTGATGAATCAAAGAGAGAAGCTACAAAAGGTAAGTATTCAACATATACCTCTCTTATGTCACATGCTGAAAATTTCAGCATACTACTCTTACCTTGGCCGATTTTTATGTCATTAAGGCAACATATTTTGTCAATTTTTTATTAAAGGATTAATTGAAGATGTTATGGAAATGATTTGAATATTATGTAAGGTAATAAAGTGTGATATTCTACATATCACACATGCTGAAATTTTTCAGCATGTGTGAAGTGATGGTGGACGAATTCTAAGGCTATTGTGTGTCCAAATTCATTTCTCAATTGATAGCAAGACTTACCATGTATTGTTGATTCATTTTAATGAGAAAAATCAAAGTAAATTGGAGATTATCTTGAATAAAAATGGATGTTGCACATGCTGAAAAATTCAGCATGGCAAGGAGTATAATGGCCGATTTTTTGGAGTAAAAAGGAAGGATTTGTTGGTCTTGCAATTTATGATGAAATTTTAGACTTATGGTATGATTTTATGATTGATATTGGCACATGTTTAAAGTGATTATTTCAGATTTTCCAAGTCATCAAATGATGACAACATTGAGCCAATAAAGAGGTGCCAAGTAAGCAAAGACTAAATGATGGTCCAATGGAATGATGCCAAGTAAGCAAAGCATTGTCACCATGATGTCTTACACTCTCTCAAGCACTTAAAAGGAAATTTTCAAGAGGGGGAGAAGGGCTATAGGGACGGCTGCAAGTCTATAAGGAAGGAAGAGAAGAGCAAACAAAAGTAACACCAAGATTTGCATTCTAAAGTGATCAAAGTGCCAAGCCTCTTTTCTCCTACACTTTCTTTCTCTCTTTTCTTGTAAAAAGCCTATTGTACTTTGCATCTTTCAATCTTGAATAGGCTTCATAGAAACCACCATTCATTCATCTTTGTAAAAGATTGATCAAGGTGTGATCAATCTTCATTCTAGCAAGGTGGTGGTGTTCGTGCAAATTGTACTAGCAATACAAGGTTTGTAAAGGGTTGAAGTTAAGGTGTAACTCTATCAACCCTGTGGTAAGGTGTGTTGTGTGTGTGATTAGTGTGAACCAAGGAAGGTGTTCCTTGAAGACTGGAGTAGGTTGTTTATAACCGAACCAGTATAAAATTCTTGGTGCAATTTACTTTCAGCATTTACTTTTCAGTTTCTGCACTGTTTATCCGTTTTGTTCACGTTCGAAAAAATAGTAAACGATTTCCAAAAATTATAAAAATTTCCAGAAACATACAAAAACGTTCTAGGGTTAATTTGGCACAAGTTTCAACCCTTTTGGACAAGTATAGGTCAGTCAAACATCAAAAGATCTGAGACTAGTGCAGTCTGATTTGCAGACTTGCAAAGGTTGAGACTTTGGTTGTGTTTGACCTACTTCCCAAAAGAATTTTCAAAAACTGTTTCAACCTATTTAAATATAGTGTGTGAGGAGTTATTGGTCAAATTTTCAGATCATTTGGACATTCACACAAATAGGAATTAATTTTTCAAAACCATCTACCGTTTCTGGCAGATTTGCACAATCTGAGTGCCAACGGTTTTTGAAGGGGTTAAAAGTTGAATTTTGATTTGAAATTTTTAGGGGACCCTCATAACATCTGAGGCTAAGTTCTCTCAAAATTTCATAATTTTTGGAGACCTCTAACCTGGTTTTCAAAACGTTTTAAAACAGGTCCTGAAAACAGAATCTGTTTTCAGAACTTGAATTGTTCAAGTTTAAAGAAATTTTAAAAAGCACACTTTCCGCACCATCTATTCAACCCCCCCTTCTAGTGGTGCCTTGCAGATCCTACATCCATCCTTGAAGGCTAGAAGTCCTCATCCAAGCTTCATCTTCAAGCTCAAGAAGTGTTTAGGTAAGCCTCTTTTCAAGTTCCTTAAGTGAATTTTCATGACAAATTATGAAGCTCACATGGGTTTCTTCCTCCTACCTCAAACCGTGACCTTCATGGTCACTAGGTGCTAAGACTTCAACTCTTTTAGGCGGTGCATCTTGTGATACTTGAAGCTCCATTCAGAGTCCCACTTTGGTAAGAAAAATCTAGACTCAAAATAGTTCTATTTTCGTCAAAGAATGATGACTAACATTCTCCCTCATTTCCTTCCAAAAACCGTGTGCTCATGAGTCAAGGAGGAGGAAGATTTCAACTCAACTCACTCCATAACCAAGCAAAGACAAGAGCTTTAGCTTGAAGAGGCAAGTATACAATGATCTCTCATGATTTATTTAAAGAGTTAGTGACTTGAATGATTAGAGGTTTTTAAGATTTAATCTTTAGTTGAGTATCCTAAGTTTGAGATTATATCTTATAGATTTCTTAAGAACAATGCATTGCATGTGGCTTATTCTCTCAAAGATGGAATCTTTGATTTCATGCATTAAGATTCAAGGCTGTTTTAGGATGATTTAAGTTGCAACTAAGTGAGTCTAAGCAAGATTGATGCTTGTTTGAAACTTGGAAGATTTATGGAAAGGCATGCATATGTAAGATAGGAGCTTTATGAAGTTGTTAGTAAGATTAGCTTGAGATGAATTTTGAATGGGAATGCATGCTTGAAAATGTGTGGAAAAATGGTGGCTAAGGCACCCCCTAGGTCCGGCCTAAAAGAGGGAAGAGGAGGTGAGTATTGTCTAAAAGATGAACACTTAATTTTGGTGCATAAATGACACTTGCCTTATTACTATCTAGAAACTGTTTAGTATGATGAAAAGGTGATTTTATTGTAAGCATGCAACCTGGACATTTATGTTACAATGGAGGGTAAGTGGTAATCAATTATATATTTCATAAGGACAAGATGAATGATGAACATTTGACTTGAATAGAAGAACAAATGGCAAACCACTGGAACTCGACTGAATGAAGTGACATTTTCAACGACCCAAGAACTAACATTGCAGACCTTCAATGCTAATTTTTTGCAAAACGTTAGCCTTATGAATGTAGCACAAGTGAGAGTTGGAATTTCATTAAAATAAGCTAAGGATTATTTTTAAGAAATTACGCGGTAAAACTGCTAAAGTAGCAAATTCTGGAGCTAGGCAGAATTGACCACTGACTTCAACGAATTAAAATAGGACCTTTTGGACATTCAATAAATCTGATTTTTGGCACAATCCTAGCCCCATGAGTGTAGTAGAGATTCCAGCTGGAAGTTTGGTAAAATGAGCTATGGTTGATTTTTAATAAAATATTTGGTAAGACTGGTCAAACTTGAAAAACGGGAATTGAGTAGAATTGTAATCTCTCTTGACAGACTTGAAAAGGGACCTTGTAGATGACCAATAAAGCGGATTTTTGGCATGGTAATAATCCTATGAGTGTAGTGGACACGCCAGCTGGAATGTTGGTAAAATAAGTTTTGGATTATTTTTAATGAATTATTTGGTAAAACTGCTCAACTGAAATTACTGGAACCAACCTGAAATTAGTAACGACTTTCCAGGCCTCAGAAAGGGGACTTAGAGATATGCAAATGGGCTAAATTTCGGCAGGATACTAGTTCCACATTTTTATAACTTGGGCGAGTTGGAATTTCTGGAAAACGAATTACGGATTCGCCGCAATTAAATTTTTAGTAAAATTGGTCAGATCAGTTTCAGCACTTAAACCGTTTCAGAAAAGTAATTAAATGAGCCCTTATGATTATCAATTTAATCTGAAAATTTTATGACAAATCCTCGAGACACATAGGAATAAGTCACGAAAGTTAGTCAGGTTAACCCTAACGTTTTGAGGGTAATCACGGACGCAAAATTGATGTACTAAAGCTGAAATTTAGGCTGAACAAGGAAATACATTAAATGGGGTTAATTTATCCGCTTATGAGTACGACATAGGAATTTTAAGGATTCCCTAAGTCCGAAACATGCAGGTTAATATGTTATTTCACGCCATGACTTGCATTGCATATCACTGCATGTATCATGCATGATCATGAAACCGATTTTATGGATTTTACTCATGCAAGCAAGTTTTAAAAGCGACTATGTTTTTGTTATGCATGAAAAGTTTACGGTCCCATGTTTTAAAAATCTTCATGATTCGTTTGCCGGCCAAGCATGCGACTAACCCTACTCCAGACCCGGGGTTAATTGGTCTGTTGACATGATATATTCTGGACCCGTTCAGACCCGGGGTTAATTCGTCTGTTACATGTTCTGGACCCGTTCAGATCCGGGGTTAATTGATCTGATATCTGTTCTGGACCCGTTCAGATCCGAGATTAATTGATCTGATATCTGTTCTGGACCCGCTCAGATCCGGGGTTAATTGTTCTACCCCAACGACATGTACTTGGAACTATGAACAAGTGACGAAATGAAAGCGATAATTTCTTTAAGCGCGTGTTACTTAAGCTAGCTTAACCCTCTTTACTTAAATACTTCGAAGATGATACTAAATAATTAAATAAGGGGATTTCAAGAAAAGTGATACATGAAGAATATAGTTATATGAACAATACATACCAATATATAGATATGTGCGAGTATGATATGTATGTACCTACATGCGTATACGTAGGAAGGTATACATATCTAGTACATGTACATATAGGAATGTATGTATATGCACGTGTATATATGGGTGTGCATAAAAAAAAGGGGGGAGTATATACAATATATACATATAGGCGTGTATATATATATACGTACATACGCGGATACATGTGCACTAATATATATTTTAAGTGACATGCACATTGTACATCCTATTATATATACATACATATGTTAATCTTGGAATACAATAAAATAAAGAGAACAATATAGTACATGAATTAAAATTACAAGAAATATCAAATTACCCAAGAAGCCCCTAAAAATCGGCCAAAGCCTTCTCTAGGCTTCTAGAAACCACCACAAATTAAGTAAATAATACTTAATGACTAAAATAACTAGCATGCAAAACCTAGGCTAATAAAATAAGAATAAAACAAGAGCATGCAAAGAACAAAATAATAAAATAAAGAAAAGAGTGCATGCATGCAAGACAAGCTACAAAACCAACACTTCCTTTTTCCACTTTTCACAAAGCATGTTCCCCTCCCTCTCTTTGACCATACTGCCGAAAATTTCCCTCCCCCTAACTCCCCAACATGTTTTATTCTAACACTCCACCTTCTTGTCTTCTTGCATTCCCTCAAACAAACTCAAGACAAACATCTTAAGCAAACCTCCTCTCCCATACTCCTAAACTTTCGGCCACTCTATCTTGAAGACTAGAAGATCTCCTTCAAGTTCCATCTTCAAGCCAAGAAGTGTATAGGTAAGTTCCTTCTAAGTCCATTAAGTAACTTCTTCATGACAAGATAATGAAGCTCATATTAGTGCCCCTTTTTCTTGTGGAAACCGTGACCCCCAAGAGGTCACTAGGTGAAGATTTTCAAAACTACCAAGAGGGATTAGCTTCTTTGTGGGGAGAATTCATCTCAACCTCCATTCAAGATTCAAGTTGGTAAGAAAACCTAAACTCAAAGTAGCCTCATTTTCATCATGGAAATAACAACTAACATTCTCCTCTTCTTCATCATCCCAACCGTGTGCTCAAGGGTGTAGGAGGAGAAGGATTCCAACTCAACTCACTCCATAACCAAGCAAAGACAAGAGTTTTAGCTTGAAGAGGCAAGTATACAATGATCTCTCATGATTTACTTACAGAGTTAGTGACTTGAATGACTAGAGGTTCTTAAGATTTAATCTTTAGTTGAATATCCTAAGTTTGAGATTATATCTTATAGATTTCTTAAGAACAATGCATTGTATGTGGCTTATTCTCTCAAAGATGAAATCTTTCATTACATGCATTTAGTTACAAGGCTGTTTTGAGATGATTTAAGGTGTAAGTGGTAATCAATAATATATCTCATAAGAACAAGATGAATGGTGGACCTTTGATTTGAACCAATGACAAAATATCAAACTACTGGAGCTAGGCAGAATGGGATGGCATCTTCAACGGCCTAAAAACTGATCTTACAGACCTTTAATGAAGCTAAGTTTTTTTTACCAAGTTAGCTTTATGAGTGTAGCACAAGTGAGAGTTGGAATTTTGTTAAAATAAGTTACAGATTATTTTTAATAAAATATTTAGTAGAACTGCTCCAGTTGGAAATTCTGGAGCTGGGCAGAATGGAGCACTAATTTCAACAGCTTAAAACCGGACCTTTTACACCTTCAATAAATCTGGTTTTTGGCACAAAGCTAGCCCCATGTGTATAGCATAGCTGAGAGTTGGAATTGTGGTAAAATAAGTTATGGTTAATTTTTAATAAAATAATTGGCGAGACTGCTCAGGCTTCAAATTCTGGAACATGACAGAATGGAGTAGCGTGTTGAATGGCTTGAAAAGAGATCTTGTAGATATTCAATAAAGCTGATTTTTGTTGTGGGCATAGCTTTGTCTGTAGAGAAAATGTGAAAGTTAGAATTTTGGTAAAAGGAGTTGTGGAATATTTTTAATAAAATATTTGGTAAAGCTGCTCAGACTGAAAAGTCTGGAACTGAGCAGAACTGCATCTCTTTTTGATTGACTCGAAAAAGGACCTTGTAGTGGTTCAATAAAGCTGATTTTTGGCATGATAATAATACCAAGTGTGCAGTGAATAATCCAGCTGGAATCATGGTAAAAAAAGTTGTGGATTAATTTTAATGATTTAATTGGTAACACTGCTCAATGGGAAGTACTGGAACAGAGCAGAAATTAAGTAACGAGTTAATGGACTCAAAAATAAATCTTAGGGACATGAAAATGGTCTGGTTTTCGGTAGGATGCTAGTATTACATGTTTATGACATGTATGAGTTGGAATTTCGTTAAAATAGGCTAAGGATTATTTTTAAGAAATTACGCGGTAAAACGGCTCCAGTAGAAAATTCTGGCGCTGAGCAGAATTGACCACTGATTTCAACGAATTGAAAGAGGACCTTGTGGACCTTAAATAAATCTGATATTTGGCATATACTTAGCCCCATGAGGGTAGTAGAGATGCCAGCTGGAAGTTTGGTAAAATGAGCTATGGTTAATTTTTAATGAATTATTTGGTAAAACTGCTCAACTGAAATTACTGGAGCTAACCTGGAATTAGTAACGACTTTTCAGGCCTCAGAAAGGGGACTTAGAGATATGAAAATGGGCTAAATTTCGGTAGGATACTAGTTCCACATGTTTATGACTTGGGCGAGTTGGAATTTCTGGAAAACGAATCACGAATTCGCCGTAATTAAATTTTTAGTAAAGTTGGTCAGATCCGTTTCAGTGCTTAAACCGTTTCAGAAAAGTAATTAAATGAGCCCTTATGTTTATCAATCTAATCTGAAAATTTTATGACAAATCCCCAAGACACATAGGAATAAGTCACGAAAGTTAGTTAGGATAACCCTAACGTTTTGGAGGGTAATCACGGACGCAAAGTTGATATACTAAAGCTGAAATTTAGGCTGAACAAGGAAATACATTAAATAGGGTTAATTTGTCCGCTTATGAGTATGACATAGGAATTTAGGGTTTCCCTAAGTCCGAGCCATGCATGTTAATATGTTATTCATGCCATGACTTGCATTGCATATCACTGCATGTATCATGCATGATCATGAAACCGATTTTATGAATTTTATGCAAGCAAGTCTTTTCAAGTGAAAAGTGTTTTCAGTTATGCATGAAAGGTTTTTACGGTCCTATGTTTTTAAAGAAAGCTTCACGATTCCTTTGCCGGCCAAGCATGCGACTAACCCGACTCCAGACCCGGGGTTAATTGGTCTGATGACATGATATGTTCTGGACCCGCTCAGATCCGGGGTTAATTGATTTGATATCTGTTCTGGACCCGCTCAGATCCGGGGTTAATTGATCTGATATCTGTTCTGGACCCGCTCAGATCCGGGGTTAATTGATCTGATATCTGTTCTGGACCCGCTCAGATCCGGGGTTAATTGATCTGAAAACTGTTCTGGACCCGCTCAGATCCGGGGTTAATTGATCTGATATCTGTTCTGGACCCGCTCAGATCCGGGGTTAATTGATCTGACACTCTGTTTTTATGACACGTTATTGTATGGGACCAAAATGATGTTTTGACATGGCATGACATGACATCATGCATTGCATATTGCATAACTCACGATCATGAGGACATGTTGCATGTTACAGTTAATGTTTATAAGTTACTATTGATATAGCATTACCTAAAAACATGCTTAAGCCGAACGTCAAGCAAGCTCAGGATTTAAGATCAGGTATGAATTACAATTATTTGAGGTTTTTGGGGTAATACATTCATGTTATGACTCTTTATGTATTTCATGGTCGTTTATTCGTTAAGTAAGCTCAGGATTTAAGATCAGGTATGAATTACGATTATTTGAGGTTTTTGGGGGAATACATTCATGTTATGACTCTTTATGTATTTCATGGTCGTTTATTCGTTAAGCAAGCTCAGGATTTAAGATCAGGTATGAATTACGATTATATGAGGTTTTTGGGGTAATACATTCATGTTATGACTCTTTATGTATTTCATGGTCGTTTATTTTACGCTTGCTGGGTGATTTTTATCACTCACACTTTATTTTTTCCCCCAGATAATGCCAAGATAAAATGGATCGAAGATGAGCCGAGGGTACCATATCCATAGGCGAGGAGATATGAAGAGGGCTAAGCTTAAGGACTTTTGTGCTGCCGAGATGGTTGTATTATGACTATGTTTGAACTCTTTGGAAATTGACTATGACGTTTTGTGAGACTGCTACTTTGGGGACTTAGTTATTTCGTAATGCATGTTTAGTTTGAAAAAGTTTTAATTCTGCCTAAATTTTACTACCATGTTGAATGTTAGCATGAGAGTCCACGACTTATGTTATGGATTTTCGCATGTTACGCATGACGCTTTGTACTCTCCTTAGTGAAGTACGGCGGGTGCATCGTATCCGGACGAGGCCGGGTGCGGGGCGCTACAGGTGGTATCAGAGCCAAGGCTCTAGATCCGGGCAGAATATAGAACTAAGTTATGAACGTAGTCAACTAAGTTATGATCGTAGTCAACTAAGTTTGATCTTAGATCTAAGTCAGAATCCTAGATGAGAGTTGACCTTAGACTAGGATGACTTTGACTGGAAAATTAGGGTTTTGACTGGATGATAGAACCCTAGTCGATGGCCATCTATGGAATGTAATCATGCCTGCTTGCAAGACCTTAAGATCGTATCTGGATTACAAATTAAATTTTGTCGTTACTCTAAATATTTATGCCTTAAGTGAGACTCTGACACTTCGTAGTGCGGTTGGCACCACAATTCAGTAAAATGATATCATCACTATCGCCCCAGTAGGCAGTAAACTTTACTAGCAATAGTTAGTAAGAACACGTATTCCAAGGTTTAGCAAGGAATTTAGTTCATAGTAGGCAGAAAGATGGTTAAGTAAAGTTGAAGATAACTTCATGACGATACAGATACCGAATAGGATAAAAAAAGTACAGAATATCTGACTGTCTTTAAGCAAGTAAGGAGTCAACCAAAAACACTAACCTAGACCAAAAGAGTGCTTGATGCAGAAATCCTTGAAACATCAAAAACCGTAACAGGTACGCCCAATTGCTTAATTTAAATCTGAAGTACCTATGTTCTATTATGTCTTTTAGCCAGGTATAAATGGTCATTGGAGCAATGCGATAAAGTAACCCAACTAAAGCGTAAAAACTAGAATAAGTTACCAAATTGCTCTTAACGGTTGGATTAGTACCATAATAGTCGGAGCTCAATAAGGTTTCCATGGAAGATAAATACCAGTTGCCTAGGATCAATGATTTGTTTGACCACTTCGAGAAACACAAGTGTTAACAAAACTGAATTGCAAAATTGACTATTTTCAACGAGAGAACCAAGCTCGAGGAAGAACATGGAATGTGTACAAGGCGAATCATGGACATCCCCAAAAACTATTAGGATTGACAAACGTCCTTACACATTATAGACTTTACGAGTTCGGCATCTTAAGGACAATTCAGTAAGATGGTTAAATTCCTTCCCTGACTATTATAAGTCGGGATTATCTAACCCACTCTAGCAGTAACAATATGATGTGACGAAATCTTGCATAGCATAATAATCTATGAGGACAAAGCAAATGAGAATACCCTTGTGATCGGGAAAAGAAAACATAGATTCTGTAAGAAACAAGAACACCACGAAACGACATAAATTCCAAGGAAGAACTTCAACCCTAGGTTCGATTATTACGGGATTAGGATGTCGACGAAATGGATGAGTCAGGTAGGACTTGGCGAAAGATTGGGGTTTCACCATTCTATAAGAGTACAATCTCAGTCTAAGGTACGAGTCATCATATATGTATTTTAGGGAAGAAATTTCTAACACCGATGGAAATGCTTTTATGGCTAACGCATGGATACAGAAGGATGTTTATCGAAGGAAAGCGTATGGTTCACATTCATGACTTAAGGACCTCTGTCATGAAAAGAAGGAAACTCCAATAGTATATAATCATGATAGGTCAATTACATCATATTAACCCTGAAGAAATATCGTTGTCGGAATTTAACTCACTAAGACAAGGGCCAGGCACTTCCATACTCATTCATTACTTTGGGACAATATGTTCCTTTGATTATAAGAGATGAAAGGTTTAGACCACCAGATCAAATTAGGCTAAGTTAAGTCGTATTCAAGGACCTTTGGTGAATTATTGGAGGGCCGCAATGGACGGAATGCGATGATAAGGAGACGAAAGAATGAAAGAAACGATTTAACAAGCAAACGAAGTAGAAGGTGGAAACCGTAACCATATAAGGCTAGTATATGCGGATGACAAAGAAACAACCAAGATACGCCTAATAAGTGTAAAGTACCTATGTCCTCTGCTATATTTCCTATTAACCAAGTAGGGGTGATTATGATAGTTTCCTTGAGTTATGATTAGTAGACCACAAGCGAGTAGGTAAGGTTATTAGTGATAACATTACTAAGTATGACACTGTGTATGGGACGCAGCGTCCTCGTCGTGATGCGTCACTATTAGCACTTATACCCGTTTTATTGCACTATGCGTGGAATAGGTCATGACTATGAAAACCATGTTTTAAGAGAACGGGCCACCTTAGGATGATTTGAAATGTCATAAAGGGAACATAAGTTTCAAAGGAGAACCTACAACTTCTAATTCGATTCTATGAAATGATCGCAAAAAGGGGTAAGAGTTAGTACGTAATAAGGCAATCAGTAAGACGGATGAATACGGGACACACCTTATGAAGAGCTTGGTATGTGTACCTTATGGGAATTATCCCGGGTGTCTTTGGAAGCTATTTTGTAAATAGGATGACCGTTACATGATCACTGAAAGGATGTTTATAGAAAAGAGCGAATGGTCTATACCCCAGAGTTAATGATCTCTGCCTAGTTGTTCATTTCTTATGTAAAAGGAAATTATAAGCCTGCTACAGTCATGATTACACGGAATGGATCTCATTATCAAGTACATAGTATCGAGGTTGCGAGTGCTTGATATGGGATAGGTTACGACAACACCTTTCGAGAATTAGAATAAGTTTTGATGAGACCTCTAAGATGAATGGAACAAAGTTGTTCTGAGGAAACTAAATAGACGCTTTATGCGATCTTATTTACCTAAAGAAGAAGCCACATGGGAAACGGAGGACAATGTGAGGAGTAGATATCCCCATCTATTCGACTAGTTCTGAAGTTTCGAGGACGAAACTTATGATAAGGGGGGGAGGATGTTGTACCCCAACGACATGTACTTGGAACTATGAACAAGTGACGAAATGAAAGCGATAATTTCTTTAAGCGCGTGTTACTTAAGCTAGCTTAACCCTCTTTACTTAAATACTTCGAAGATGATACTAAATAATTAAATAAGGGGATTTCAAGAAAAGTGATACATGAAGAATATAGTTATATGAACAATACATACCAATATATAGATATGTGCGAGTATGATATATATGTACCTACATGCGTATACGTAGGAAGGTATACATATCTAGTACATGTACATATAGGAATGTATGTATATGCACGTGTATATATGGGTGTGCATAAAAAAAAGGGGGAGTATATACAATATATACATATAGGCGTGTATATATATATATATACGTACATACGCGGATACATGTGCACTAATATATATTTTAAGTGACATGCACATTCTACATCCTATTATATATACATACATATGCTAATCTTGGAATACAATAAAATAAAGAGAACAATATAGTACATGAATTAAAATTACAAGAAATATCAAATTGCCCAAGAAGCCCCCTAAAAATCGGCCAAAGCCTTCTCTAGGCTTCTAGAAACCACCACAAACTAAATAATACTTAATGACTAAAATAACTAGCATGCAAAACCTAGGCTAATAAAATAAGAATAAAACAAGAGCATGCAAAGAACAAAATAATAAAATAAAGAAAAGAGTGCATGCATGCAAGACAAGCTACAAAACCAACACTTCCTTTCTCCACTTTTCACAAAGCATGTTCCCCTCCCTCTCTTTGACCATACTGCCGAAAATTTCCCTCCCCCTAACTCCCCAACATGTTTTATTCTAACACTCCACCTTCTTGTCTTCTTGCATTCCCTCAAACAAACTCAAGACAAACATCTTAAGCAAACCTCCTCTCCCATACTCCTAAACTTTCGGCCACTCTATCTTGAAGACTAGAAGATCTCCTTCAAGTTCCATCTTCAAGCCAAGAAGTGTATAGGTAAGTTCCTTCTAAGTCCATTAAGTAACTTCTTCATGACAAGATAATGAAGCTCATATTAGTGCCCCTTTTTCTTGTGGAAACCGTGACCCCCAAGAGGTCACTAGGTGAAGATTTTCAAAACTACCAAGAGGGATTAGCTTCTTTGTGGGGAGAATTCATCTCAACCTCCATTCAAGATTCAAGTTGGTAAGAAAACCTAAACTCAAAGTAGCCTCATTTTCATCATGGAAATAACAACTAACATTCTCCTCTTCTTCATCATCCCAACCGTGTGCTCAAGGGTGTAGGAGGGAAGGATTCCAACTCAACTCACTCCATAACCAAGCAAAGACAAGAGTTTTAGCTTGAAGAGGCAAGTATACAATGATCTCTCATGATTTACTTAAAGAGTTAGTGACTTGAATGACTAGAGGTTCTTAAGATTTAATCTTTAGTTGAATATCCTAAGTTTGAGATTATATCTTATAGATTTCTTAAGAACAATGCATTGTATGTGGCTTATTCTCTCAAAGATGAAATCTTTCATTACATGCATTTAGTTACAAGGCTGTTTTGAGATGATTTAAGGTGTAAGTGGTAATCAATAATATATCTCATAAGAACAAGATGAATGGTGGACCTTTGATTTGAACCAATGACAAAATATCAAACTACTGGAGCTAGGCAGAATGGGATGGCATCTTCAACGGCCTAAAAACGGATCTTACAGACCTTCAATGAAGCTAAGTTTTGGTACCAAGTTAGCTTTATGAGTGTAGCACAAGTGAGAGTTGGAATTTTGTTAAAATAAGTTACAGATTATTTTTAATAAAATATTTAGTAGAACTGCTCCAGTTGGAAATTCTGGAGCTGGGCAGAATGGAGCACTAATTTCAACAGCTTAAAACCGGACCTTTTAGACCTTCAATAAATCTGGTTTTTGGCACAAAGCTAGCCCCATTTGTATAGCAGAGCTGAGAGTTGGAATTGTGGTAAAATAAGTTATGGTTAATTTTTAATAAAATAATTGGTGAGACTGCTCAGGCTTAAAATTCTGGAACATGACAGAATGGAGTAGCGTGTTGAATGGCTTGAAAAGAGATCTTGTAGATATTCAATAAAGCTGATTTTCGTTGTGGGCATAGACTTGTGTGTATAGAAAATGTGAAAGTTGGAATTTTGGTAAAAGGAGTTGTGGAATATTTTTAATAAAATATTTGGTAAAGCTGCTCAGACTGAAAAGTCTGGAACTGAGCAGAACTGCATCTCTTTTTGATTGACTCGAAAAAGGACCTTTTAGTGGTTCAATAAAGCTGATTTTTGGCATGACAACAATACCAAGTGTGCAGTGAATAATCCAGCTGGAATCATGGTAAAAAAAGTTGTGGATTAATTTTAATGATTTAATTGGTAACACTGCTCAATGGGAAGTACTGGAACAGAGCAGAAATTAAGTAACGAGTTAATGGACCCAAAAATAAATCTTAGGGACATGAAAATGGTCTGGTTTTCGGTAGGATGCTAGTATTACATGTTTATGACATGTATGAGTTGGAATTTCGTTAAAATAGGCTAAGAATTATTTTTAAGAAATTACGCGGTAAAACTGCTCCAGTAGAAAATTCTCGCTGAGCAGAATTGACCACTGACTTCAACGAATTAAAAGAGGACCTTGTGGACCTTCAATAAATCTGATTTTTGACATAAACTTAGCCCCATGAGGGTAGTAGAGATGCCAGCTGGAAGTTTTGTAAAATGAGCTATGGTTAATTTTTAATGAATTATTTGGTAAAACTGCTCAACTGAAATTACTGGAGCTAACCTGGAATTAGTAACGACTTTTCAGGCCTCAGAAAGGGGACTTAGAGATATGAAAATGGGCTAAATTTCGGTAGGATACTAGTTCCACATGTTTATGACTTGGGCGAGTTGGAATTTCTGGAAAACGAATCACGAATTCGTCGCAATTAAATTTTTAGTAAAGTTGGTCAGATCCGTTTCAGTGCTTAAACCGTTTCAGAAAAGTAATTAAATGAGCCCTTATGGTTATCAATCTAATCTGAAAATTTTATGACAAATCCCCAAGACACATAGGAATAAGTCACGAAAGTTAGTTAGGATAACCCTAACGTTTTGGAGGGTAATCACGGACGCAAAGTTGATATACTAAAGCTGAAATTTAGGCTGAACAAGGAAATACATTAAATAGGGTTAATTTGTCCGCTTATGAGTATGACATAGGAATTCAGGGTTTCCCTAAGTCCGAGCCATGCATGTTAATATGTTATTCATGCTATGTCTTGCATTGCATATCACTGCATGTATCATGCATGATCATGAAACCGATTTTATGAATTTTATGCAAGCAAGTCTTTTCAAGTGAAAAGTGTTTTCAGTTATGCATGAAAGGTTTTTACGGTTCTATGTTTTTAAAGAAAGCTTCATGATTCCTTTGCCGGCCAAGCATGCGACTAACCCGACTCCAGACCCGGGGTTAATTGGTCTGATGACATGATATGTTCTGGACCCGCTCAGATCCGGGGTTAATTGATCTGATATCTGTTCTGGACCCGCTCAGATCCGGGGTTAATTGATCTGATATCTGTTCTGGACCCGCTCAGATCCGGGGTTAATTGATCTGATATCAAATCTGGACCCGCTCAGATCCGGGGTTAATTGATCTGACACTCTGTTTTTATGACACGTTATTGTATGGGACCAAAATGATGTTTTGACATGGCTTGACATGACATCATGCATTGCATATTGCATAACTCACGATCATGAGGACATGTTGCATGTTACAGTTATTGTTTATATGTTACTATTGATATAGCATTACCTAAAAACATGCTTAAGCCGAACGTCAAGCAAGCTCAGGATTTAAGATCAGGTATGAATTACAATTATTTGAGGTTTTTGGGGTAATACATTCATGTTATGACTCTTTATGTATTTCATGGTCGTTTATTCGTTAAGTAAGCTCAGGATTTAAGATCAGGTATGAATTACGATTATTTGAGGTTTTTGGGGGAATACATTCATGTTATGACTCTTTATGTATTTCATGGTCGTTTATTCGTTAAGCAAGCTCAGGATTTAAGATCAGGTATGAATTACGATTATTTGAGGTTTTTGGGGTAATACATTCATGTTATGACTCTTTATGTATTTCATGGTCGTTTATTGTACGCTTGCTGGGTGATTTTTATCACTCACACTTTATTTCTTCCCCCAGATAATGCCAAGATAAAATGGATCGAAGATGAGCCGAGGGTACCATATCCATAGGCGAGGAGATATGAAGAGGGCTAAGCTTAAGGACTTTTGTGCTGCCGAGATGGTTGTATTATGACTATGTTTGAACTCTTTGGAAATTGACTATGACGTTTTGTGAGACTGCTACTTTGGGGACTTAGTTATTTCGTAATGCATGTTTAGTTTGAAAAAGTTTTAATTCTGCCTAAATTTTACTACCATGTTGAATGTTAGCATGGGAGTCCACGACTTATGTTATGGATTTTCGCATGTTACGCATGACGCTTTGTACTCTCCTTAGTGAAGTACGGCGGGTGCACCGTATCCGGACGAGGCCGGGTGCGGGGCGCTACAGGTGGTATCAGAGCCAAGGCTCTAGATCCGGGCAGAATATAGAACTAAGTTATGAACGTAGTCAACTAAGTTATGATCGTAGTCAACTAAGTTTGATCTTAGATCTAAGTCAGAATCCTAGATGAGAGTTGACCTTAGACTAGGATGACTTTGACTGGAAAATTAGGGTTTTGACTGGATGATAGAACCCTAGTCGATGGCCATCTATGGAATGTAATCATGCCTGCTTGCAAGACCTTAAGATCGTATCTGGATTACAAATTAAATTTTGTCGTTACTCTAAATATTTATGCCTTAAGTGAGACTCCGACACTTCGTAGTGCGGTTGGCACCACAATTCAGTAAAATGATATCATCACTATCGCCCCTGTAGGCAGTAAACTTTACTAGCAATAGTTAGTAAGAACACGTATTCCAAGGTTTAGCAAGGAATTTAGTTCATAGTAGGTAGAAAGATGGTTAAGTAAAGTTGAAGATAACTTCATGACGATACAGATACCGAATAGGATAAAAAAAAGTACAGAATATCTGACTGTCTTTAAGCAAGTAAGGAGTCAACCAAAAACACTAACCTAGACAAAAAGAGTGCTTGATGCAGAAATCCTTGAAACATCAAAAACCGTAACAGGTACGCCCAACTGCTTAATTTAAATCTGAAGTACCTATGTTCTATTATGTCTTTTAGCCAGGTATAAACGGTCATTGGAGCAATGCGATAAAGTAACCCAACTAAAGCGTAAAAACTAGAATAAGTTACCAAATTGCTCTTAACGGTTGGATTAGTACCATAATAGTCGGAGCTCAATAAGGTTTCCATGGAAGATAAATACCAGTTGCCTAGGATCAATGATTTGTTTGACCACTTCGGGAAACACAAGTGTTAACAAAACTGAATTGCAAACTGACTATTTTCAACGAGAGAACCAAGCTCGAGGAAGAACATGGAATGTGTACAAGGCGAATCATGGACATCCCCAAAAACTATTAGGATTGACAAACGTCCTGACACATTATAGACTTTACGAGTTCGGCATCTTAAGGACAATTCAGTAAGATGGTTAAATTCCTTCCCTGACTATTATAAGTCGGGATTATCTAACCCACTCTAGCAGTAACAATATGATGTGACGAAATCTTGCATAGCATAATAATCTATGAGGACAAAGCAAATGAGAATACCCTTGTGATCGGGAAAAGAAAACATAGATTCTGTAAGAAACAAGAACACCACGAAACGACATAAATTCCAAGGAAGAACTTCAACCCTAGGTTCGATTATTACGGGATTGGCATGTCGACGAAATGGATGAGTCAGGTAGGACTTGGCGAAAGATTGGGGTTTCACCATTCTATAAGAGTACAATCTCAGTCTAAGGTACGAGTCATCATATATGTATTTTAGGGAAGAAATTTCTAACACCGATGGAAATGCTTTTATGGCTAACGCATGGATACAGAAGGATGTTTATCGAAGGAAAGCGTATGGTTCACAGTCATGACTTAAGGACCTCTGTCATGAAAAGAAGGAAACTCCAATAGTATATAATCATGATAGGTCAATTACATCATATTAACCCTGAAGGAATATCGTTGTCGGAATTTAACTCACTAAGACAAGGGCCAGGCACTTCCATACTCATTCATTACTTTGGGACAGTATGTTCCTTTGATTATAGGAGATGAAAGGTTTAGACCACCAGATCAAATTAGGCTAAGTTAAGTCGTATTCAAGGACCTTTGGTGAATTATTGGAGGGCTGCTATGGACGGAATGCGATGATAAGGAGACGAAAGAATGAAAGAAACGATTTAACAAGCAAACGAAGTAGAAGGTGGAAACCGTAACCATATAAGGCTAGTATATGCGGATGACAAAGAAACAACCAAGATACGCCTAATAAGTGTAAAGTACCTATGTCCTCTGCTCTACTTCCTATTAACCAAGTAGGAGTGATTATGATAGTTTCCTTGAGTTATGATTAGTAGACCACAAGCGAGTAGGTAAGGTTATTAGTGATAACATTACTAAGTATGACACTGTGTATGGGACGCAGCGTCCTCGTCGTGATGCGTAACTATTAGCACTTATACCCGTTTTATTGCACTATGCGTGGAATAGGTCATGACTATGAAAACCATGTTTTAAGAGAACGGGCCACCTTAGGATGATTTGAAATGTCATAAAGGGAACATAAGTTTCAAAGGAGAACCTACAACTTCTAGTTCGATTCTATGAAATGATCGTAAAAAAGGGTAAGAGTTAGTACGTAATAAGGCAATCAGTAAGACGGATGAATACGGGACACACCTTATGAAGAGCTTGGTATGTGTACCTTATGGGAATTATCCCGGGTGTCTTTGGAAGCTATTTTGTAAATAGGATGACCGTTACATGATCACTGAAAGGATGTTTATAGAAAAGAGCGAATGATCTATACCCCAGAGTTAATGATCTCTGCCTAGTTGTTCATTTCTTATGTAAAAGGAAATTATAAGCCTGCTACGGTCATGACTACACGGAATGGATCTCATTATCAAGTACATAGTATCGAGGTTGCGAGTGCTTGATATGGGATAGGTTACGACAACACCTTTCGAGAATTAGAATAAGTTTTGATGAGACCTCTAAGATGAATGGAACAAAGCTGTTCTGAGGAAACTAAATAGACGCTTTATGCGATCTTATTTACCTAAAGAAGAAGCCACATGGGAAACGGAGGACAATGTGAGGAGTAGATATCCCCATCTATTCGACTAGTTCTGAAGTTTTGAGGACGAAACTTATGATAAGGGGGGGAGGATGTTGTACCCCAACGACATGTACTTGGAACTATGAACAAGTGACGAAATGAAAGCGATAATTTCTTTAAGCGCGTGTTACTTAAGCTAGCTTAACCCTCTTTACTTAAATACTTCGAAGATGATACTAAATAATTAAATAAGGGGATTTCAAGAAAAGTGATACATGAAGAATATAGTTATATGAACAATACATACCAATATATAGATATGTGCGAGTGTGATATGTATGTACCTACATGCGTATACGTAGGAAGGTATACATATCTAGTACATGTACATATAGGAATGTATGTATATGCACGTGTATATATGGGTGTGCATAAAAAAAAGGGGGAGTATATACAATATATACATATAGGCGTGTATATATATATATACGTACATACGCGGATACATGTGCACTAATATATATTTTAAGTGACATGCACATTGTACATCCTATTATATATACATACATATGCTAATCTTGGAATACAATAAAATAAAGAGAACAATATAGTACATGAATTAAAATTACAAGAAATATCAAATTGCCCAAGAAGCCCCCTAAAAATCGGCCAAAGCCTTCTCTAGGCTTCTAGAAACCACCACAAATTAACTAAATAATACTTAATGACTAAAATAACTAGCATGCAAAACCTAGGCTAATAAAATAAGAATAAAAAAAGAGCATGCAAAGAACAAAATAATAAAATAAAGAAAAGAGTGCATGCATGCAAGACAAGCTACAAAACCAACACTTCCTTTCTCCACTTTTCACAAAGCATGTTCCCCTCCCTCTCTTTGACCATACTGCCGAAAATTTCCCTCCCCCTAACTCCACAACATGTTTTATTCTAACACTCCACCTTCTTGTCTTCTTGCATTCCCTCAAACAAACTCAAGACAAACATCTTAAGCAAACCTCCTCTCCCATACTCCTAAACTTTCTGCCACTCTATCTTGAAGGCTAGAAGATCTCCTTCAAGTTCCATCTTCAAGCCAAGAAGTGTATAGGTAAGTTCCTTCTAAGTCCATTAAATAACTTCTTCATGACAAGATAATGAAGCTCATATTAGTGCCCCTTTTTCTTGTGGAAACCGTGACCCCCAAGAGGTCACTAGGTGAAGATTTTCAAAACTACCAAGAGGGATTAGCTTCTTTGTGGGGAGAATTCATCTCAACCTCCATTCAAGATTCAAGTTGGTAAGAAAACCTAAACTCAAAGTAGCCTCATTTTCATCATGGAAATAACAACTAACATTCTCCTCTTCTTCATCATCCCAACCGTGTGCTCAAGGGTGTAGGAGGAGAAGGATTCCACTCAACTCACTCCATAACCAAGCAAAGACAAGAGTTTTAGCTTGAAGAGGCAAGTATACAATGATCTCTCATGATTTACTTAAAGAGTTAGTGACTTGAATGACTAGAGGTTCTTAAGATTTAATCTTTAGTTGAATATCCTAAGTTTGAGATTATATCTTATAGATTTCTTAAGAACAATGCATTGTATGTGGCTTATTCTCTCAAAGATGAAATCTTTCATTACATGCATTTAGTTACAAGGCTGTTTTGAGATGATTTAAGGTGTAAGTGGTAATCAATAATATATCCCATAAGAACAAGATGAATGGTGGACCTTTGATTTGAACCAATGACAAAATATCAAACTACTGGAGCTAGGCAGAATGGGATGGCATCTTTAACGGCCTAAAAACTGATCTTACAGACCTTCAATGAAGCTAAGTTTTGGTACCAAGTTAGCTTTATGAGTGTAGCACAAGTGAGAGTTGGAATTTTGTTAAAATAAGTTACAGATTATTTTTAATAAAATATTTAGTAGAACTGCTCCAGTTGGAAATTCTGGAGCTGGGCAGAATGGAGCACTAATTTCAACAGCTTAAAACCGGACCTTTTAGACCTTCAATAAATCTGGTTTTTGGCACAAAGCTAGTCCCATGTGTATAGCAGAGCTGAGAGTTGGAATTTTGGTAAAATAAGTTATGGTTAATTTTTAATAAAATAATTGGTGAGACTGCTCAGGCTGAAAATTCTGGAACATGACAGAATGGAGTAGCGTGTTGAATGGCTTGAAAAGAGATCTTGTAGATATTAAATAAAGCTGATTTTCGTTGTGGGGATAGCCTTGTGTGTATAAAAAATGTGAAATTTGGAATTTTGGTAAAAGGAGTTGTGGAATATTTTTAATAAAATATTTGGTAAAGCTGCTCAGACTGAAAAGTCTGGAACTGAGCAGAACTGCATCTCTTTTTGATTGACTCGAAAAAGGACCTTGTAGTGGTTCAATAAAGCTGATTTTTGGCATGATAACAATACCAAGTGTGCAGTGAATACTCCAGCTGGAATCATGGTAAAACAAGTTGTGGATTAATTTTAATGATTTAATTGGTAACACTGCTCAATGGGAAGTACTGGAACAGAGCAGAAATTAAGTAACGAGTTAATGAACTCAAAAATAAATCTTAGGGACATGAAAATGGGCTGGTTTTCGGTAGGATGCTAGTATTACATGTTTATGACATGTATGAGTTGGAATTTCGTTAAAATAGCTAAGGATTATTTTTAAGAAATTACGCGGTAAAACTGCTCCAGTAGAAAATTCTGGCGCTGAGCAGAATTGACCACTGACTTCAACGAATTAAAAGAGGACCTTGTGGACCTTCAATAAATCTGATTTTTGACATAAACTTAGCCCCATGAGGGTAGTAGAGATGCCAGCTGGAAGTTTTGTAAAATGAGCTATGGTTAATTTTTAATGAATTATTTGGTAAAACTGCTCAACTGAAATTACTGGAGCTAACCTGGAATTAGTAACGACTTTTCAGGCCTCAGAAAGGGGACTTAGAGATATGAAAATGGGCTAAATTTCGGTAGGATACTAGTTCCACATGTTTATGACTTGGGCGAGTTGGAATTTCTGGAAAACGAATCACGAATTCGTCGCAATTAAATTTTTAGTAAAGTTGGTCAGATCCGTTTCAGTGCTTAAACCGTTTCAGAAAAGTAATTAAATGAGCCCTTATGGTTATCAATCTAATCTGAAAATTTTATGACAAATCCCCAAGACACATAGGAATAAGTCACGAAAGTTAGTTAGGATAACCCTAACGTTTTGGAGGGTAATCACGGACGCAAAGTTGATATACTAAAGCTGAAATTTAGGCTGAACAAGGAAATACATTAAATAGGGTTAATTTGTCCGCTTATGAGTATGACATAGGAATTCAGGGTTTCCCTAAGTCCGAGCCATGCATGTTAATATGTTATTCATGCTATGTCTTGCATTGCATATCACTGCATGTATCATGCATGATCATGAAACCGATTTTATGAATTTTATGCAAGCAAGTCTTTTCAAGTGAAAAGTGTTTTCAGTTATGCATGAAAGGTTTTTACGGTCCTATGTTTTTAAAGAAAGCTTCATGATTCCTTTGCCGGCCAAGCATGCGACTAACCCGACTCCAGACCCGGGGTTAATTGGTCTGATGACATGATATGTTCTGGACCCGCTCAGATCCGGGGTTAATTGATCTGATATCTGTTCTGGACCCGCTCAGATCCGGGGTTAATTGATCTGATATCTGTTCTGGACCCGCTCAGATCCGGGGTTAATTGATCTGATATCTGTTCTGGACCCGCTCAGATCCGGGGTTAATTGATCTGATATCTGTTCTGGACCCGCTCAGATCCGGGGTTAATTGATCTGATATCTGTTCTGGACCCGCTCAAATCCGGGGTTAATTGATCTGACACTCTGTTTTTATGACACGTTATTGTATGGGACCAAAATGATGTTTTGGCATGGCATGACATGACATCATGCATTGCATATTGCATAACTCACGATCATGAGGACATGTTGCATGTTACAGTTAATGTTTATAAGTTACTATTGATATAGCATTACCTAAAAACATGCTTAAGCCGAACGTCAAGCAAGCTCAGGATTTAAGATCAGGTATGAATTACAATTATTTGAGGTTTTTGGGGTAATACATTCATGTTATGACTCTTTATGTATTTTATGGTCGTTTATTCGTTAAGTAAGCTCAGGATTTAAGATCAGGTATGAATTACGATTATTTGAGGTTTTTGGGGGAATACATTCATGTTATGACTCTTTATGTATTTCATGGTCGTTTATTCGTTAAGCAAGCTCAGGATTTAAGATCAGGTATGAATTACGATTATTTGAGGTTTTTGGGGTAATACATTCATGTTATGACTCTTTATGTATTTCATGGTCGTTTATTGTACGCTTGCTGGGTGATTTTTATCACTCACACTTTATTTTTCCCCTCAGATAATGCCAAGATAAAATGGATCGAAGATGAGCCGAGGGTACCATATCCATAGGCGAGGAGATATGAAGAGGGCTAAGCTTAAGGACTTTTGTGCTGCCGAGATGGTTGTATTATGACTATGTTTGAACTCTTTGGAAATTGACTATGACGTTTTGTGAGACTGCTACTTTGGGGACTTAGTTATTTCGTAATGCATGTTTAGTTTGAAAAAGTTTTAATTCTGCCTAAATTTTACTACCATGTTAAATTTTAGCATGGGAGTCCACGACTTATGTTATGGATTTTCGCATGTTACGCATGACGCTTTGTACTCTCCTTAGTGAAGTACGGCGGGTGCACCGTATCCGGACGAGGCCGGGTGCGGGGCGCTACATTAATTGATCTGACACTACGTTTTTATGACATGTTATTTTATGAGACCAAAATGATGTTTTGACATGACATGACATCACGCATTGCATATTGCATAACTCATGATCACGCTAACATGTTGTATGATACAGTTAAGGACTTAATACGCTAATAGTGGTTAGCAGTATCTAGAATTATGCTTAGGCTATACCGTCAGTTGACTTCAGAACTCAAGACAGGTATGAGTTATTACTTAAAGTTTTCACGTTGCTACATTCATGTTATAATTCTTTATGTATTTCATGGTCATTTATTGTATTCTTGCTGGGTGATTTTTATCACTCACACTTTATTTTTCCCCTAGATAATGCCAAGATAGAATGGATCGAAGATGAGCCGAGGGTACCATATCCATAGGCGAGGGGATATGAAGGGAGCTAAGCTTAAGGACTTTTGTGCTGCTGAGATGTTTGTACTATGACTATGTTTGAACTCTGTGGAATGTGACTATGACGTTTTGTGAGACTACTACTTTGGGGACTTAGTTATTTCGTAATGCATGTTTAATTTGAAAAGTTTTAATTCTGCCTAAATTTTACTACCATGTTAAATGTTAGCATGGGAGTCCATGGCTTATGTTATGGATTTTCGCATGTTATGCACGACGCTTTGTACTCTCCTTAGTGAAGTACGGTGGGTGCACCGTATCCGGACGAGGCCCGGGTGCGGGGCGCTACAAATAGGCTTTCAAGAAGAAGAAAGAAAGGGAGAGTAGAAGAAGAGAGGCTAGCGTTTTTGATCTCTTGAAAATGCAATGCTTGTTCTTGTCTTGTTTTTGCTCATCTTCTTTCCTTTTAAGCACATATGCAGCCGCCCCCCTTGGTCCTTCCCCTCTTGAAAATTGTCTTCTAAGTCCTTGAGAGAATGTAAGACAACAATGTGACATGGTCTTGCTTACTTGTCACCTCCTCATTGGATGATCATTTAATCTTTGCTTACTTGGCACTTCATGATAGGTTGGATGTTGTCATCATTTGATGACTTGGAAAAATCTGAATATATCACTCAAAACATGTGCCAAAATCAACATAGAATAATTTCTATAATACACAAGATTGTCACATAAATTTTTCAAGACAAAATTCCTCCCACACAAGGATAAAAATCGGCCATAATGAGTGATTACCATGCTGAATTTTCAGCATGTGATACATGGTGGTAAAGTTCAAAATACTTCCATTTTTCTTTGATTTTTCTTTTTAAAATAAATCATCAATTGATGGCAAATATCCTTATCAAATTTGAAATGAAATTTGGACACCCTTATGACCATAAATTCGGCCAAGACATATTGTACACATGCTGAAAAATTTCAGCATGTGTGATATATAAGATATCACACTTTATGGATTTGAAACTTATTCAAAATGCATCCAAAATATCTTCCAATTAATCACATAATTCAAGAAACTAAATATCTGCATTTTAATTGAAAATTTCGGCCAGCCATATTTCAACATGCTGAAATTTTCAGCATGTGTTTCAAATGAGACAAAGTTTGAAACCTTACCATTTGTAGCTTCTTTCTTTAATTCACCAACATTGTATGATTGATTCTTGACCAATCAATATGCCAACAAGGCTCCACATAGGCTTCATCTCAGCTGGAATAGGCGTGTATACATGTATATGCATGTGCTGAAATTTATTTTTGCTAACTTTGTAAAATAGTGCACATTTAATAATACACACATGTTATATTCCAATCAGCCCTTAATTTAATTTTTTAGAACACTTTAAGATGTATGTCATATGTAAAAAGTGTCTAGATATGTGTCATATGATGTGCCAAAAATATTCCATGTGTTGTGTACGTAGAAAACCGAATTTTCGATATTTATCGATTACCCGATTTTTCTCTAATTAAATTCCAACTTTTTGCATATATAATATAAACTTTAATTCTCAGCACATGGCTGGTCCAAAGTGGCGCCATTAACATGTGACAAAATTAAAATTGGAATCTTCACATTTTGGCCTTAATGTGGAGTGATTTGTGTGTGCCAACATGGAAAGAATTTTTGGCTGAAAATATCATCATTAGCACAAAATTTTTGAGCATTTTTGAAGTGTAGGGGCTGGCCATCTATTTATGGCAGGTACGTGATACGTTGGCGAAGTTTCGGTATTCGTCCGATACGACAATTTTTGGTTTAGAACTGTTGTGCCCCAATGATCATGTATGTGAAAACTATGAATGAGAGATGGAATGAAAGCGACAATTTCTTTAAGCACGTGTTACATAAGTCAACTTAACCCTCTTTACTTAATTATTATTGAGGTGATACCAAGCCAATTTAAATAAGGAATTTTCAAGAAAGTAATACATGAAATATAGAGTTATATGAACCATACATACCACTATATATGTATGTGCGTGTATATGATATATGTGTTTGAAATGTATAAATACCTACATGCGTATACATAAGAGGATATATATATATAGTACACATAGGCATGTATATGTATATATACATACATATGCTAATCTTGGAATACAATAGAATAAAAAAAACAATATAGTACATGAATTAAAATTACAAGAAATATCAAGTTGCCCAAGAAGCCTAAAAATCGGCCAAGGCATGTAAGGGATTCTAGAATCCTCTTGATTTTCAATCCATTATTAGAAAAATTAAATAACTAAATAGAAAACAAAGTAGACATGCATTTAAAGAACAAGTAAGACAACTCATTAAAGAAGGAGGTAGTATGGTTGAGGTCATAAAGACCCCAACCCAAAACCGCCCCTTTATGTCTAGACATGGAGGATTTTTTTTAAATCCTACCATGGTCACTTTTTCCTTAAACCAAGATTAAGATAACCATGATTTGATAAAGTAACTTGGGTTAGCACTAAAGTAACCATAGTTGGAATAAAGTAACCAAGGTTATCACTAACCTAACCTTGATTAACACTCATGAGAACCCTAACCCTCCTATTTCTCCCTCCAAAACCGTCCACCCCTTCCCAAGTCCCTAACATGTTTTGATTTAAACCCTTCTAGAAACATCTACCTTCTTGTCATCTTGAGATTCCTCTCAAGATACATTCAAGCAAGAGCATAACACTTAGACAACCCTCATCTCCCTCACCAACAATTCGGCCCCTCCATCTTGAAGGATAGGAATTCAAGCTTCAACATAAAGACTCAAGAAACATCTAGGTAAGTCTTGCTCCATGCTTCCTTAAGTGAATTCTTATTTTGGTACATAATGAAGCTAACATGAATCCTTCCATTCACATCAAAACCGTGACATTCATGGTTCAAATAGGTGAAAGACATCAACTTTCTTAGGTGGAGACATATTGTGGTACTTGAATCTCCACTCAAGCTCATTTTGGTAAGATGCTCTAGCCCTCAAACATATCCTATTTCCTCTATTGAATAAAGACTAATCTTTTCCTTCCATTTCCCTTAAAACCGTATGCTCAAGGTGAAGAAGGAGAAGGATTTCAACTCAACTCACTCCATAACCAAGCAAAAACAAGAGCTTTAGCTTGAAGAGGCAAGTATACAATGATCTCTCATGATTTATTTAAAGAGTTAGTGACTTGAATGTTTAGAAGTTCTTAAGATTTGATCTTTAGTTGAATATCTTAAGTTTGAGACTATATCTTAGTGATCCCCTAAGAACAATGCCTTGCATGTGAATTATTCCTTCAAAGATGGAGTCTTTTCCTATATGCATTATGAAATGAGGCTGATCTAGAGTGAAATAAGGTTCACCCAAGTAGGTCTAGACAAGATTAACTTGTGAATGTAACACGAAAGGTCCTAAGAAAAGTATACATGTGAAAGGTAGGAGCTTTATGAGATTGATGGTAAGATTAGACTAAGATGACTCTTGAATGTGAATGCATGCTTGAATATGTGTTGTAAAATGTGGTTAAGGCACCACACAAGTTTCGGCCTACAGGATTAAGTTGAAGGTGAACATGGACATTTGACTTGTGTAGATGACAAAATAGCAAACCACTGGAATTGGACAGAATAAATGACGTTTTAAACGGCTTAACGACTGACCTTGCAAACCTTCAATGAAGCTAATTTTTGGTACAAAGTTAGCCCTACGAGTGTAGAACAAGTGAGAGTTGGAATTCTGTTAAAATAAGCTAAGGATTGTTTTTAATAAATTATACGGTAAAACTGCTCCAGTAGAAAATTCTGGAGCTGGTCAGAATTGACCACTGCATTCAACGAATTAAAAGAGGACCTTGTGGACCTTACATAAATCTGATTTTCGGCACCAAGCTAGCCCCATGTGTATAGAAGAATTGGGAGTTGGAATTTCGTGAAAATAAGCTATGGTTAATTTTTAATAAAATATTTGGTAAGACTGGTCAGACTTGGAAAATGGGAATTGAGCAGAATTGTAACCTCTCTTGACAGACGTAAAAAGGGACCTTGTAGAGGACCAATAAAGCTGATTTTTGGCATGGTAATAATCATATGAGTGTAGTGGACACGCCATCCGGAATCTTGGTAAAATGAGTCCTGAATTATTGTTAATGAATTAATTACCAAAACTGCTCAACTGAAATCACTGGAACCAACCTGAAGTTTAGTAACGACTTTCTGGACTCAGAAAAGGGACTTAGAGATGTGAAAATAGGCTAAATTTCGGTAGGATACTAGTTCCATATGTTTATGATTTGTGCGAGTTGGAATTTCTGAAAAACAAATCACGGTTTTGCCGCAATTGAATTTTTGGTAAAATAAGGTCTGTTCAGTTTCAGCACTTAATCCGTTTCGGAAATTAATTAAATGAGCCCTTATGGTTATGGAAGTAGTCTGGAATTTTTATGATATGTATCTAAGATTCCACCCAACGGGTTTATGACTAAAGAATATGGAAATGGATCTATTTGATTAGCTTAACCGCCTCATGAATATGAAGTAAAAGTCTGGAAGTATTTAGCTTCCAAATTCATGCACGTTGACATGTTATAAGGAATGCATACGACTATTCACGTCATGACTTGCATGGCATATCATTCCATGTACCATACATGTCCATATGTCACATGAATCTGATTTTATAAATTTTATGCATGCAAGTCTTCTCAAGTGAAAATGTTTTCAGTTATGCATGAAAAGTTTTTACGGTCCCATTTTTAAACGAAAGCTTCATGATTCCTTTGCCGGCCAAGCATGCAACTAACCCGACTCCAGACCCGGGGTTAATTGGTCTGATGACATGATATCTGTTCTGGACCCGTTCAGATCTGGGGTTAATTGATCTGATATCTGTTCTGGACCCGTTCAGATCTGGGGTTAATTGATCTGATATCTGTTCTGGACCCGTTCAGATCCGGGGTTAATTGATCTGATATCTGTTCTGGACCCGTCCCAGACCCGGGGTTAATTGGTCTGTTGATATGCTCTGGACCTGCTCAGATCTGGGGTTAGTTGATCTGACATTCTGTTTTCACGACATGTTATTTTATGGGACCAAAATGATGTTTTGACATGACATGACATCATGTATTGCATCTTGCATATCTCACGATCATGAAGACATGTTGCATGTTATAGTTAATGGTTAATGAGTTATTGTTAGTATAGTATTACCTAAACTTATGTTTAAGCCGAACGTCAAGCAAGCTCAGGATTTAAAGATCAGGTATGAATTACGGTTATTTGAGGTTTTCGGGGTATTACATTCATGTTATAATTCTTTACGTATATCATGGTAGTTTATTGTATTCTTGCTGAGTGATTTTATCACTCACACTTTATTTTTCCCCAGAACCAGGTAATGCCAATATAGAATGGATCGAGGATGAGCCGAAGGTACCTTATCCATAGGCGAGGAGATATGAAGGAAGCTAAGCTTAAGGACTTTTGTACTGCCAAGACATTTTGTATTATGACTATGTTTGAACTCTCTGGATTTCAGTTATGTTATTTTGTGGGACTACTACTTTTGGGGAACTTAGTAAATTAGTAATGCATGTTTAATTTGAAAAGTTTTAATTCTGCCTAAATTTTACTACCATGTTGATTGTTAGCATGGGAGTCCATGATTTATGTTATGGATTTTCGCATGTTATGCATGACGCTTCGTACTCTACTTAGTGAAGTACGGCGGGTGCACCATATCCGGACGAGGCCCGGGTGCGGGGCGCATCAGGTGGTATCAGAGCCCAGACTCTAGATTTCGGGCAGAACATAGGATTAAGTTATGATCTTAGCAATCTAAGTTTGATCTTAGATCTAAGTCATGATCTTAGATGAGTGATGGCCTTAGACTAGGACCACGTAGACCGGTTTTAGGATGTAACTTAATAAAGTATTCTGAACTATAAAAGTTAGGTCTATGACATAAGATGTGCCCTTTCCTTCTATTTTTTTTAAAATTTTGAATTATGGTCCTTGGTCAAAATAAATTGATTTTGTTCCGATATCCTAAATAGACGTTAAACCCATAAGTGCAGATGGTGAGACCACGTGGCAGACCTCCGAGAGCACAACCAGCTGCTCAGGAGCCCATTCCTCCACCACCAGCACAGGTTCCGCCGCCACCTCAGCAGGACCACGACCCTCCAGCAAAGAATAATCCACCACCAGCTCCATAGGCACCTGTTCCTCCAATCGTCCCAGATATGAATACCTTTCAGGCCTTTTGCCAAGTGGTTACTCAGATAGGACAAGGCCTAATTCATCAGAATGCTCCACCTCAGCCACATCAGCCAGTAAGGGATGTCCAGTACTATTTTGAGAAGCTCAAGAGGGCTAATATACCACCGTTTGAGGGAAATCCTGACCCAGATACTGGGGAGAAGCGGCTAGATGAAGTTGAAAATTATTTTGAGCTAATTCAAGCCTCAGAAGAGATGAAGGCTCAGGCTATCAGACCTTTCTTGATCAGTGAAGCTAATCAGTGGTGGAAGACGAATCTGCAACCCTTGCCCAGACCGATCACTTGGGAAAGATTTCTGCAAGAATTCCACAAGTTCTATATCCCTCCGTCAGTCAAACTGCAAAAGAGGCATGAGTTTGAATCTTTGAAGCAAGAGTCGCACATGACAGTAGTTGAGTATGCAAATAAGTTCATCGCACTTGGGAGGTTTCAGCCTGTTACTATGAACGATGAAGAAACGAAAATGCTAAAGTTTGAACGAGGTTTGAATCCGAGGATTAGGACGTGGTTGATGAATGCAAATCTTGCCAAGTTTGGAGCACTTCTGGATGCGTGCTACAGCATAGAGAGAGATATTGTACGAAGAGATGATGTGGGTCAAAAGAGAGAAAGACAAGGAACCGGGAATGAGAAGTATAAGAAAATGGCTAAGAAGAATATCCGAGGATCCGTTCGTCAGGGACAATATCAAGGACAGAATCAGCGTCGCAAGCAAAACCAAAATAATCAGCAGAAGAATCAGGCCCCATCTCAGCAGCCAGTGATACCAGTATGCCCTCATTGCCAAAAGAGGCACATGGGTGAGTGTAGGTGGAAGACAGGTAAATGCTTTGGATGCGGCAAAGATGGCCACCTGATTAAGGACTTCCCAGAAAGGGGAGCGCAACCACAACAACAGCAAAGGAACCAACGGCCCCGGGCAAATGCAAGAGTGCACGCCATGATAGATGCTGATGTTGAAGAGACTGCTGACGTAGTGACTGGTAAGATTTAAAAGTTTTATGTCTTCAGTACGTTTTCCTCATACATACCTATCATTGCTTAGCAAAATATGCATGGTTCAGGAACTATCCTAGTGTGTAGCATACCCGCAAATGTGTTGTTCGACAGTGGCGCTAGCCACTCATTTATCTCAAGAAAGTTTGCTAAGAATATCGATCATGACCCAGTCCGATTAGATTCACCTTACAGAGTGCAAGCAGCTGGTGACCAGGTGCTTGTTTCCCATCACATACTCAGAAATTGTGCGCTTGAGTTTAATAACCAGTTGTTTGAGGCCAATTTGATCCCCATAGCTAGAGTGATTTTGACGTGATTCTCGGAATGGATTGGCTCTCAAAGAATCATGCTCACATTGACTGTCGAAGTAGGCAAGTTATCATTAAGAACCCAGCTCGAGAAGAGATGTTATTCCAAGGAGGAGCTAAGTTAAAGAAACCCCGAAGAGAGTCTTTGTTAACGCAGCTCGTGCCAGCCACGCATTAAGGAAAGGTTATGAAGGATTCTTGGTTTATATTATAAGTGCTGAACAAGAAAGCCCTTCCCTTACACAAGTTCTAGTTGTTAATGAATACCCTGGTGTATTTCCTGATGATCTGCCTGGACTACCTCCTGATCGCGAGATTGCTTTCGAAATGAACCTTGTTCCAGGAGCTGAACCTATATCAAAAGCCCCTTATCGCATGGCACCTACAGAACTAAAGGAGCTAAAGGAACAGTTACACGAACTACTGGAAAGGAAACTCATTCGCCCCAGTGTTTCACTTTGGGGTGCCCCGGTGCTATTCGTGAAAAAGAAAGATGGAAGTATGCGCTTATGCATCGATTATCGGGAGCTCAACAAGATCACCATAAAGAATAAGTACCCATTACCCTGGATTGATGATTTATTCGACCAGCTCAGGGTAAGTAACTCATAAGCTTTAACTTGACTAAGTCTAAATCCTTTGAAACCCTATCTAAAGCATTTTAATGCAGGGATCTCGAATTTTTAGTAAGATTGATCTACGATCTGGATACTTTCAATTGAAGATTAAGGCCCCTAAGACTGCTTTTAGAACCCACTATGGACACTATGAATTCTTAGTCATGCCTTTCGGTCTGACCAATGCCCCTGCCGTCTTTATGGATCTCATGAACCGAATCTTTCAAGAACAGTTGGACAAATTCGTAGTGGTCTTCAAAGACCACATCTTGATTTATTCACCCGACGAAGAGACTCACGCAGCCCATTTGAGGACAGTCTTGATTATTCTAAGAGCAAGACAGTTGTACGCTAAGTTTAGCAAATGCGAGTTTTGGCTGCAAAGTGTATCCTTCCTGGGTCACGTTATTTCAGAAGATGGGATTTCAGTAGATCCCAAGAAGATTGAAGCTATCACAGAATGGCCCAGGACAACAAATGTTACTGAAGTAAGAAGTTTTCTCAGACTAGCCGGATATTACAGGAAGTTTGTTGAAGGATTCTCGAGGATAGATGTTCCTCTCACCAGATTGACCCAAAAGAAGATCAAGTTTGAGTGGAGTGCCGATTGTGAAAAGAGCTTCTCGGAGCTAAAAGCAAAGTTGACATCCGCTCCTATCCTTGCTCAGCCCACTCCTGGTGAGAAGTACGTAGTATACAGTGATGCTTCGAAGAATGGTCTCGGATGTGTTCTTAAGCAGAATAACAAAGTGATAGCTTATGCATCCCGACAGTTGAAGCCATTTGAGCAAAACTACCCTATCCATGATCTTGAACTTGCCGCAGTGGTATTCGCATTAAAGATATGGGGGCACTATTTATATGGCAAGAAGTGCAAGATCTATAGAGACCATAAGAGCCTAAAGTACCTCTTTACCCAGAAAGAGCTCAATATGCGGCAGCATAGATGGCTGGAATTGATTAAAGATTATGATCTCTCCATTCAGTATCATCTGGGAAAAGCTAACAAAGTCGCTGATGCCCTAAGTCGAAAAACAAGTCACCCACGTCAACCCCCTCTTCAGCGAGACATGGAAGAGTTCGGCCTAGAAGAAGTTGACTCAGTCGATGAAGTTCTCGCCAAATTAGTTCTTGTCCCTTCATTAATTGATAAGATCAAAGAGACTCAAGGGATTGATGAAGCCATAAGAAAAGTCAAGAAAAGGATGGAAGATAAGCCGCGTGATGACTTTGAGGTTTGCAGTGATGGCAGTTTATGGTACCGAGGACGGTTATGTGTCCCCGAAGACAAGGAAAGTAAGGATGAAGTTTTGATGGAAGCACATAATTCTCGATTATCTATACATCCTGGAGCTAATAAGATGTATCAAGATCTCAAGCAAAAGTTTGGTGGCCCGATATGAAGAGACAAATAGCAGAATTTGTTGAGCGATGTTTGATCTGCCAAAGAGTGAAAGCCAAACACTAAAGACCCGCTGGATTATTACAACCCTTAGAAGTGCCGAAATGAAAGTGGGACCACATCACCATGGACTTTGTGACTGACCTACCCAAGACTAAGTATGGGAATGACGCTATATGGGTCATTGTGGATCGTTTGACTAAGTCTGCTCACTTTTTGGCTATGACGATTAAGGCATCTATGGAGAAGTTGGCCTCTATGTATATTGACCAGATTGTTTGTTTACATAGAGTGCCCATCAGTATTGTATGCGACCGCGACCCCCGATTTACTTCGAGATTTTGGACCGCCTTTCAAAAGGCAATGGGCACAGAGATAAGAATGAGTCCTGCATTTCATCCTCAAACAAATGGGCAATCAGAAAGAACCATCCAAACCCTTGAGGATATGCTACGCGCTTGCATTCTTGATTTCGGAGGAAGCTGGGATAGAAGCCTTAAGCTCGTTGAGTTTTCTTACAATAATAGCTTCTACAGATCCATTGGAATGGCACCTTATGAGGCATTGTATGGACGAAAATGTCGGTCCCCACTATATTGGGACGAAATTGGAGATAAGATCTACGCAGGACCCGACATTGTTGAGCATACACGACAAGAAGTAAAATTGGTCCAACAAAGATTAAGAGCGGCACAAGACATGATGAAGATATGGGCAGACGAAAGAAGGAGACCTTTGGAGTTCCAAGAAGGAGAGAAAGTTTTTCTAAAGGTTTCTCCGACTAAAGGTGTTAAAAGATTTGGCATCAAAAGAAAGCTAAGCCCAAGATTCGTTGGACCTTATGAGATACTTGAGAGGGTGGGCGAAGTTGCATACCGCTTGGCGTTACCACCATCTCTTTCCCAGTTACATGATGTATTCCATGTTTCCCAACTTCGCCGATATATATATGATCCTAGCCACATCATTGAAGATCAACAGCTGAAGGTTGGTGAAGATGTATCTTATGAAGAGGAGCCTATAAAGATCGTTGATCGGAAAGAGAAAGCTTTAAGGAAGAGATCCATACCCATGGTGAAGGTACAATGGAAGCATCATTCGGAAGAAGAAGCAACTTGGGAAACGGAAGAAGATATGAGGAGTAGATACCCCCACTTTTTTGACTAGTTCTAAAGTTTCGAGGACGAAACTTATGATAAGGGGGGAGGATGTTGTGCCCCAATGATCATGTACGTGAAAACTATGAATGAGAGACGGAATGAAAGCGACAATTTCTTTAAGCACGTGTGACATAAGTCAACTTAACCCTCTTTACTTAATTATTATTGAGGTGATACCAAGCCAATTTTAATAAGGAAACTTCAAGAAAGTAATACATGAAATATAGAGTTATATGAACCATACATACCACTATATATGTATGTGCGTGTATATGATATATGTGTATGAAATGTATAAATACCTACATGCGTATACATAAGAGGATATATATATATATATATATATATATATATATATAGTATACATAGGCGTGTATATGTATATATACATACATATGCTAATCTTGGAATACAATAGAATAAAGAAAACAATATAGTACATGAATTAAAATTAGAAGAAATATCAAGTTGCCCAAGAAGCCCAAAAATCGGCCAAGGCATGTAAGGGATTCTAGAATCCTCTTGATTTTCAATCCATTATTAGAAAAATTAAATAACTAAATAGAAAACAAAATAGACATGCATTTAAAGAACAAGTAAGACAACTCATTAAAGAAGGAGGCAGTATGGTTGAGGTCATAAAGACCCCAACCCAAAACCGCCCCTTTATGTCTAGACATGGAGGATTTTTTTTAAATCCTACCATGGTCACTTTTTCCTTAAACCAAGATTAAGATAACCATGATTTGATAAAGTAACTTGGGTTAGCACTAAAGTAACCATAGTTGGAATAAAGTAACCAAGGTTATCACTAACCTAACCTTAATTAACACTCATGAGAACCCTAACCCTCCTATTTCTCCCTCCAAAACCGTCCACCCCTTCCCAAGTCCCTAACATGTTTTGATTTAAACCCTTCTAGAAACATCTACCTTCTTGTCATCTTGAGATTCCTCTCAAGATACATTCAAGCAAGAGCATAACACTTGGACAACCCTCATCTCCCTCACCAACAATTCGGCCCCTCCATCTTGAAGGATAGGAATTCAAGCTTCAACATAAAGACTCAAGAAACATCTAGGTAAGTCTTGCTCCAAGCTTCCTTAAGTGAATTCTTATTTTGGTACATAATGAAGCTAACATGAATCCTTCCATTCACATCAAAACCGTGACATTCATGGTTCAAATAGGTGAAAGACATCAACTTTCTTAGGTGGAGACATATTGTGGTACTTGAATCTCCACTCAAGCTCATTTTGGTAAGATGCTCTAGCCCTCAAACATATCCTATTTCCTCTATTGAATAAAGGCTAATCTTTTCCTTCCATTTCCCTTAAAACCGTATGCTCAAGGTGAAGAAGGAGAAGGATTTCAACTCAACTCACTCCATAACCAAGCAAAGACAAGAGCTTTAGCTTGAAGAGGCAAGTATACAATGATCTCTCATGATTTATTTAAAGAGTTAGTGACTTGAATGCTTAGAAGTTCTTAAGATTTGATCTTTAGTTGAATACCTTAAGTTTGAGACTATATCTTAGTGATCCCCTAAGAACAATGCCTTGCATGTGAATTATTCCTTCAAAGATGGAGTCTTTTCCTATATGCATTATGGAATGAGGCTGATCTAGAGTGAAATAAGGTTCACCCAAGTAGGTCTAGTCAAGATTAACTTGTAAATGTAACACGAAAGGTCCTAAGAAAAGTATACATGTGAAACGTAGGAGCTTTATGAGATTGATGGTAAGATTAGACCAAGATGACTCTTGAATGTGAATGCATGCTTGAATATGTGTTGTAAAATGTGGTTAAGGCACCACACAAATTTCGGCCTAAAGGATTAAGTTGAAGGTGAACATGGACATTTGACTTGTGTAGATGACAAAATAGCAAACCACTGGAATTGGACAGAATAAAATGACGTTTTAAATGGCTTAAGGACTGACCTTTCAAACCTTCAATGAAGCTAATTTTTGGTACAAAGTTATCACTACGAGTGTAGCACATGTGAGAGTTGGAATTCTGTTAAAATAAGCTAAGGATTATTTTTAATAAATTATATGGTAAAACTGCTCCAGTAGAAAATTCTGGAGCTGGGCAGAATTGACCACTGACTTCAACGAATTAAAAGAGGACATTGTGGACCTTCAATAAATCTGATTTTCGGCACCAAGCTAGCCCCATGTGTATAGAAGAATTGGGAGTTGGAATTTAGTGAAAATAAGCTATGTTTAATTTTTAATAAAATATTTGGTAAGACTGGTCAGACTTGGAAAACGGGAATTGAGCAGAATTGTAACCACACTTGACAGACGTAAAACGGGACCTTGTAGAGGACCAATAAAGCTGATTTTTGGTATGGTAATAATTCTATGAGTGTAGTGGATACGCCAGCTGGAAGCTTGGTAAAATGAGTCCTGAATTATTTTTAATGAATTAATTACCAAAACTGCTCAACTAAAATCACTGGAACCAACCTGAAGTTTAGTAACGATTTTCTGGACTCAGAAAAGGGACTTAGAGATGTGAAAATAGGCTAAATTTCGGTAGGATACTAGTTCCATATGTTTATGATTTGTGCGAGTTGGAATTTCTGAAAAACAAATCACGGTTTTGCCGCAATTGAATTTTTGGTAAAATAAGGTCTGTTCAGTTTCAGCACTTAATCCGTTTTGGAAATTAATTAAATGAGCCCTTATGGTTATGGAAGTAGTCCGGAATTTTTATGATATGTATCTAAGATTCCACCCAACGGGTTTATGACTAAAGAATATGGAAATGGATCTATTTGATTAGCTTAACCGCCTCATGAATATGAAGTAAAAGTCTGGAAGTATTTAGCTTCCAAATTCATGCACGTTGACATGTTATAAGGAATGCATACGACTATTCACGTCATGACTTGCATGGCATATCATTCCATGTACCATACATGTCCATATGTCACATGAATCTGATTTTATAAATTTTATGCATGCAAGTCTTCTCAAGTGAAAATTTTTTCAGTTATGCATGAAAAGTTTTTACGGTCCCATTTTTAAACGAAAGCTTCATGATTCCTTTGCCGGCCAAGTATGCAACTAACCCGACTCCAGACCCGGGGTTAATTGGTCTGATGACATGATATCTGTTCTGGACCCGTTCAGATCTGGGGTTAATTGATCTGATATCTGTTCTGGACCCGTTCAGATCTGGGGTTAATTGATCTGATATCTGTTCTGGACCCGTTCAGATCCGGGGTTAATTGATCTGATATCTGTTCTGGACCCGTCCCAGACCCGGGGTTAATTGGTCTGTTGATATGCTCTGGACTTGCTCAGATCTGGGGTTAGTTGATCTGACATTCTGTTTTCACGACATGTTATTTTATGGGACCAAAATGATGTTTTGACATGACATGACATCATGTATTGCATCTTGCATATCTCACGATCATGAAGACATGTTGCATGTTACAGTTAATGGTTAATGAGTTATTGTTAGTATAGTATTACCTAAACTTATGTTTAAGCCGAACGTCAAGCAAGCTCAGGATTTAAAGATCAGGTATGAATTACGGTTATTTGAGGTTTTCGGGGTATTACATTCATGTTATAATTCTTTACGTATATCATGGTAGTTTATTGTATTCTTGCTGAGTGATTTTATCACTCACACTTTATTTTTCCCCAGAACCAGGTAATGCCAATATAGAATGGATCGAGGATGAGCCGAAGGTACCTTATCCATAGGCGAGGAGATATGAAGGAAGCTAAGCTTAAGGACTTTTGTGCTGAACATTTTGTATTATGACTATGTTTGAACTCTCTGGATTTCGGTTATGTTATTTTGTGGGACTACTACTTTTGGGGAACTTAGTAAATTAGTAATGCATGTTTAATTTGAAAAGTTTTAATTCTGCCTAAATTTTACTACCATGTTGATTGTTAGCATGAGAGTCCATGATTTATGTTATGGATTTTCGCATATTATGCATGACGCTTCGTACTCTCCTTAGTGAAGTACGGCGGGTGCACCGTATCCGGACGAGGCCCGGGTGCGGGGCGCATCAAGAACCTTTTAACGTGTCGTATTTAATTTGTCATCACCATGACTTATATCATATGATATAAGACCTGAATATACTAATAAATATGAGTTAAGTATGATGGTGTGACGTTAACATACGTACGTGAAATATATAACGTGCTGGTAGTACGTTGGAATACATATGTATGTGCCTTTTTTTTAAAAAAACTGAAAATATATGTATTTATATATGTATATGGCGTGTATAATGAATGAGGAGAGGAGGAGAAGACTTTCCTTCCTTAGCCTTGTTGCCTTTGTCCCTTTTCCAAATGTAGCTTCCTTTAATGAACTACTTAGTTTAATTAACTAAGTACTTCACTTAATGAACTAGTTTAGTTCATTAATGGTGGCACCTGAAAATAGTGTAAAACAACAAATGTTTGCCATATGATGTAAGCTTTAACGCTTCATGGCTCGTTAGTACGGCAACATTATATATGAGCTAAATAAGGCAAGTAATAAGCAATATCATGCACACGTTTGTTTATATCATGCATGTTTTATGTCATTCATTTAAATCACATATTTTGAAATCACTCAAACCCCTTTTTCTCTATAAGAATCGGTTCCAACGCCGTTCTCAGCAGAAGAGTCAGACAAAGAATCAGGGCCAGCAGTCAGCTATTCCGACCTATTCTCACTGCAAGAAGCGTCACGTGGGAGAGTGCTATATTCAGGCAGGGAAGTGCTTTGGATGTGGCAAGTGGGCCATATCATCAAGGATTGTCAGGTTAAGGCCACATGCTTTCGGATGTGCAAAAGCTGGACACATGATTAAAGACTGCCCGGAGAAAGGGACCCAACAGCAGCAACAACCAAAGAACCTGCGCCAGCACGCAAATGGAAAGGTCCATGTTATGATTGATGCCGCTGTTGAGGAGGCTAATGATGTGGTGAGGGGTATGTTTTAAAATTATGAAATGTTTAAAGTTTTGCAAAAGTATCGTTGCATTGTTATTGCTTAGTCAATCTTGCATGATTCAGGAACTATGTTAGTGTGTTCTATGCCTGCGAATGTATTGTTTGACAGTGGCGCTAGCCACTCATTTATCTCAAGGAAATTCGCAAAGAATATTGACCATAATCTAGTCCCTCTTGAGACACCATATAGAGTTCAAGCAGCTGGTGACTAGGTGCTTGTTTCCCATCAATTGTACAATGGCTGTGAAATTGAATTCGACGAACAACGATTTATAGCAGACTTGATCCCAATACACATGAGCGACTTCGACATAATTCTTGGAATGGATTGGATTTTCAAGAATTTTGCACTCATCGATTGCAGTGAAAGACGGGTTACTATTAAGGACCCAACACGAAAGGAGTTGACTTTTCACGAAGGTTCGAAGGTAAAGAAATCTTCCAAAAACATCTATGTGAATGCGATTCGTGCTAGCAAGGCGTTGAAGAAAGGATGCGAAGGATTCCTAATTTATGCACTAAGTGCAGATCAAGCGCCTTCTGACCTTTCTCAAGTTCCGATAGTTCGGGATGTAGGATCTGCAAGGCACCACTAGAAGGGGGGGCATTGAATAGTTGGTGCCGAAAGTGTGGTTTTTAAAATTGTTTTGACTCAAGAACTCAACTTCTGAAAACAGATTCTGTTTTCAAGACTAGTTTTAAAACGTTTTTAAAACCAGGTTGTAGGTCTTCAAAAATTTTGAAATTTTGAGAGAACTTAGCTTCAGATGTTATGAGTGTCTCCTAAAAATTTCATATTTAAATTCAACCTTTAACCCGTTCAAAAATCGTTGGTGGTCAGATTGCGCGAATCTGCTAGAAACGGTAGACTGTTTTGAAAAATTTATTCCTATTTGTACGTAACTCAAAATGCTCTGCAATTTTAACCACTAACCCCTTATATGTTACATTTAAATGGGTTGAAACAGTTTTGAAAAATTCTTTCAGGAAGTTAGTCAAATACACTCAAAGTCTCAACCTTTGCAAGCCTGAAAATTAGACTGCACTACTCTCAGAACTTTGATGTTTGATTGACTTATACTTGTCCAAAAGGGTTGAAACTTGTGCCAAATTAACCTTAAGACGTGTGGCTATGATTCTGGAAAGTTTCGTAATTTTTGAAAAACGTTTACTATTTTTACGAACGTAATCAAAAAGAGTAAACAGTGCTGAAACAGAAGATAAGTGCTGAAAGTAAATGACACCAAGAATTTATACTGGTTCGGTTATGAACAACCTACTCCAGTCTTCGAGGAACACCTTCCTCGGTTCAAACTAATCACACAACACAAATACACCTTACCACAGGGTTGATGGAGTTACACACCAACTCCAACCCTTTACAAACCTTGTATGATGAATACAATTGTGCACGAACACCACCACCTTGCAAGATTGAAGATTGATTACATCTTGATCAATCTTTTACAAAGATAAAGAATGTGTGGTGGTCTAAGATAAGCCTATTCAAGAATATGAATATAAGTACAATAGGCTTTTAGGAAGAAGAAAGAAAGAGAGTGTAGAAGAAGAATGCTACAACGTTTTTGATGCTTCAAGATTGTAATGCTTGTTCTTGTTCTTGTTTTGTTCTTCTTCCTTCCCTTTTAACATCATAGCCGTCCCCCCTTGGTGCTCTCCCCCTCTTGAAAATTTTCTTCTAAGTCCTTGGGAGAATGTGTGGCATCATTGTGACATGATCTTGCTTACTTGGCACCTCCTCATTGGATGATCATTTAACTTTTGCTTACTTGGCACTCATTGATTGGTTGAATGTTGTCATTATTTGATGACTTGGAAAATATGAGAATTCCACTAAAAACATGTGTCAAACTCATAAGATTATCACCCAAATCAAGCAAGATAATATTTCTCCAAACATAGTGAGAAAATCGACCATAATGAGGACTTGACATGCTTAAATTTCAGCATGTGATACGTGGCTCCTTAATTCAAATTACTACCAAATTTTCTTTGATTTTTCTCTTAAAAATAAATCACCAATTAGTAGACAATATTCTTATCAATTTTGGAAATGAACTTGGACACTAACATGGCCAATATTTTGGCCAAGATACATTCACACACATGCTGAAATTTTCAGCATGTGTAATATTCAAATATATCACAATTTCAATACCATAACTTATTCAAATTACTTCCAATTTATCTTCCATTTAATTCCATGTTTCAAGACACAAAATATACCCTCATGAATGATGAAAAACGAGCCAGCTCTTAATACACATGCTGAAATTTTCAGCATGTGTTTCAAATGAGATAAAATTTGAAACGTTACCTTTTGTAGCTTCTTTCTTTAAATCACCAACATTGTATGATTGATTCTTGACCAATCAATATGCCAACAAGGCTCCACATCTGCTCCATGTCAGCTGGAATAGGCGTGTATGATTGTATATGCATGTGCTGAATTTTATTTTTGCAAACTTTGTAAAATAGTGCACATTTAATAATTCACACATGGCATATTCCAATCAGCCCTTAATTTAATTTTCTAGAACACTTTAAGATGTATGACATATGTAAAAAGTGTCTAGATACATGTCGTATGATGTGCCAAAAACGTTCCATGTGTTCTGTACGTAGAAAACCAAATTTTCGATGTTTATCGATTAACCGATTTTTCTCTAATTAAATTCCAACTTTTTGCACATGCTATATATATTATGTTACACATAATATACATAATATAAACTTTAATATTCATCTCATAAGGCTGATTAAAGTGGCGCCATTTACATGTGACAAAATTGAATTTGGAATCTCCACAATTTGGCCTTAATGTGGGGTGATTTGTGTGTGCCAACATGGAATGATTTTATGGCTATAACTAACATGTGGACCACGAAAATTATAGATATTTTTGAGGTGTAGGGGCTGGCCATCTATTTATGGCAAGTACATGACACGTTGGCGAAGTTTCAGTATTCGCCCGATACGACAATTTTTGGTTTAGAACCTTTTAACATGTCGTATTTAATTTGTCATCACCATGACTTATATCATATGATATAAGACCTGAATATACTCATAAATATGAGTTAAGTATGATGGTGTGACGTTAATGTACGTACGTAAAATATATAACGTGTCGGTAGTACGTTGGAATACATGTGTATGTGCCTTTTTCAAAAAATCTAAAAATATATATATTTATGTATATATAGGCGTGCCATATAAGTGTGGTGAGAGGAGGAGGATGTAGAGAAAAGGGGGTTTGAGTGATTTCAAAATGTATGATTTAAATGTGCTTAAAAACGTGCATGATATATTGTATATAACCTGCCTTATATAGTTCATATCTAATGTTGCCGTACTAACGAGCCATGAAGCATTAAAGCTTACATCAAATGGCAAACATTTTTTGTGTTTACACTATTTTCAGGTGCCACCTTTAATGAACTAAACTAGTTCATTAAGTGAAGTACTTAGTTAATTAAACTAAATAGTTCATTAAAGGAAGCTACATTTGAACAAGGCACAAAGGCAACAAGACTAAGAAAGGAAAGTCTTCTCCTCCTCTGCTCAATCAATATACACGCCTACATACATATATAAATATATATTTCAGATTTTTTTAAAAAGGCAAATACACATGTATTCCAACGTACTACCGACACGTTATATATTTTACGTACGTACGTTAAAGTCACACCATCATACTTAACTCATATTTATGAGTATATTCAGGTCTTATATCATATGATATAAATCATGGTGATGACAAATTAAATACGACACGTTAAAAGGTTCTAAACCAAAAATTGTCGTATCGGGCGAATACCGAAACTTCGCCAACGTGTCACGTACTTGCCATAAATAGATGGCCAGCCCCTACACTTCAAAAATGCTCAAAAATTTCGTGGCTATGATGTAAATTCCATCCATAAAATCATTCCATGTTGGCACACACAAATCACCCCACATTAAGGCCAAATTGTGGAGATTCCAATTTCAATTTTGTCACATGTTAATGGCGCCACTTTAGACCAGACAAGTGTTGAGAATTAAAGTTTATATTATATATATTATGTGTAACATAATGTATATAACATGTGCAAAAAGTTGGAATTTAGTTAGAGAAAAATCGGGTAATCGATAAACATCGAAAATTCGGTTTTCTACGTACACAATACATGGAACATTTTTGGCACATCATATGACACGTATCTAGACACTTTTTAAATATGTCATACATCTTAATGTGTTATAGAAAATTAAATTAAGGGCTGATTGGAATATAACATGTGTGTATTATTAAATGTGCACTATTTTACAAATTTTGCAAAAATAAAATTCAGCACATGTCAAACACATTACCAACGCCTATAACAGCTGAAATGGAGCATATGTGCCGCCTTCTTGGCATATTTATTGGTCAAGAATCAATCATACAATGTTTGTGATTTAAAGAAAAAAGCTACAAAAGGTAATGTTTCAAATTTCATCTCATTTGAAACATATGCTGAAAATTTCAGCATGTGTAGTTTGAGTGGCCGATTTTTACACTTAGAAATGCCATATTTTACTATCTTGAATCATGAAGATTAATTGAGGATGTTATGGTAATGTTTTGAATTAATTATGAAATTAAAATGGTGATATTTTTAATATCACACATGCTGAAAATTTCAGCATGTGTGTAATGTATAATGGCTGAAATTTAGTCCACATTTGTGTCTAACTTTTATTCCATACATGATGAGAATATTGCATACTAAATGATGATTAAATTTTTGGATTAAATCAATACAAAATAGGCATGATTTTGAATAAGAGGTGGATGTTACACATGTTGAAATTTCAGCATGTGCAAGACTAAGTGTGGCCGAATTTTTCACTATTTTTGGAGAAATAATGTCTTGCTTAATTTATGTGATAATCTTGGATGTTATGGTAACTATTTTATGATGATTTTGGCACATGTTTTTAGTGGAATTCTCAGATTTTCCTAGTCATCAAATGATGACAACATTCAACCAATCAATGAGTGCCAAGTAAGCAAAAGTTAAATGATCATCCAATGAGGAGGTGCCAAGTAAGCAAGATCATGTCACAATGATGCTACACATTCTCCCAAGGACTTAGAAGACAATTTTCAAGAGGAGTAGGACTCCTAAGGGGGCGGCCAAAAACAATTAAAAAGGAAGGGAGAAGAGCAAAAACAAGGACAAGAACAAGAGTTGCAAATTAAAAAGATCCAAAGTGTTCTAGCCTTCTTCTTCTACACTCTCTTTCTTTCTTTCTTCTTGAAAGCCTATTGTACTTACATTCATAATCTTGAATAGGCTTATCTTAGACCACCACACATTCTATATCTTGGTAAAAGATTGATCAAGGTGTGATCAATCTTCAATCTTGCTAGGCGGTGGTGTTCGTGCGAATTGTATTCATCGTACAAGGTTTGTAAAGGGTTGGAGTTGGTGTGTAACTCCATCAACCCTGTGGTAAGGTGTATTTGCGTGTGTGACTAGTGTGAACCGAGGAAGGTATTCCTCGAAGACTGGAGTAGGTTGTTGATAACCGAACCAGTATAAAATTCTTGGTGTCATTTACTTTCAGCACTGATTTTCTGTTTCAGAATTGTTTACTGTTTTTAATCACGTTCGTAAAAATAGTAAACAAATTTCAAAAATCACGAAACTTTCAGGAAACATAGCCAAACGTTCTAGGGTTCTTTTGGCACAAGTTTCAACCCTTTTGGACAAGTATAATCATCCAAACGTCCAAAGTTCTGAGACTAGTGTAGTCTGATTTTCAGGCTTGCAAAGGTTGAGACTTTGATCGTATTTGACTAACTTCCCAAAAGAAATTTTCAAAACTGTTTCAACCCATTTAAATAAAACTTGTAAGGGGTTAGTCTTTAAATTTTCAGAGCATTTGGAGTTGTGTACAAATAGGAATTAATTTTTCAATTCAGTGTATCGTTTCTGGCAGATTTGCGCAATCTGACCACCAACGATTTTTCAAGGGGTTAGAGGTTGAATTTTAATCTGAAATGTTTAGGAGATATTCATAACATCTGAGTCTAAGTTCTCTCCAAATTTCAGAATTTTTGAAGACCTGCAACCTAGTTTTCAAAACGTTTTAAAACTGGTCCTGAAAACAGAAACGGTTTTCAGAAGTTGGGTTTTTGGTTCAAACTAATTTTAAAAACCACATTTTCCGCACCCACTATTCAACCCCCCTTCTAGTGGTGCCTTGCAGATCCTACAATTGGTATCAGAGCGCAGGAACACTCACAACAAAAAGGATCCAACGATCTACGTCAGATGGCATCCACTAGTTATAGTACCGTGCAAGAAGGAATGTCAAACATAAGGCCTCCTCTCTTTGACAGTGAGTCTTTTGTTCAATGGAAGGTAAGAATGAAACTTTTCTTTATGGCAATAGATATTGATCTTTGGTCGATTATAGAAGATGGTCCTTTTGTTCCATCTAAGTTATCCACCGTAGACGGAGTCACACTAGAAGTTGTTAAACCTAGACAAGAATATACAAGTGTTGATAAAAAGAAACTTAGCATGAATGCTAGGGCTATGAAATTGCTCCTAAATGGATTAAGTAAGCGTGAGTCTAGTTATGTCTCAAACTGTTCTAGTGCACAAGAAATGTGGAGGATACTCGAAATGAAACACAAAGGCACGAGTCAAGCAAAAGAGTCAAAGATAAGCATGCTTATGTCCACACTTGAGTCGTTTAAAGTATTGCCTAATGAATCTATTGTTGATATGGACCTTCGTTTGACTAACATCTACAATTCTCTTGAGTCTCTTGGTAAAGCTTTTACCATGCAGGAAAAAGTACAAAAAGTCTTGCGAAGCCTTCCATCCGAGTGGGACTCTAAAGTAACCGCCATAGAAGAAAGCAAAGAGACTAAATCGATTAAGATGGAAGAACTAATTGGATCACTTAAGGTATATGAAAACAAATTTGCTTTAAGACATTCTGAGTCCATTTCTAATAATGATAGGGCTATAGCATTTAAATCAAATGAATACGTCGTAGATGATAGTGACATAGATTCCGATGATGAGGACTTAATCACGATGGCTAAAAGATTAAGAAAAATATTGAGAAAATCGATTAAACATAAGTCCACCTCATCTAAGGATCATAAAAATAAAAATAAAGAAATAAAATGCTATGAATGTGGCAAACTTGGACATCCATCATATGACTGCCCTAATAAAGAAAAACAAACAAACAAATACCCTGACAAGGATCGGAACAAGAATAGACTCGTCTCAGAACCTAAGCAAAGGAGAAGAGCCTTCAAAGCCTCCACTTGGAGTGACACATCCGACTCTGAGACTGATGATACGGAAGAACACAAGGCACAAGTATGCTTTACATCTAAAGCATCAAATGAGGTACCTTCCGACTCTGATTCCAATTCTGAATGTTCTTATGATGATTTATTTAGTCAATATTTAGAATTGCATAAGTTTTCAAAGACTCTTGCAAAATAAAAGAAACGATTAATTGAAGACAAGAAATTGTTAGAATCTTCTAACAAAGATCTTGTGTCTCAATTAAACGATTCAAAAGAAGAGTCGTCATGCATTATAAATTCATTAAAGTCTAAAATTTCATCATTAACATCCAAGAACACTGAATTGAAATCCGAGATTTCAAACTTGAAATCAAGGAATGCGGATGTAGAGAAAAAGGTGAAACAATTTGACACGGGATCTAACATGCTGCATCGTATTATCTTATCACAAAAGCATGATAGTGATAAAACAGGTTTGGGATACGTTGAGACAAATGAAGCATCCTCCAAACCAACTAAGTTCATTGTGTCTAAGAAAGTAGACACCCCAAAGCCAAAAACGGCGTCTAAGATGTCGCAAAGACCTCTTCCCTCACCACGCCCCACTTCTTCATCATATCATGCGAAATACAATTTTGTACCATATATATATGAGAAGAAAAGAGTGATGCATACAAGGCATTCATTCCATCCACGCACTACGCACACAAACACAAGGACATATCAAAAACATCCTACATATAATGCGTATAAAGGAGTTCTTGGCCAAAGGCCAAATACAGTTGCACCTAAAGTATATTATGTTGCGTTCTCATCACCTTTCTCACCTTTTGGAAGACCTAGAAAGGTCACCCAAATTTGGGTACCAAAAGGGAAATTTTCAAAGGGTTGAATAAATAACCCTTACGAACGCACGTTATATGAAATGCATGATTTTTTTTCATCTTTACAGGAATCTTTTGATTTACTTTCCAAAATAAAGGGGGAGAGATAGCATGATTTAAGAGGGAGAGAGATACTGATTGCATAAATCAAGGGGGAGCGGATTTGAAATTTAAAATTCAAATTTTGAATTTATGCATGATTGAAGGGGGAGCGATAGGATTTAAATCATGAGTATAGGTTATTTTGAAAATCATCAAAAGGGGGAGATTGTAGAGAAAAGGGGGTTTGAGTGATTTCAAAATGTATGATTTAAATGTGCTTAAAAACGTGCATGATATATTGCATATAACCTGCCTTATATAGTTCATATATAATGTTACCGTACTAACGAGCCATGAAGCATTAAAGCTTACATCAAATGGCAAACATTTGTTGTGTTTACACTATTTTCAGGTGCCACCATTAATGAACTAAACTAGTTCATTAAGTGAAGTACTTAGTTTTTTTTTGCAAGAAAGGGGAAATTTTATTATGCCTCACTTATGGTGGAGGAAAACCATATTACAATGTTCGTCAATGAATGCAAAATAATAGTATAGCGAACATATAATTTGATGTCTCCAATCATATATGATATGCCGCATTAAAACCTTGTCAAGTAAAACCACCCTTGTAGATAAAACCTTGGAGAAGGAAAAAGCGTACATATTTATATGATTGGTGCAATTACATGAACATAAAAAAGATTGCCGTAGAGTGTCCGTAATTTGAGAAAGTGCAACGCGATGCAGCCCTTGCTTGATCCGCCAAAGTATGTACCTCCGTTGTTGTTGTTGCACCCCAGATTCTATGCACAAACATAAGTTTGAATTAGTAAAGTTACAAAAGCTATAAGAAGCAGCAGCAATTGCATAGGAGTTGAAGCAAAAATCAGCGGTTGAAAAATTACCCAGGTTACCCATATCCATTGATATGGGTAACGAGATTATATGACATGTTAGATGTGCAAGAAATATAACGCAATGTAGAAGTGTCATAGGGAGAATAATGCATACCCGCGTTGCCCATATCTTATGATATGGGCAACAATACTGGTCAAGAGCTGTATCCATGTCGAATATGTGGGGTGTTTTCAGTATGATAGCTTGCCTGTACTAACGGCGGTATTGCAGCTACTGTGGTGAATATTGTTAGATGTTGATGAAATTGACCATGTTGCGCTAGAAAATGAGTTGGTTGATTTGCCTCCCTAGGTACATATGTTATCTCCGATGTCGTCGAGAGTAATAGAGTTCTGAATAAGGAAGCATGATGATGACTTGGGTTATGAATCATTGAAAAGACTCCCTGCGCATCCACCTCAATATCCATTGGTCCCCAATGTGCTGCAAAGTATAGGTAACTGAAATATGCTGCTTGAAACTCTGCCATGGCTGGTGAAGAAAGTGGAAGATGATATGTTATTGCCCCCAAGAATGTGCCATTGTTATCACGTAAGATTGCACCTGCTACTGCTGAGTGCCTACCATGTGTTGCATCCGTGTTTAGTTTCAGCCTACCCGGTGGAGGGTGATTCCATTTAACAATCCTGCATCTAGGAATGCTGAGGGGTGGGCTTAATCCTAGATATATCAGTCCACGGTCTGAGTTTGCGAATTTTTTGCCTTTTTGAGCTGACGTCCAATCATATATTCCCCGGCGTATGGTTTCCATCACAGCAGATTTTCTCTAATGTCCCTCCCCATACATGATCGAGGTATAACACTTCCATAATTCCCAAACAATGTAAGAGGGTGCAACTATTCGCAATATGCCTTTAAGTGTATTACCTTTGGTTGACATCCACCATTGTATGAGTTGTTGTTGTATTGTTTGTGCAGTAGTGTATGGACCATCCAAATAAGCGGAATATATATTCCAAATATCTCTCACTTCTGAACATTCCAAGAACACATGATCCGATGTGATTTGTGCTGCCAGGCAGAATGGACATTGAGTTGGATGAATACAATCAAACTTTTGGAGATTCACAGGTAGAGGTACTGCATTATGATATAAACGCCATAAGAATAACCGAATATTTGAAGGTATGTGCTTGTTCCATATATATTTGTATGAAAGGCGAGTATTCCGCACATGTCGTACATGATCATACGCTGCTCGTATAGTGTAGTGTTCTGCGTCCATACTATGAGCACAAATCGGTTGTATTCTGCATATTCGCTTCTAAACCGGTGAGTCTGTGATCCGGATGTCATAGGAATTTTGGCTGGCGTAACGAGAATGGAAGAATTTGCTCCATAAAGAGTTGTTTTGTTGATATTTCCACCATAATCTGCAAGAGTAAGCGGACTGAAGATCTTCTAATTTCCTTATTCCAAGACCGCCCTCAACTGTTGGTCCAAATAACAGCTCACTTGAAACCCAAGAATGTCTAGTTTGGGCTGACGTGCTTCCCCAGAAGAACTTAACCATCCATCGTGTAATAGTGCGAAGTAGACTCTGAGGCAGCTTACAAGCAGATATTACATGTAATGGGATGGAAGCCAAGACATGTTTGATCAGAATCAAGCGCCCAGCGTGATTGAGGAATTTAGTTTGCCACATAGATAATTTAGCTTGAATTGACGAGAGTAGGCGTGCAAAATGCGAGACTCATTCTTTGCCTCTGTGCAACTGGACTCCTAAATATTTGATTGGCAAAGATACTGATGTCATGTGTAGCCGTTGCTCCATCCTGCTAATCTGAGCATTCGATAAATATGTTGCTGGAACAAAGTGACTCTTTTGGAAATTTACCGCTTGACCCGATGTCGCTTGATACAACTCCAAGAATTTTCTGAATTTAACCAAATTGTGTAATCCACCATTGATGAATATTAGGAGGTCATCCGCAAATGCCAAATGGAAGATTGTTTTGGCTCTACCTGCAGTAAAAGGCTTTATGACACTTGTGACTAAGTTATTAAGGCCCCTTGAAAAAGCCTCTGAAGCTAGAATGAATAATATTGGTGACAAAGGGTCTCCTTGCTTAACCCCTCTTGATGGTTGAAAAAAACCAGCAGGAACTCCATTGATCAAGATTGAGATATATGTTCCTTTAAGATGATTAAATATAAGGTTGATAAAACTACCGGAGAAGCCAAATTTGGCTAGCAGTTTTGCAAGAAATGTCCAATTGACTCTATCAAATGCCTTCATCATGTCCAGCTTGATTATTGCATTTGATCCTCTTACTTTCGTGTGTTGCAAGTGAACCATTTCGCGAGCCATAACAATCTGGTCGGATATGTCTCTGCCCTTAACAAACCCCGCTTGTTCGTCTGTAATGAGCTTTTGTAGAAGTGGTTGGATGCGAGTTGCAAGAATACGTGTTGCCAATTTAGATATAAAGTTTGCAAGACTGATGGGCCTATAATCAGAGAATGTGCGTGGTGTAGGCGTGTTTGGCAGAAATACGATTAACGTACTTCCCATTGCTTTTGGCATTGGGAGTCCAAGAAAAACTCCTGCATAGCTTTGGGAACATCCATTCGAACTATATCCCAGCAAGCGCGGAAAAAATAACCATTATAGCCATCTGGCCCAGGCGCACTTTTGGGATCTAGTGACCAAACTGCCTCCTTTACCTCTGCCTGAGTTGGCAAGACTGTCAATTGTTGATTATCTGACACTGTTACAAGTTGCGGAATATATTGCAGAATAGTTTCATCCTCAGAAACTGATTCCGCTGAAAATAATTGTTTGTAATATGATTCAGCCACCTGTTGAATTCCTTACTGTGTGTCAATAACTGTGCCATTCACATCATGTATTTTTGTGATAGTTTGCCTTATATGGCGATCCCGTACTATGTTGTGAAAAAAGGATGCGTTTGCATCTCCTTCTGCAATCCACTTCTGTCGTGCTTTCTGAGACCAAAACAAAAGCGTTTTGTGCTCCGCTAATTTGTATTCAGCCTGCACTGCATGATATTTTGTGCGTGTCTCTGGCGAAGGTTGAGCATCGAAGGCTGCCTCACTGTATTTAAGTTCCTGCTCGAGATGTGAAAGATGATCAAAAATATTTCCAAACACTGTGATATTCCATTTCTGTAAGTCTTTTTTCAGAGCTTGCAGCTTATTATACAGCCCTCGCATTCCACCTGTTGTGGGATACGAATCCCATGTTGCCTTAACAAATGCGTGAAATTCCTTATGCTCAACCCACATATTCTGAAAGCGAAAAGATTTTGATCCCTTGAATGATGTTAGCGAAGATTGCAGAAGCAGAGGTGCATGATCAGATGTTAAGCGTGGAAGATGTTTAACACGCAGACTAGGGAACAGACAGTTATATGACTCTGAACAAAGCATACGATCTAACCGTCTTCGAACTATTCCAAGGCCACGACCACTTGTCCAAGTATAAGCAGAGCCTTCATATGGTAAATCAATTAGCTCACAAGACGCCACACAGTCACTGAAGTCCTCCGGCGAAGACATAGATGGGGTAGAGAGTCCATCATGCTCCGCTATTGATAGGAAAGTGTTAAAGTCTCCACCAATTAACCATGGCTCATTATTAGCGTCATGGTGATGTTGTAATGAATGCCATAGCCTACGTCGATCAGTTACAATATGCATTCCATATACTGGTGTGAACCAGAGAACCACCTCTGTGCCCAAAACCTGAAATTTAAAGTGCGAGCATTGTTCATCATAAACCGTACATAGATGTCTGAGAGAAGTCCGTGTCCAGAATATCCAAATTTTTCCCTTACAAATTGCTTCAGCATGTGAAAATTTCAGTTTTCTTTGAAACTGAGCCAAATGCGCAGATTCTTTCTTGGGCTCAATTATCACTAACAACTGCAGTTTATGTAAATTTGACAAGCTTGTGAATGCAAACGAAGGAGTTCGCAATTCCCCACACATTTCATATGAGACAATTCATTGAGACGAGGAGAAGGGTAAGTTTGAAGATCTGGTCTGTCGCTCTGTAGCTTGAGTGTATGTGCCTAACATTTCTTGTTTCGTGCGGCGTCGTCACGAAATAGGTATGGGATCCGCAATTTCTTGTAGCAACTGGCCTGTGGACTGAGTAAAAGAACTATCCTTGTCAGTCAAAGCATCAGCCACGTCAATTGCTAGGGTACTGTGTATCATTTGTCTTTGCTGGTCTGCATGAGAGGGTATTTCTGCGTGAATTTTAGGAGGATGCAAAGCGTTGTCTGTGATCTGATCTGTGTGATGTATGTATACTTCTGAATCCGAGTTTGTGGCTTGTAGAATATCGTCACCTTCTTCTGGAATGTGACCTAAGGATGCACCAATTTTTGCCAAGTCTTGTTTCTCAGATAGTAAAGTTAATAGAGTATTATCGGTTGATGCAGCATTTGGAGTATGCGGTTGATCTACAACTGTTACAGAGGCATCTGGTATTATAGGATTATCATGTGTCAGCGGAGGAATTTCCTCATGTACATCATCAATCAAAGCATCATCATTGTCCTCCTCAACCATCTGCGTGTGATCAGATTTATTTTTCTTTGGGGTCCATCTTTTGGCTCTTTCCTTCCCTTTGGTTTGTAGAGGGGCTGCATGCTTTTCTGGTTTCTGCAGATTGGCATCTGCTGGTTTGCAAGCTTTGGCTTCATGTCCTAGAATGCGGCAGTTAGTGCAGAATAACGGTATATTTTCATATTCCACTGTAGGGTATATCTCATGTTATCCTCCTTGAATATGCAACCGGACTGGTAACGCCTTGGAGATATCAACTTCAATACACAATCTCACCACTGATGGCCGTAATCCATTAGAGGTAGCAGAGTCCATTTTTAACGGCAATCCAATCATGTGAGCTATATCCCACAAAGCAGATTTATTTTGCAAATATAATGGTATACCCCGAATGGATACCCAAATGGGAACTATCGGTTTATCAATCTTGGGATCAAAATCCGGTGTCCATTTCGTCACCCTCATAATATAGCCATTAACGGTCCATGAACGACGTAAGAAACACCGATGATAATCGTCTGGATGATGAAAGGTTAGTATGAAATGTTGATAATCCATTAAGCCTAACTTAGGAGTCTGTTTAAATCCAATTCTTTCCATGCAGGCTGCTAACTGCTTCATATTGGGACGGCCATGCCAGAAAGATCCAACGAGAGAATATTTGAATGGAATTGAGTACCGATCTACTTCCTCGTTTGTGAATGTTATAGAAGGCATACCTTTGTATCGCGATATGGGCCTGATTGTTGCGGCGGTCTCCATATGAGTAGGGGACAATGCTTCTGCAAAAGTTTTCTTGATCGATGGAGTGTCCGACATTTTCGGATCAATGCAAACAGTGATAAGATTCCAAAAAACAACGAGCCAAGTGTGGATGCAAGACAATGCAATAGCGTAGCAGTGAAACGAATGGAATTAGCGGTGAATTGAAATCAAAGGTGACAGCTTTTGCCATGGTGATGCGCCGTCGATGCAGTCTCCAGAGCCGCCGCCATCGTCATCTTGTATATCGCCTGAATATTAAGTGAAGTACTTAGTTAATTAAACTAAGTAGTTCATTAAAGGAAGCTACATTTGAACAAGGCACAAAGGCAACAAGACTAAGAAAGGAAAGTCTTCTCCTCCTCTCCTCAATCAATATACACGCCTACATACATATATAAATATATATTTTAGATTTTTTTAAAAAGGCACATACACATGTATTCCAACGTACTACCGACACGTTATATATTTTATGTACGTACGTTAACGTCACACTATCATACTTAACTCATATTTATGAGTATATTCAGGTCTTATATCATATGATATAAGTCATGGTGATGACAAATTAAATACGACACGTTAAAAGGTTCTAAACCAAAAATTGTCGTATCGGGCGAATACCGAAACTTCGCCAACGTGTCACGTACTTGCCATAAATAGATGACCAGCCCCTACACTTCAAAAATGCTCAAAAATTTTGTGGCTATGATGTAAATTCCAGCCATAAAATCATTCCATGTTGGCACACACAAATCACCCAACATTAAGGCCAAATTGTGGAGATTCCAATTTCAATTTTGTCACATGTTAATGGCGCCACTTTAGACCAGCCAAGTGCTGAGAATTAAAGTTTATATTATATATATTATGTGTAACATAATGTATATAACATGTGCAAAAAGTTGGAATTTAATTAGAGAAAAATCGGGTAATCGATAAACATCGAAAATTCGGTTTCTACGTACACAATACATGGAACATTTTTGGCACATCATATGACACGTATCTAGACACTTTTTACATATGTCATACATCTTAAAGTGTTCTAGAAAATTAAATTAAGGGCTGATTGGAATATAACATGTGTGTATTATTAAATGTGCACTATTTTATAAAGTTTGCAAAAATAAAATTCAGCACATGTCAAACACATTACCAACGCCTATAACAGCTGAAATGGAGCATATGTGGAGCCTTGTTGGCATATTGGTTGGTCAAGAATCAATCATACAATGTTGGTGATTTAAAGAAAAAAGCTACAAAAGGTAATGTTTCAAATTTCATCTCATTTGAAACACATGCTGAAAATTTCAGCATGTGTAGTTTGAGTGGCCGATTTTTACACTTAGAAAGGCCATATTTTACTATCTTGAATCATGAGGATTAATTGAGGATGTTATGGTAATGTTTTGAATTAATTATGAAATTAAAATGGTGATATTTTTAATATCACACATGCTGAAAATTTCAGCATGTGTGTAATGTATAGTGGCTGAAATTTAGTCCACATTTGTGTCTAACTTTTATTCCATACATGATGAGAATATTGCATACTAAATGATGATTAAATTGTTGGATTAAATCAATACAAAATAGGCATGATTTTGAATAAGAGGTGGATGTTACACATGCTGAATTGTCAGCATGTGCAAGACTAAGTGTGGCCGAATTTTTCACTATTTTTGGAGAAATAATGTCTTGCTTAATTTATGTGATAATATTGGATGTTATGGTAACTATTTTATGATGATTTTGGCACATGTTTTTAGTGGAATTCTCAGATTTTTCTAGTCATCAAATGATGACAACATTCAACCAATCAATGAGTGCCAAGTAAGCAAAAGTTAAATGATCATCCAATGAGGAGGTGCCAAGTAAGCAAGATCATGTCACAATGATGCTACACATTCTCCTAAGGACTTATAAGACAATTTTCAAGAGGAGAAGGACTCCTAAGTGGTCGGCCAAAAACAATTAAAAAGGAAGGGAGAAGAGCAAAAACAAGGACAAGAACAAGAGTTGCAAATTAAAAAGATCCAAAGTGTTCTAGCCTTCTTATTCTACACTCTCTTTCTTTCTTTCTTCTTGAAAGCCTATTGTACTTACATTCATATCCTTGAATAGGCTTATCTTAGACCACCACACATTCTATATCTTGGTAAAAGATTGATCAAGGTGTGATCAATCTTCAATCTTGCTAGGCGGTGGTGTTCGTGCGAATTGTATTCATCGTACAAGGTTTGTAAAGGGTTGGAGTTGGTGTGTAACTCCATCAAACCTGTGGTAAGGTGTATTTGCGTGTGTGACTAGTGTGAACCGAGGAAGGTGTTCCTCGAAGACTGGAGTAGGTTGTTGATAACCGAACCACTATAAAATTCTTGGTGTCATTTACTTTCAGCACAGATTTTCTGTTTCAGCATTGTTTACTGTTTTTAATCACGTTTGTAAAAATCGTAAACGAATTTCAAAAATCACAAAACTTTCAAGAAACATAGCCACACGTTCTAGGGTTCTTTTGGCACAAGTTTCAACCCTTTTGGACAAGTATAAGTCATCCAAACGTCCAAAGTTCTGAGACTAGTGCAGTCTGATTTTCAAGCTTGCAAAGGTTGAGACTTTGATCGTATTTGACTAACTTTCCAAAAGAAGTTTTCAAAACTGTTTCAACCCATTTAAATACAACTTGTAAGGGGTTATTCTTTATATTTTCAGAGCATTTGGAGTTGTGTACAAATAGGAATTGATTTTTCAAATCAGTGTATCGTTTCTGACAGATTTGCGCAATCTGACCACCAATGATTTTTCAAGGGGTTAGAGGTTGAATTTTAATCTGACATTTTTAGGAGATGCTCATAACATCTGAGTCTAAGTTCTCTCCAAATTTCAGAATTTTTAAAGACCTGCAACCTAGTTTTCAAAATGTTTTAAAACTGGTCATGAAAACAGAAACTGTTTTCAGAAGTTGGGTTTTTGGTTCAAACTAATTTTAAAAACCACATTTTCCGCACCCACTATTCAACCTCCCCTTCTAGTGGTGCCTTGCAGATCCTACAGAGGAGACTTTCCTTTCTTAGTCTTGTTGCCTTTGTGCCTTGTTCAAATGTAACTTCCTTTAATGAACTACTTAGTTTAATTAACTAAGTACTTCACTTAATGAACTAATTTAGTTCATTAATGGTGGCACCTGAAAATTGTATATACACAACAAATGTTTGCCATTTGATGTAAGTGTAGCGCCCCGCTCCCGAGCTCCACCCTCGGTAACGGTGCACCCGCCGTATCTCACTAAGGAGAATACAAAGCGTCACATCAACCTGTTACACGTCAGTGCTGACATAGAAAAAGTTTTCTTTTTCTTTGCTGCGGAAACGACAAGTCATAATACTAACTTGAATTCAACGAACATCAAGAAAATAACGACATTATTATTAGGCTGATCAGGCCTTGCAAGTCAAGGTCAATGTCTACGTTCAAAAGTCTGAAAAGTATGAAATTGTTTTCAAAGTAATACTGAAAAAAATAAAAATGTCTGTGTCACCCCACGAATGTCATAACAACCCGTCTCCTTCCCCGCTGCAGACACATCTACGAGCCACTCAGCCCATTCCACGGTGTCAGACCCATCCTCAACAAAGATATAATCATACTCCATCTCGGCTTCACCTGGAATAGTAGGGGGTGAGTGATGGTAATCACCCAGTAGGTGCCTCTCAAAACAATACAGAGCTCACATACCCAAAAAGATATTGCCACGTAACCACATAAGACAAAACAGCAGGTAATCGGAAAGTAAGACACTCCACGTACAATGCGCAAGTACGTGATGCAAGCTCAAATAACGTGTCACACGCAACTAGAAACATGCCAGGCAATATGGTCCTAGACCTATATGCAATGCATGCTCCCCGGGCCTAACTCCAGCGTCATGGTCTCTAGCCACCACTTGCTGTTCTGGACACTCACGCCCTATAGACGCTGCGTATCGCACGACACCCACTCCCTATAGACGCTGCGTATCTCCTGACACCCACGCTCTATAGACGTTGTGTATCGCATGACACCCACGCCCTATAGACGCTGTGTATCGCATGACACCCACGCCCTATAGACGCTGCGTATTGCATGACACCCACGCCCTATAGACGCTGCGTATCATCACAGCACCCATGCCCTATAGACGCTGCGTATCGCATGACACCCACGCCCTATAGACGCTGCGTATCACATGACACCCACGTCCTATAGATGCTGCGTCCCTCATGCACATGCACATGCCATGAATGCAAGAGAAAGGGAAAGTAAACAGTTGGATGTCATCCCCTGACGTCGATCGATCGACGTCCAACTGAGACACATCGAACCCTCACTCAGTTGACGTCGATCGATCGATGTACTTCTGAGGTACATCGAACCCTCACCTTCTGGACGTCGATCGATCGATGTACTTCTGAGGTACATCGAACCCTCAGCTGTATTTCAGAATTCCCATTCTGAAATTTCTGTAGTCCATTCATCAATCCCATTCAACCTTTCACCACTCCCATATTCCCATACACGCATAACGACATCACATCCTCATGAAGAAAAGTGCATCAACAAGATCACGTTGGAAATGTGAAACATATAACGGAAAATAGACACGTTGGAGCACATCATTAAGATCACAATCGAATCAAGAATCAAAGCATCAACACATAAAAATCCCTTTTGCCTATGTAAATCTTCATACCGTTTTGAGGGAATAATTAGTATGCACCTACCTCGATCCTAGCGAGATGTGATTGATATATAGGAATGTGGTGATCTCGTTAGCATTGTGATTTCCTCTCCTTGCAACCTTGGACCCAAGATCCCTCCTTTTTCCCTTTTTCCTTCTTGGCCGAATGGTGATGGGGGAGGGGAAGAGGAGGCTGCCGTTTTTTTTAGATAAAAGGGAGAGTTAGGGTGAACGAGAGGTTTAAAAATGTGAGAGAGAGATTTGGGGGAAAGATAAGGGGAAATAGTGAGAAAATTTAGGGAGAAAGTTTGACTAATTGATTAAGATGGAATATTTAATTATTTTAAATATCTTATTTATTCATTTTTTTAACCACGGGTATAACATCCTACCCCCCTTACAGAAAGTTTCGACCCTGAAACTTGTCGTACCTTAATCAAAAAGGTGGGGATAGCGGTCGCGCATTTGCTCTTCTAGTTCCCACATTGCCTCATTCTCCCGATGGTTGCTCCACTGAACCTTTACGTAGGGGATGATTCTCCTTCTGAGTTCTTGGTCCTTGCGATCCAGGATTCGTACCGGAAACTCTTCATAAGACACATCCGGTCTAATCTTAAGGGGTTGCGCATCCAGAACGTGACTAGGGTCAGGAACATACTTCCTCAATTGGGAGACGTGGAATACGTTGTGCACTTGAGCCAACATCGGAGGTAGTGCCAATTTGTAAGCTAAATCTCCAACCCTTTCCGAGTATCTCATACGGTCCAATATAACGCGGCTTCAATTTCCCCTTAACTCCAAACCGTGTCACACCCTTCATGGGTGACACTCTAAGATAAACTTTTACTCCCTCCTCGAACTCCAAAGGCCGTCTCTTCATGTCGGCCCAACTCTTGCTTCTATCCTGAGCCGTCTTAAGGCGTTCACGAATTAGTTTCACCTTCTCTTTAGTTTGCTCGATGATCTCGGGGGCCGTCAGCCTACGTTCGCCAACCTCGTCCCAGTGAACAGGTGACCTACACTTTCGTCCATATAAGGCCTCGAATGGTGCCATGCCTATGGCACTGTGATGGCTGTTGTTGTAGGAAAACTCTATCAACTTAAGCATGCTGTCCCAGTTCCCCTTGAAATCCAATGCGCATGCCCTCAACATGTCCTCCAGGGTCTAAATGGTCCTCTCAGATTGACCATCGGTCTGAGGGTGAAAAGCAGTGCTCAGTCGCAACTCAGTCCCCATTTTCTTTTGACAGGCTGCCCAGAACTGAGATGTAAACTTCGGATCACGATCGGATACTATGCTGACTGGCACTCCATGGAGGCAAATAATGTTGTCAATGTACATAGTTACCAACCTTTCCATAGTAAGTCCGGTAGGGATAGGCAAGAAATGAGCGGACTTAGTCAATCGATCCACGATTACCCATATCACACCGTTCCCTTTTCTTGTCTTTGGGAGTCCAACCACAAAGTCCATTGTTACATGCTCCCACTTCTATTCGGGTATCTCTAGTGGTCGCATCAGTCCACCCGATCTTTGATATTCTGCCTTAACTTGCTGGCAAACAAGGCACCTTTCCACAAACTCAGCAATGTGCCTCTTCATGCCATTCCACCAATAGTGTCTCTTCAGGTCATTATACATTTTCGTAGCACCAGGGTGGATAGACAGTTTCGAGTTATGTGCTTCTTTTAACAACTCTCTCCTGAGTTCCTCAACATCCGGTACGCACAGCCTTCCTTGGTACCACATACTGCCATCATCATGAACTTGAAACCCATCTACCTGGCTGGTTAGCATTCTTTCTCGTGTTTCTCCAAGTGCTGCATCGTTCTTCTGGGCTCCCTTAATCTGATCTACCAAAGTTGGAGTGATAATTAGCGCTGCCAAGATATCTGCAGTCGAATCTACAAGATCCAATTCAAATTCTGCCATTTCCTTTTCTGGAACGGCTTGCCGTGAATGGCTCGATTTCCTACTTAAGGCATCAGCAACTCGATTGGCCTTCCCTGGATGATAGCTGATGGTTAAATCATAATCTTTCAATAACTCTAACCATCTCCTCTGGCGCATATTCAATTCCTTTTGCGTGAACAGATACTTAAGGCTTTTATGATCAGTGAACACCTCGCACTTCGCTCCATACAAATAGTGGCGCCAGATTTTCAGTGCGAATACCACTGCTGCCAGTTCCAGATCATGTGTTGGATAGTTATTGTCATAGGCTTTAGCTGTCTTGAAGCATAAGCAATGACCTTGCCGTTTTGAATTAACACACATCCTGAAATGCGAAAGTTAGCCCACATCTTTAATCGTATACGAATCAACCTGAAATTATATACATTACCTAGCCCGTTCTTTGAAGCGTCGCTATAAATGACAAACCCTTCTGACGCGGAGGGCTGGGCAAGAACAAGAGCTGTGGTCAGTCTCCTTTTTAGCTCGGCGAAGCTCTGCTCGCACTCAGGAGTCCATTCGAACTTCGACTTCTTCTGTGTCAATCGGCTTAGAGGCACTGCAATCGATGAGAAGCTCTCGACAAACTTCCTATAGTATCCATCCAGTCCGAAAAAACTTCTTACCTCCGTCATATTAGTGGGTCTGGGCCACTCGGTGATCGCCTCTACTTTCTTCGGATCCACAGAAATCCCTTCTTCGGAGACCACATGACCCAAAAAGGTTACGCTTTTCAACCAAAACTCACATTTACTAAACTTGGCATACAATTTGCTTCTCCGAAGGGTCTCTAAAACCTCCCTCAAATGCTCAACATGAGTTTCTTCGTCGGGGGAGTATATCAGGATATCATCAATGAACACTACAACGGATTTATCCAGCTGTTTCCCAAATACTGTGTTCATTAGATCCATAAAGGCAGCTGGGGCGTTGGTTAATCCAAAAGGCATAACCAAGAATTCGTAGTGGCCATAACGCGTTCGGAAAGCGGTCTTGGCTGTATCTCCAGATTTGATCCTCAACTGGTGATAACCGGATCGCAAATTGATTTTGGAAAATACTCTAGCCCCCCGTAGCTGATCAAAGAGATCCTCGATTCGAGGTAATGGGTACTTGTTTTTGATAGTGATCTTGTTGAGCTCCTGGTAGTCTATACATAATCTCATACTTCCATCTTTCTTCTTCACAAACAGGAATGGAGCACCCCAGGGTGATACACTGGGTCGGATAAACTTACGATCCAGCAGTTCTTGTAACTGCTCCTTCAACTCCTTGAGCTCTGCTGGAGCCATGCGATAGGGTGCCCTAGATATGGGTTCAGCACCGGGTATGAGATTATCTCGAACTCTACCTCTCTTTCTGGTGGTAGTCCTGGTAACTCCTCGGGGAAGACGTCTGTAAATTCCTTTACCACAGGGATTTGGTCGATCTGCGGAACCTCCTGTTCGGCACCCATTGAGTAAACCAAAAATCCTTCTCTTCCTTTCTTTAGCGCTCGAAACGCCTGAGCCGCAGTCAAATAGAGCTTCCGAGGTGCCTTCTTCGATTTAGGGTTCCCTTAAAAAATAGTTTCCCCCAGTTCATGTGTCTTCATGCTAACCTGGAGTTGCCGGCAATCAATATTTGCATGATACTTTGCCAAGAAGTCCATGCCCAGAATAACGTCAAAGTCGTGCATCTGGATCGGTATCAAGGTCGCAGAAAACTGCAGATTGTTAATCTCCAACTCACATCCCTTGTAGTGATGGTGGGACACGAGTACTTGGCCGCCAGCGGCTTGTATACGGTATGGAGTCTCAATCCATTCGGGGAGAATATTCAGATTCTTGGAAAATCTCTTTGCCATAAACGAGTGACTCGTCCCACTATCGAACAGAACATTGGCTGACACTTTGTTAATTAAAATTACACCTACCACATTCAGGGTTTAGTACTCAACATGCATCAATATAACAAGAATTTAATCCAACTTCGAAATTAAGTATTTAAATAAGCATACCCGTAACTATGTCACCCGACTCCTCGACCTCTGCATCCGTCATAGCGTGGACCCGAGCATTTGTCCGGCCTCATCCTCCCTGCTGTGCCTGTGTCTGCAGGTTCACCTGAGCCGATGCTGAGCATTCCTTAGCTATATGTCCTTGCTTCCCGCAGTTATAACACAGTCTCTAAAACTCCCAACATTGCCCCGGATGAAAACGTCCACACAGTGTACACCGTGAGACAGGCGCCGCAGCCCTTAGCGGTTGCGCATCAGTCGGTGCTGGACCCTCAATCATCGGGGTCTGACTCACTACCCTCTGCTGTGGTTCCGGCCGGAATGGTTGCCCGGACTGAGGGCGCCGAGGCACTTTCAGCCATCTTCCTGATTTGCCCGCCTGCAACTCCTCACGGGGTCTCTTCAGTCTCACCAGTGCAGCAGCCCTATCCCAGTTTCTCTCCACACGTCTACATACCTCCAGTAATCCCTCGAATGTGGTGGTCTCTGCACAAACAATCGCCTATTGGATGCGAAAACTCAAACCTGTGTGGAACTTTAGCATCTTGGCCTCCTCGTTGTCTATGATGCATGACATATATTGGCCCAGCTCGTGAAATTTCTCAGAGTACTGATCAACTATCATGGACCCTTGTGTCAGCATCTGAAACTCTGCCATCCTTCTCTGAATAGCACTACCCGAAACATAATGCTTCTTATACTCTGCCACAAACTGCTCCCAAGTCACCGGTGGAGTAAACCTGCGTATCACTCCATTCCACCACCTTTCAGCTTCCCCTTCCAAGAATGGGGTCGTCACATCCACTTTCAGATTTGCTAGCACCTGTATCAGTCTTATCTGTTTAGTTATATTTTTTAGCCAAATCTCGGCTTCCTCAGGCCGAGTGGTACCCCTGAACATTGGTATTTGGGAGTTCTGTATCTCCCTGTAATAGAATCGTAGACCTTGCTGTGGTGGGGGTGGTGGTTGTTGCTGTTGTTGCTGAGTACACTGGAGTATCTGGGCAATCTGAGTCTGTTGCTGTGCCATCTGAGTATATTTTTGTGCCATCTGTGTCTGTTGATGGGCTAATAAGGCCGTCAGATTGGCCAGCGTATCAGTTAGGTTTTGCGGTACCGCCCCTTGCCCATGGCGCTCGTCTCCATCCTATCCACCATTTCCCGATGGTTCACGTCGCGGAGGCATTGTCTGTAGACGATTAGAACATGTTTGACAAAACTTGACTTAAGAGTATCGTAAAGAGGTACAGGAGTGGAGGGCAGAATGGGTAACCTATCCCGCCTACTTACTAACGGCATTCGCCACCCGAAACCCCAGTCATAGGTTATGTCTACTTCGTTTTATTTAAGCTAAAAGAAATCATTTGAAAACAGATCATCACTTATCCTAGGGGTGATTAACTAATTTCACGTTCCCAAGACGTATCTGAAGCCTGGGCTCTGATACCACCTGTAGCGCCCCGCTCCCGAGCTCCAACCTCGGTAACGGTGCACCCACCGTATCTCACTAAGGAGAATACAAAGCGTCACATCAACCTGTTACACGTTAGTGCTGACATAGAAAAAGTTTTCTTTTTCTTTGCTGCGGAAACGACAAGTCACAATAGTAACTTGAATTCAACGAACATCAAGAAAATAACGACATTATTACTAGGCTGACCAGGCCTTACAAGTCAAGGTCAATGTCTACGTTCAAAGTCTGAAAAGTATGAAATTGTTTTCAAAGTAATACTGAAAAAAATAAAAATGTCCGTGTCACCCCATGAATATCATAACAACCCGTCTCCTTCCCTGCTGCAGACACATCTATGAGTCACTCAGCCTATTCCATGGTGTCAGACCCATCCTCAACAAAGATATAATCATACTCCATCTCGGCTTCACCTGGAATAGTAGGGGGTGAGTGATGGTAATCACCCAGTAAGTGCCTCTCAAAACAATACAGAGCTCACATACCCAAAAAGATATTGCCACGTAACCACATAAGACAAAATAGCAGGTAATCGGAAAGTAAGACACTCCACGTACAATGCGCAAGTACGTGATGCATGCTCAAATAACGTGTCACACGCAACTAGAAACATGCCAGGCAATATGGTCCTAGACCTATATGCAATGCATGCTCCTGGGGCCTAACTCCAGCGTCATGGTCTCTAGCCACCACTTGCTGTTCTGGACACCCACGCCCTATAGACGCTGCGTATCGCACGACAACCATGCCCTATAGACGCTGTGTATCTCCTGACACCCACGCCCTATAGACGCTGCGTATCGCATGACACCCACGCCCTATAGACGCTGCGTATCGCATGACACCCACGCCCTATAGACGCTGCGTATCGCATGACACCCACGCCCTATAGACGCTACGTATCGCATGACACCCATGCCCTATAGACGCTGCGTATCATCACAGCACCCATGCCCTATAGATGCTACGTATCGCATGACACCCACGCCCTATAGACGCTGCGTATCACATGACACCCACGTCCTATAGACGCTGCGTACCTCATGCACATGCACGTACCATGAATGCAAGAGAAAGGGAAAGAAAACAGTTGGATGTCATCCCCTGACGTCGATCGATCGACGTCCAACTGAGACACATCGAACCCTCACTCAGTTGACGTCGATCGATCGATGTACTTCTGAGGTACATCGAACCCTCACCTTCTGGACGTCGATCGATCGATGTACTTCTGAGGTACATCGAACCCTCAGCTGCTGGACATCGATCGATTGATGTCCCCGTATTTCAGAATTCCTATTCTGAAATTTATGCAGTCCATTCATCAATCCCATTCAACCTTTCACCCCCTCCCATATTCCCATACACGCATAACGACGTCACATCTCCACAAAGAAAAGTGCATCAACAAGATCACGTTGGAAACGTGAAACATATAACGGAAAATAGACACGTTGGAGCACATCATTAAGATCACAATCGAATCAAGAATCAAAGCATCAACACATAAAAATACCCTTTTGCCTATGTAAATCTTCATACCGTTTTGAGGGAATAATTAGTATGCACCTACCTCGATCCTAGTGAGAAGTGATTGATATACGGGAATGTGGTGATCTTCATTAGCGTTGTGATTTCCTCTCCTTGCAACCTTGGACCCGAGATCCTTCCTTTTTCCCTTTTTCCTTCTTGTCCGAATGGTGATAGGGGAGGGGAAGAGGAGGCTGCCATTTTTTTTTGAGATAAAAGGGAGAGTTAGGGTGAATGAGAGGTTTAAAAATGTGAGAGAGAGATTTGGGGGAAAGATAAGGGGAAATAGTGAGAAAATTTAGGGGGAAAGTTTGCCTAATTAATTAGGATGGAATATTTAATTATTTTAAATATCTTATTTATTCATTTTTTTAACCACGGGTATAACAGTAAGCTTTAACGCTTCATGGCTCGTTAGTGCGGCAACATTATATATGAACTATATAAGGCAAGTTATATGTAATATATCATGCATATTTATGTCATGCACGTTTTTATGCACATTTAAATCATATATTTTGAAATCACTGAAACCCCTTTTTCTCTACACGGGAGTATCCTGATGTCTTTCCAGATGAATTACCAGGTCTTCCCCCAGATCGAGAAATCTCTTTTGAAATCAATCTAATTCCGGGAGCTGAGCCGGTATCGAAGGCTCCCTATTGGATGGCGCCTGCGGAATTAAAAGAACTGAAGGAGCAGTTACATGAGTTGGGGTGCTCCGGTGTTATTTGTAAAGAAACTCATCCGCCCAAGTGTCTCGCCTTGGGGTGCTTTGGTGTTATTTGTAAAGAAAAAGGATGGGAGTATGCGCCTATGCATCGACTATAGAGAACTCAACAAGATCACAATAAAGAACAAATACCCATTGCCTAGGATCGACGACCTGTTCGATCAGCTTTGGGTAAGAGATTAAAAGTTTTTATTTCAATAATAATTCTATTTTGAGCACTGCCTAAAATATCTTGATACAGGGAGCACGAATTTTTAGTAAGATTGATCTTCGTTCTGGATACTTCCAATTGAAGATCAAAGCCGAGGATGTTCAAAAAACCGCATTCTGGATGCGTTATTGTAGTGCCCCACACCCCGGCCTAGCCGGATACGGTGCACCCGTCGTACTTCACTACGGAGAGTACCAGGCGTCAATCCATAACATGTCTTAGTCCATAACAAAATATGTGGACCTTCATGCTTACACATCAACAAGTAAGCGAAACCGAGGTAGAATAAAAACTTTTAAAATAAAAGCGTCTAAACCTCCGTCATAAGTCTTACAAACATGTTCACAAAATGCAGAAATCCGAAAGTCAATGTTGCCAACATAAGTTCATAAAAAGTTCATCAATCATGACCATCACGACAAAAACCCTTAAGTCATCCTCCTTTCGCTCTTCTACGGATAAGGAACCCTAGGCTCGTCCTCGATCCATTCGACCCTATTTCCTACGGGTTCTGGGAGGAAAAATAAAGGGTGAGTGGCAACGTCACCAGCAAGTAAACCATAAATAATCATGAATTAAATGGAAAGTACACACAAGAACCAAACCCCAAAAAAATTTTGGTTTAGTAACATACCTGACCTTCCATCCAATATTCGTAAGTAACAAGCTCATAACTTATTAAAAATCATAACTTAGGAGATATCAAGTCATAACATCTTAGCCTAAGTAACAGTGTACCAAATATTCGACTAACCATTAAATGCAACATGCATGAGTATGCACATGTGATGCATCGTGATAAATACGAGGATAAATTCTTTCTTTCTTTCTTTCTTTCTTTCAAAACATCATCATCAATAAAAACAAGAGAGTGTTCAGATCTATTCTATCCGGATCTGAGGCGGTCATATTCTTCCCTTCGAATCTATTATTTCTGGATCCGAAAATTGTCATATCATCAATCATAGACATCAGGTCTATTCTCTCAGGGCCTGTACGGTCTTAATCGTCATAATCAGGTCTATTCTCTCCGGGCCTGTACGGTCATAATCATCATAATCAGGTCTATGCTCTCCAGGCCTGAACGATCATAATCATCAGATCAATTAACCTCGGATCTGGAGCGGGTTAAGATGGCCAGAAATAAATGGTACCAATGGAAAGCGTTCTTTTCAAAACTGAATCTTTTCTTTTAAAACGCTTCTTCATCATTCTTTGTCATAAAATCAGTTTCATAAATCACGTAAATGACAATGATGCAATGTATGACGTGCATTATGCAATTCGTGACGAAATGCGCCATATACATACAGGTACAGTCTTATTCATTAAGCTGGAAAAATTTCCAGAATTAATGTTATGTTTGCGCGGCTTCAAAACCTCATAATTTGTTCCATTTTCATGATCTCGTGACATACGTATGCATAAGGGTATCTTGTCTACTTGTCATAAAATTACGTAACGAGTCAAGATGTGTAAAACCTTCAAATCATTAATTTATCAAACAGGGTACTGCTGAATTCAGCAGTGCAGTACCCTTCTTTTACCTTTCTTTTAAGCCCCTTAAGTCTCATTTAATTTGGGCCAACACCTGAAAAATACTGTAGACATACCAGGAATTATTGCTCATAAGTCCAAACCATACAAATAAGACCACAAGAATAAAGCCTCACAACCAATTCCGTAAATCTGCCAAACTTTCCAGATTAGTAATACCAACTTAACTTCGGTAGTTAACCCTTAAAATAATAATTCCAAGCTAATTGATTATATGGACATGCTCACATATGTCCTAAGTAATTACCATAAAAATGTCAAAGCATTATAATAACTTTAAAGGGGTCATTTACTCACTTCCCCAAAAACGGGTACTTGCTGATTCTGGAGTGGCCAGTTTTACTACAAGTTTTATTGTGACCAAATCGTAAGTCTTTTTTCAAAAATTCCAACTCACAGACTTAAAAAACACATAAGGCTAGCATCTTACAAAAAATCAGCCCAGTTGCATATTTCTATGGTCCATTTTCGGGTCAACCAACACGTCACTTAAATTATGTCCAGCCCAGTAATTTCAGCTTGACCAATTTTACTAAAAATTCCATTAAGGACAAACAATAACTTCTTTTACCAAAATTCCAACTCTCATATTTACTACATACATAGGGCTAATGTCATGCCAAAAAATAGCTTAATTGAATACTTCTAAGATCCCTTTTCAGGTCATACAAAACGTCACATGAATCTGTCTTGTTCCATTGATTTTTCCCTTTTGTCACTTTACTTACTAAAAGTGTTCCAACTTAAGTTATTCTTCAAAAATGGCTCACTAACCATCAAATCCACTTTTTAACATAAACATTACAGATTCTAATAAATTCTAAAGGTCACCTTTGAAGGTTACACATAGCACACCTTGATCTTGCACATTTTCTACAAAATAAAGTCTATTCACGACACATCTAATTTGTATGTACCATACCCCCAAAACAGCCCGTTTCATACACATGTGAGGGCTTATATTTCATTTTCATAATGAACCTTTTACACCTAAGTCATAAAAACATCTAAACATACATCTTCTATGCATCCTTTACTCCACAAGTCACATTCTCTTACACGAGCGTTATTCACCCAAACCTCTTCATCCAAACGTCACCTTTACATACTAAAGAAGAGAGCTTTACCACATACATCTTAGACATTCATCATATTCATATTCAAAGGAGCAAAGAATCCATCTTTAGGGGAGTTACGCACATGCAAGTCACCTTTCTTAAGAAGTCCAAAACTTTCATGCTTCAATCTTAACATTTGCCATCTAAGATTGAATCTTAGTAATAACTAGACATTCAAGCATATACTTTCACACACAAGTCAAGAATATTTATAGTTTACTTGCCTCTTCAAGCTCAAACCTTTCCTTAGCTTGGAATGAAATGAAGTGAAGTCTCCCCCCGCTTCAACATATACCCCACGTTTTTAGAGGAGGAAAAGAAAAAATGTTAGTTATTATCTTAAGTGAAAGATAGAGCTAAATAGGGGCTAGATTGACTTACCAAGATGAGGTTTGAATGGTGTTCAAACCACTAAGAAGCTAGTACCACTTAAGAGCTTGAAAGCTTGAACCTAGTTACCATGGAAGTCACGATTTTTGAGCAAGAAAAAGTAGTAATGTGAGCTTCACTCTATGAATTATGTAATGTAACTAAGAAGCTAGACATTCTACTTACCTAGAGGATTTTTGAGCCTTGAAGATTTTGGTCTTCCTTGGCTCAAGTTGGCCGTGTGAGATGGTGAAAAAGTCCTTGTCCCTTTTTCTCTTTGTGAATTCTTGAGGGTTGAGATTAAGAGTGTTCTAGAGTTCTTGGAGAGAAATTTTCTTCACTAGGCTAAGTGTTTTAGCCGTTGGGGAGCAAGAGGGAAGAAGGAGGTTACCTTTGCATGGTTAGGATAATTAGAGTTAATTAACTTGAATTACTTTAGCCAACTAGGGTTACTTTATTGCTAACTTGAGTTACTTTATTCAACTAGGGTTACTTTAATGCTAACTTGAGTTACTTTAGCATTGTGGTTAACATAAAGTAACCATGGTAAAGCTTGAAATGCATCTTGGTTACTCCATAGAGGAGTCCGGCGGTTTAAGGCATTTAGTAGCCTTTACCATGCTTGAGTTACTTTTCAAGTGTGTTTAATGGAAGCTATTTGGTAAGTTGACCCTTTTTCTTAATTAATTCCTTTTTCTTGATTTAAAATGTTATTAGGAAAATCATGAATCCTCTTGGACTCATGGGGCCGAATTTTTTGTGAGAGTTGGGGGAAAATTGCCCCACTACCTAAACTCCTTAGTTGTTATTTGGGCTTGTTTTAAGAAGGCCCTTAAGATTAGCCTCCTTATAATTTAAAAAACCTTCTAAGGCCCTTTTTAAGCCTTGTGGCTGAAATCTCTTAGGTCCTTGGGGTGAATTGGCCCCTTCACATGGTCCATAATTTATGCTTGACTAATTATACCATATTTTCCTTAACAAAAATCTAATTAAGGAAGTAATTACGAAACTAGATAAAATGTACTTGAAGATGCAACTTTTCATTAATTCATTTATACAAGTCTCAAGTACAATGTCATTTTTCGTTGGGTACAACAGTTATGGACATTATGGATTTCTTGTAATGCCATTCGGATTGACCAACGCCCCTGCGGCATTTATGGATCTGATGAATCGAGTATTTCAAGAGCAACTGGACAAGTTCGTTGTGGTTTTCATTGATGATATCTTGATCTACTCACCGGATGAAGAGTCCCATGTAGCCCATTTAAGGATTGTCCTTGACATCTTACGAAGGAAGCAACTGTATGCCAAATTCAGTAAATGCAAATTTTGGCTTCACGGTGTAGCATTTCTGGGACATGTCATATCTGAGGAAGGAATATTTGTGGATCTCAAAAAGATCGAGGCAATTACAGAATGCCCAAGGCCAACGAATGTTACGGAAGTACGGAGTTTCTTTGGTCTCGCTGGCTATTAACGCAAGTTTGTTGAAGGGTTTTCTCGGATTGCGATGCCTCTCACCCGTTTGACCCAGAAAAAGACAAAGTTCGAATGGACCTCAGATTGCAAAAGGAGTTTTACTGAATTGAAGGAGAAGCTGACTTCTGCTCTAGTATTTGCGCAACCAATTCCGGGTGAAAGTTTCACAGTGTGCAGTGATGCCTCGAGAAACGGACTTGGATGTGTGTTAGTGTAGAAGGACCGGGTGATTTGCGTACGCATTCCGACAGCTGAAGCCGTTTGAGCAGAATTACCCAGTACATGATCTCGAGCTTGCAGCTGTAGTCTTTGCCTTGAGGATATGGAGACACTATCTGTATGGTTAAAGGTGTGAGATCTTCACGGATCACAAGAGTCTTAAGTACCTTTTCACTCAGAAGGAATTAAATATGGGCCAACGTCGATGGCTAGAGTTGATGAAGGATTACGACCTTTCTATTCAGTATCATATGGGGAAAGCTAATAAGGTTGCCGACGCCTTGAGTCGAAAGACAAGCCATCCGCGTCAACCACCTTTGCAGCGTGATATGGAAGAGTTTGATCTCGAGGTGGTTGATTCCATCGATAGCATACTCGCTAAGTTGGTATTGATTCTTTTACTGATTGGCAAGATTAAGGAGGGTCAAGAAAGAGATGAAGCCTTGAAGAAAACTAAGGACAAATTGAAGACGAAACCTTCTGAGGATTTTGATATCAGAAGCGATGATAGTTTGGTTTAGGGGACACTATGCGTACCCAATGACGATGATATAAGGAATGAGGTTCTTCGGGAAGCTCATAATTCTCGTTTATCTATTCATCTTGGAGCCAACAAAATGTACCAAGACTTAAAGCAAAAATTCTGGTGGCATGGCATGAAGAGGAAAATTGCGGAATTAGTGGAGAAGTGCTTGGTTTGTTAGAAAGTGAAAGCGGAGCATCAGAGACCCGCTGGATTGTTGCATCCTCTTAAAGTCCCCGAGTGGAAGTGGGACCACATTGCTATGGACTTCGTGACTGACCTGCCAAGGACAAATAATGGATATGATGCTATTTGGGTGGTCGTCGATCGTTTAACAAAATCTGCTCACTTCATGGCTATCACCATCAAAGCCTCTATGGAGAAGTTGGCTACTATGTATGTTGATTAGATTATGTGCCTTCATGGAGTACCCATGAGCATTGTTTGTGACTGCGACCCTCGCTTTACATCCCGATTTTGGACAGCTTTCCAAAAAGCGATGGGTACCGAGATACGAATGATCTCTGCATTTCATCCTCAGACGGATGGTCAATCAGAGAGAACCATCCAAACACTGGAAGACATGTTGCGAGCTTGCATACTTGACTTCAGAGGGAGTTGGGACAAGAGTCTCAAACTAGTGGAGTTCTCCTATAATAATAGCTACCATCGATCTATTGGGATGGCTCCTTATGAAGCACTCTATGGGAGAAAGTGCCGCTCTCCACTTTACTGGGATGAAAGCGAAGATAAAATTTTCGTAGGACCTGACCTAGTAGAACAGACTCGAGAAAAAGTAATGATCATCAAGCAAAGGTCGAAAGCGTCCCAAGATAGAAGCAAGATTTGGGCAAACGAGAAGCGGCGGCCATTGGAATTTCAAGCTGGAGAAAAAGTGTTCTTGAAAGTGTCACCATCAAAGGGAGTCAAAAGATTTGGTATAAAGGGAAAAAATTAAGCCCAAGATTTATTGGACCATACAAGATTCTTGAAAGGATTGGGGAAGTGCTTACCGGCTAGCACTACCGCCATCACTGTATCAATTGCACGATGTGTTTCACGTATCTCAGCTTCGCCGGTACGTGCATGAGACTAGTCATGTCATTGAGGAGCAACCTTTTAAAGTTGAAGCCAACGCGACATACGAAGAAGAGCCAGAGAGGATTGTTGACCGCAAGGACAAGACACTAAGGAAACGATCTATTCCTATGGTTAAGGTGCAATGGAAGCACCATTCGATTGATGAATCTACTTGGGAAACCGAAGAAAGCATGAGGAATTTATACCCGTACCTTTTTGAGTAGCACTCTTAAGTTTCGTGGACGAAACTTGTGATAAGGGGGGAGGATATTGTACCCAACGAAAAAACATCTTATTGTACTTGAGACTTGTATAAGTGGAATAATGAAAAGTTTCATCCTTCAAGTACATTTTACTAAGTTTTATTATTACTTCTTTTATTAAATTTTGTTAAAGCAAATATTATATAATTATTCAAGCATGAGTTATGGACCATGTGTCTTTTGTTTAATAACGCAATGCCCCTACCGGATATGCTTCGATGTTTTTTGCACATTCTGCCCACCATATGTCCTTTCTGCCGCCAGGAATCTGCTTCGACAAATCACATCTTCTATTCATGCAATGCAATTCGGGTTGTACAAGACTACTTCCACTCTTTCATGGACATCCCAACATCATCATCCTTCGGATGGAGATCCTATCTCTTGTCGGCATGGATGGCAGCCCCAAAATCTTTCCTAGGTGAAATACAGCAACACTTTGTGGGGATACTTTTATGGAATATATGGAAATCATATGCTGCAGTCACTTATGATGATACTGGGTGGTCACACAATACACTCATTCGAGCCATTAAGAATGATATATACATGTGGACAAAATCAAGAAATGGCACGAAGACAGCTTGCTCCATTCAACGGCTCATCAACATGCGGTTATCGCCACCTTTGAGATCAAACCGCATAAGAATAGTACGGTGGAGTCTTCCTCCATCAGGCAGGTTCAAACTCAATACTGATGCAGCGGTAGGACGTTGTACAGCTGGAGGCGGGGATATTCTTCGTGATGCAGAGGGTGGATTTGTACATGCATTGTCCATCCCACTTAGACATGATTACCCGCTACGTGTAGAGGCACAAGCGGCATTATTATCTATCCTTTATTATATGCCTAATTTTGGAGGAATTTTGGTGGAGGTTGACTGCTTGGAATTAGTCCAATGGTAAATACTTCGGGTCCCCTAGCTCTGGACATACATCGCCTGCGCTCGTTGCTTCATCAGCTGTCTATGTCTCTCATATATGCACCAAGGGAGGTCAATCAAGTAGCACATTTTCTTTCACAACAAGCAATGTCATATTCTACACCGACTTACTACACAATTCTTGCCTCATTGCCAACCCATATTCGTGGTGTTATATGCACGGATGCCACCTTGCCACACTTTCGCCATACTAGTACGGACGATCAAGATGGGATGCATACACCTTAGCAGTATATTCACTATTCTGCTTCACATGTTTTCATCCGAAGTATCCACATTTCATGTTACATGCTATTCTCCAATGATGCAAATTTGTACGCTTTTTCCTTCGCCAAGGTTTTATCCACAAGGGTGGTTTTACTTGGCAAGGTTTTAATGCGGCATATCATGCATGATTGAGACTAGCTATCCTTGCATCCTTGCACTATCTTTTTACGTATGATGATACATACATATTGTAATAAGGTATTCCTCCGCCATAAGTGAGGCTTTCCCATAATAAATATCATTTTTGCTTAAAAAAAAGAGTTATGGACCATGTGAAATGGCCAATTCACCTCCAAGACCTTAAGAGGTTTCGGCCCTAAGGCCTTAAAGGGCCTTAGAATGTTCTCTCAAATAAAAGAAGACTAATTCTAAGGGCCTTCTTAAATTAAGCCCAAAAGCAATTAGGGATTTCAAGCAGTAGGGTAATTATACAAGCATGAATTATGAAAATATGAAAAATAAACCCCTCTCAACCCTCACTAAATTCGGCCCCCATGGGTTCTAGAAGGCTCATGATATTTCCTATTTCTAAATTGTTAAAAAAATCAAGAATAAAATAATAGGGGAAAAATCAAGCATGGGAGACAAAAGTGACTAAGTGGTACTTTTCATGCACCTTGTCTCCCCTTTTCCCCCTTGCATGCGCCGGCCCCTCCCTAACCAAGAAGCTTTCTCCTTCTTCTTTAATAAGAAGCCTTTTCTTCCATCTTGAACCCACTACATCCTTAAGCAATTATCAAGCAAGAAGCAAAGACTTTCCCTCTCCTTTCCCTAAAGACATACGGCTAGAGGGTAAGTAGAAGGCTCAAAGATATCTCCACCGCAATGCTTCAAGGTCCATCTAAGTAAGTATATGCTAACCTTCCTTAGATGAATTTCCTATTTCATGAAATGAAGCTTATGTTGGTACCTTCCTTTCTTGTTGAAACCGTGGCCTCCAAATGGTCCTTAGGTGAAGGTTTTCAAGACGCTAAGTGAGGTTAGCTTCTTAGTGGGTTGGATTCATCTCAACCCCCATTCAAGCTTCAAATTGGTAAGACAATCTAGCCTCAAACTAAGATTTAATGTATGATTAAATAATGACTAACATCTATCTCCACTATTCTTCCAAAAACCGTGTATATTAGGAAGAGGTTGGAGGAAACTTCATTTTGTTTCAAACAAGTTCAAGCTAGAAGGAAGCTCTAAGATCCAAAGAGGCAAGTATACTCTAAATGCTCCTGACTTATGTGTGAGAGTATATGCTTTAATGACTAGTTATTATTAAGATTTAATCTTAGTTGGAAAGTATTAAGATTGAAGCATGAGAACTTAGTGTTCCTTAAGAAAAGTAGCTTGCATGTGTGAAATCCTTCAAAAGGTTGTTCTTTGCCTACATCGAAGGTGAATATGTTGTATGTCTAAGATAAATATGGCAAAATTTCTCTTTCTTACCATGTAAGGGGACGGTTGAAGGAGGAGGTAGGGGTGAACAATGGTTCTTGTGAAAGAATATGTCTTGTGGGGTAAAAGATATATATAGAAGTTGAATGTTTCAATGTTTTAATACTTAGGTGTATTATGTTCGTTATGAAAACGAAATATAAGCCCTTTTATGTGTAAGAAACGGGCTGTTTTGGGGGTTATGGGGTATACAATTAGATGTGCCAAAGGTAGACTTTATTATGTACAAAATGTGCAATATCAATGTGTGCTATGTGTAAGATTGAAACTGTTTTTGAAGTGATTTGTATGTAGCCTCTAGAATGTATTAGAACCTGTAATGACTATGTTAAAAGTGTAATTGATGGCTAGTAAGTCATTTTAGAGGAATAAGTTTAGTTGGTACACATATAGCAAGAAAAGTGACAAAAAGGAAATATTACTGGAACATGACAGATTTAAGTGACGTGTTATAAGACCCGAAAATAGACCTTAGAAAGGTGCAAATGAGCTGATTTTTGGTGGGATGCTAGCCTTTTGTGTTTATTAAATCTGCGAGTTGGGATTTCGGCAAAAGGACTTGTGGTTTATTCGCAATAATATTGTTAGTGAAAGCTGGTCATTCAAGATTCTGCATGTACCTAGCTTTAGGAAAATAATTAAGTGACCACCTTAAACCTATCGGATTGCTCTGGAATTTTTGTGGTAATCACTTAGGACATATACGAACATGTCCATATAAATAAATCAGCTTGGAACTACCGTTGTAAGGGCCAACAACTGAGTTGAAGTTAGCGGTACAAAACTGGAAAACATGACAGGATTATGGCGTAAGTTGGGAGGCCTTATTATTGTGAATTTGGACTCGTATGTGCTATTGGGCTGGCTTGTGAATATTATTTCTTGGTATGTCCACTATGTTTTCCAGGTATTGGCCCAAATTTAAATAAGATTTTATGGGCTTGTAAGTAAGGTAAAAGGTGGGTACCGCACTGCTGCATGCAGCAGTACCCTGTTTGGTAATTTAATGATTTGACGGTTTTATAAGTCTTGAAAAGTTACGAAATTTTTATGTCAAGTAGATAAGACTCCATTATACATATGTATGTTATGAGATCATGAAATTAGGCCGAAATTATGAGGCTTGAGGCCGCATGAACAGAACGTTAATTCTGGAAATTTTTCCAGCTTATGGAACAAGAATATATATATATATATATATTATGTGATGCATCTAGCCATGAGTTTCATGTTGCACCTCATGCATTACATCATCATCATTCACGTGATTTATGAAACTGATTTATGACAAAGAAATGACGAAAAAGCGCTTTTAAAGAAAAGATTTCAGTTTTGAAAAGAACGACTCCTAATGGTACCATTGATTCTGGCCAGCATAACCCGCTCCAGATCCGGGGTTAATTGATCTGTTGATGATTATGACCGTACAGGTCCGAAGAGGATAGACCAGGTTATGATATTTATGACCATTCAATCCCGGAGAGAATAGACCTGATAATGATGATTTATGACCGTACAGGCCCGGAGAGAATAGACTTGATGACGATGATTGATTGCATGACCGTTTTCAGATCCGGACATAATAGATCTGAAAAGAATGGTATGACCGCTTCAGATCCGGATATAATAGATCTAAATATTCACTCCTCTCGTTTTATTTGCGATGATGTTCTGAAAGAAAGAATGAAAGAACTTATCCTCATTTTTTTCATGGCGCATCACATGTGCATACGCATACATACTGCATTTTTCTATGGCTAATCGAATAATTGATGTATTATTACTCAGGCTATGATGATATGTATAATATCTCCTAAGTTACGATCTTAATATGATTCCTTGTCTCTTAAGTTATGATCCTATGTCCTTACAAATGATGAGTTGAAAGTCAGGTATGTTGCGAATCCAAACTTTTTGGGGTTAAGGTTCTTGTATGTACTTTCCACTTAATTCATGATTATTTATGTTATACTTGCTGGTGACGTTGTCACTCACCCTATTATTTTCCCCCCACAGCCTGCAGGAAACAGGGTCGAGTGGATTGATGATGAGCCTAGGGTTCCTTATCCATAGGCGTGCGAGAGAGGATAGCCGCAGGACTTTAGTATTTATATTTGACAAACTTATGATGGGATTTTAATTTGGACATCTCTTTTATTTTGGTGGACATGGATGTAGACGATGTTATGAATATTTGGCATGTTTATATTTAAAGTTTTTATTCTGCCTCTTTTTTTGCTTACTAGATGACGTGTAAGCAGAAAAGTCCATATACTTTGTTACGGATTACGATATGATATGAACCGACGCCTGGTACTCTCCGTAGTGAAGTACGGCGGGCACACCATACGCGGACGAGCCGGTGCGGGGCGCTACAATATGAGTGTCGCATATGCATCAAAGATTTCCTTTCATATCTATATGGTACATGATTATATTTTGTATGTGATTAAAAAGAAGTACGATGAGATACAATGGGTGGTATGCTAGACGTCTTCTTAGGCTGTACAGTTGTATTAAATGCATGCGGTTTCTCAGATGAAGATAGAAGAAAGTTTTGAGACTTATTTTTTACCTTATTATCTTCAATGCACCCTAATCTGGTTTTATTGTTTTCATGCTCTTGAGAAGAAATAAGACGATCTGACATGCAAGTACCCGTATCTAATTGTTTTACTGCCTTTTCTAATTCTGCATTTTTTGATTTCAAATTTCAAATCTCGGCTTTCATCTCATTATTCTTGGATGTCAATGATAAAATTTCAGACTTTAATGAATTTATCATGCAAGACGACTCTTATTTTGAATCGTTTAATTAAGATACAAGATTTGTGTTGGAAGATTCTAACAATTTTTTGTCTTCAATTAAGCATTTCTTTTATTTCGCAAGAGTCTTAGCAAACTTATATAATTCAAGATATTGAACAAACAAATCATTGTAAGATGGTCCATATCGGAATTTACCTCACTCTCAAAAGGTGGAGGCCTTTGGCTTGACATACTTTCTTGCTCGGTTTTTTGTCAAGTGGATGCTATCTCACAAAGATTGTTATATCTTCTTGTAGTGAGTGTACCTTGCCACTTGTACGACCTGTATAGTACCACTAGAAAGGGGATTGTATAGTGAGTGCAGAAAATTCGGTTTTTAAAACTTTTTAGACTAAATGACTCACTTCTGAAAACAGTTTCTGTTTTCAGATCCTGATTTCAATTAACTTAGTTGACCATATTGTAGACCTCCAAAAATCTTGAAATTTTGTGAGAATGTACTCTCAAATATTGTTAATGTATCATTTCAGATAAAAACTCTAAGTGCAACCCCTTGAAAAACCATTTTTGCACAGATCGCGTCAATCTGCCAGAAACCATGCTTCAAAATGAAAAATTTATTCCTATTAATTGACAACTGTAAATGAACTGAAAATTTTATGGTATGACCCTTAAGATGTTTTCTTTAATGGATTGAAACAGTCTTCAAAACTCTTTTGGTAAGTATGTCAACCACATTGATGTTCTCAACCTTTGCAGATCTGAGAATCAGATTGTACTAGTCTCAGAACTATGAACATTTGACTGACTTATACTTAACCAAATTGGATGAAACTTGTCCCAAATAAAAGGTAAGATGTGTGACTATGTTTCGTAAAGATTTTGTGATTTTTGGAAAATGTTTGCTATTTTTCTGTGAGTATGAAAACGATGCAGAAAATTGAAAACTGAAAATAAAAGTGCTGAAAGAAAATAACACAAGAGTATGAAAACGTTTGCTATGTTTCGTAAAGATTCAGCGTGCCGTAGGTACTATTCTTATGTTATGAAAAGTGGTATAGCCAATTCATGTTCTGTCATTTTTACGAATGTATGAAATGATGTCTTTTCTGAAAGTTTAACAATACATGCCTCACGAATATGTCCCACGTGCCCTTAGTACCCTTAAGTCATGATTATGGTTGTATGTTGCCCATACATGAAAGTCAACAAAGTACATGAAACGGAACCTTAAAAGATGTTAAACAAGAATGATACAGATTATACGAAAGTGATTCATGTACAAGGTAAAGCTGATGAAACAATTTCACTGTCTGGTTTACTGTACCGTTTATTTATGTTAATTGCATTGGATGTTACTGTTCTACATGTTTTTAATATGATATCTGCTCTATGTTTTATTTTATTATCTCCACTACCCCAGTCCCCATGTATGATCCACTTGACGAATCTAGGCGGAAATACTTGCTGAGCGATTCGTTATCACTCACCCCTTTATTTTACCATGTAGACCCACAAGACCCTGAGCCGGAGTTCATAGAGGATGAGCCCAGAGAATAGGTTCAGAGAGCTGTTTAGTAGACTGTTGTGGAAGATTTTGTATTTTAGATATTCAGCTCTGTACTGATGATAGTTGTACTGATGATGTACCTATGACACTATCTCGGATGTAGTAGTTTGTACTTATGACGATGCTTTATTTCTGCCTATGTTATGATGCTTCACCTATTCGATACATGTTTATGACAATGCGCATATGGATGATATCAACACCTTGTACTTTTTGTAGCAGAGTACGACGGCTATACCGTGTCGAGACCCTACTCCCGGACGAGGCACTACAAACATGCTATTTTCAGTTTTTAAAGTATGCTCATTTTTTTTGAAAAGATTCAAGTTTAATCTCTAAAGAATCAAGAGTATTTGTAGACTCTTGTTTAAAAGATTCTAATTGATCGAAAAATTCAAAGTTGGACATCTTCAACTTGTCATTTTCTTCAATTATTTTCTTCTTTTCTTTAGATAACCTTTCTACAGTGAGCATGCATCTTTAAGAACTTTTCATACATTTCAGCAAACGACATTTCATTATTAGAATCTAAGTCAGAAGAAGAGATTACCTTGTTGGATACGAAGCAGACGAGCTTCTTCATTGTCGGATTCAGAGTCGGACGAGTCGCTACACGTGCTTGCCTTCATTGCCCATTTGCCTTTTCTCGACTTGGGCTCCTTTGCCTTAGGTTTTTGAGCCTCTTATATTGTTTATTGTTATTAGCGTTGTTCGAATCATTTCTCCTAAGTTGAGAAGAGAAAGAAGAAAAAGATTGTTTTCTATTCTTACTTGGCTGTTTGAAAAGCTTTATAAGTTTTCTAGCTATTAATATTAAATCATCATCTAATTCACTATCATTATTACTTTCATCATTATTATTTTTATGTGACTCAGTTGTTTTGAAAGCAATAGTCTTACCGGTAGATTTTGATGACTCGGACTTCCGTTGGTTCAATTTTACCTTGTATACCCTTAGTGAACCGATCAATTCATCCATTTTAGTGATTGACTTTGTTTTATCAATTGCTGTAACTTTTGGATCCCATTCACCGGGAAGGCTTTGAAGCACCTTTTGAACCTTTTCGTGGTTTGTAGACAATTTACCTAAAGCTTCGAGTGCATTGAAGATGTCAGTAATTCTCAAATCGATAGATGTTATGGATTCGTTTGGAAACATTTTGAAAGATTCAAGTTCAGTCATAAGCATGCTTATTTTTGACTCTTTTACACCCTAGTACCTTCATGCTTTAATTCTAAAGATTTCCACATGTCGTGTGCACTAGTGCTGTTTGACACATATTGCTTCAGAGGTCGTTAGTCCGTTTAAAAGTAATTGCATAGCATTAGCATTCATATACATTTTCTTTGTATCTTCACTTCTCCATTCACTTTTATACTTTTCTACTTCTTGAGTGACACCACTAACTTGCAAAATTTTCATCGGAATGTAAGGCCCATCTTCAACTATAGACCATAAATCGATGTCTATAGCCATTAAGAATAGCCTCATCCTAAGTTTCCAATGTACAAAATTATTACCATCGAAATGAGGAGGGCGTTGGTTAGACATACCTTCCAACTCACCTTTGTGAGAAATTATAGCCATTGTATGTACCTTTGATTTGAGATGTACATGCTGTAATGAAATCTTGCGTCTTAGCCTTGTCTTCTTTGTGTGGTGTTGAATCTTGTTTCTTAGAGTGTTGTTGGCATGCTCTGATACCAATTGTTGGACCGTCACACCTGCAATAAACACCACTAGAGGAGAGGTGAATAGTGGTTAGCGGAAATTATACTACTATCCTTCAATTAAAATCCCCTTTGAAAATAGAATCTGAGACCTCCTCAGATTCAGTACCTGTTTTTGAAAAATTTCAAAAGTCAGTGTACGCAACTCCAAAAATTATGAAACTTTCCAGAATTTAATTTCAATGTCTTGACTAGATTTCAAACAAATAAAGAGATTCAGATGGTCAATCTAGACAGAATTGGATAGAATAATGCTGAACTTTGAAAACGTGTTTCTCTTTGATTACCCAGCCAAAAGGTTGATCTTTATGTCAAAAGGCTCCTTATGATATCTAGTTTAAGTTTCCAAAAGGCCCCGACCTGAAATTGTGCTTGATGAAATCAAAATTCAAGTTACCTTGAGACTGGTCAAGGTTGCAGCCAGAATGGAGCAGTTATCTTGCAATGACTAAAAGGCTAATTTTCCTTTGCTCAAATAAAATGATTCTTGTTGTAAATGAAAGCTAACTATCTGAAGTATAACTTCACAAAAAATCATGACTTTTGAAATTTTTTTGCTATTTTTTCAAGACATGTGAATATGTGTGAAATTTGCAGCAAAAACGGACAAAAAATAGTAAAGAAATAAAGAGGACAAGAATACCAAAGTTTATCCTGGTTCGATCAATGTGACCTACTCCAGTCCTAAGGAACACCTTTCCTTGGATTTTACTATAGAATGAACACAAATACAACAAGAGCCAAATTTGATCCTTGGATTAAACACCAGCCATATTCAAGACTCGGATGATCACCTTTATGAAACTTAGGTTGCAACACCTCTACCACCTATTGATGTAGCCTTATAAATTTGGCTAATCAATCGTATAAAAGCAACAAAATAGGCGTGTATCTATACAACAAATATCCCAAGAACACCTTGGCTATACAAATAATGAATCAAGAAAGAAGAGAAGAGGATAGCAAGACAATGAGCTTCAACTTTTTGCTTTTCAAGTGTATGTTCTCTTCTTCTCCTTTGCCTCCTATTTATAGTGTGAAATAGGTCTTGAAGATAAGACCTTCAATGTGTCAATGCCTCCATCATCAACTCTTAGTTGTTTTCACATCATTGGTTGGCCACATAAACACTTTGCACACTTGACAACATAAAAGAAACATGATTGGTCTATCTTGGCATTATTATCTTGGCCGATTTTTCCAGCTCAATTTGTCATGAAAATGATGAAGACAATAAGAAGCCATATTCTACAAGAATCCCTCAACTCCTTGGCATGAGAATAGGGCATGTGAGGTCTGACCATTTTGGATAAAAATCAGCTCCAACAACTCCAACTAGCAGTTGGTTTCAAATTGAAAATTCCAAGTTGGCAACTTTTGCCAACTAGCTTGTATTTGATCGATCCACTTGTCATCATGTCATAAAGTGAATACAACATCATTTACACCTGTATAATCATGTTTTGGAGGCCATAATATGTGTACAACTTTAGAATATTTGAAGAGAAAATAATACATAAGATTGACAAGATTATGTCAACAGATAATATAAAATTTTCACTTTTCTCCTTTATATATTGTGATGAGTTTTGCACCAAGAACACCTTATAATCCCTTTAAAATGATGAATGAGAGCCTCCAATAACATATACATAAAAGTCTTCAAGAAAAAAATAAAATGTGACACGAAAACCGTCACAAATCCTGCTACCGTCGATAATATCATCAAATGAGATAATATAATAGAAAATCACCAAATATTCTTCAAGAATAACACAAAAGAACTCCAGAATAAAGATAATAAGATACTCAAGATATTTCCTTAAGTAAAATGATGAAACTGCCCTTGGGGGATAAAATGATCAAAATGCCCCAGGTGGGAGAAAACTCCAAAAATGACCCTGATGGTCAGAGATGAATATAAGAACACCTGTGATAATAAATAAGATGAACATAGGTCCTTGAATCATATTCACCATGTTAAGTACCTACAGAAACTCAAAAGACCAATTTTTCCCCTTTTTGGTAAGTTGTAGAAACTTCCCATGGCATGTTAGTCAGAAAGCATAATATTCATCAAATCATATAATAACAACATAATAAACATAAATGAAGCATATGCAAATGAAAATAACAATTTCATCAAATTTTAGAAATTTAAAACCTTAGACATTGATCGATCAGAGTGTCTCTACTTCAGAGATCGATGTCTCACAGTGAGGTTCATATTTTGTCTATGACCAACATCGATCGATCGATGTAGAGATCTATGTACACATCGATCGATCGAAGTGCATTAAATTGTGAGATCGATGTTATTTTTCTTCACTTTTTCAACTTTTGATCATTTATAACACCATGTGTGACATTATTATGCATTCAACACTTAAAATACGACTTTGAAAATTATCCAAACATATTTCTCAACAAAGATGACTACATACTTATACAAGAAAGGTCCAACGGCTAGTTGGCCTGCTTAAGTCGTCAGCCTTGACGGCTATTTTGATGGTTAAAAACCATTGTGTAAAACGCCTAATTTATCATCAATCTGATGATTGTTGTCTATCCTGATGATAAAGGAATACAATTACATAATTATGTCATAAGTATATACAAGTAACAGTGAGAAATGATGCCTAATATAAGTGTTCGACGTAACTATTAATCTGCTCAATAAAATGTCCGAACGAAGGTGCTGAGCTGATTCTTCTTCATCACCTGATTCCACTAGCCAGTTTGTTCACTTATTGATTCTTCAGTATGATCACCACGTATTCCAACAATCTCTCTCAAGATAGAGTTGTAGATATCGATACAACCTAGCTTGCTTAGTAGTGTCTTGAAGATGTTAACGTTTACTGGCTTTGTAAGAATATCAGCCACTTGATCTCTGGATCTGGTTTAGTGTAGCTTCAGAGTTTTTCCTTCAACTTTTCCTGGATAAAGTGCCTATCAATCTCAATATGCTTTCACTTGTCATGCTGCACAGGATTTTCTGTCATATTTATGGCTGATATGTTATCGCAATATACTTCCACAGGCAGCTGCACTTCCAGCTTCAAGTCATTCATGACCCTGTTGACCCAGATTCCTTCACATACCCTAAGTGATAGTGTGCGTTATTCAGCCTCATCACTGCTCCTAGATGCAACATGTTGCTTTTTTGCTTTTCCATGTGATCAGATTACCCCCACAAATAAGAGGCATAGCCTGAGGTGGATATCATATGTGACTTAGACCATGTCCAGTCAGCATCTGTGAAGATCTTGATGCTCCTGTCTGAGACTTCTTGAAGAAAAGCCCCTGTCCAGGAGTAGTTTTAAGATATCTAAGGATTCTTAATGCATAATTATAATGTTCAGTTGTAGGATCATGCATACATTGACTTATAAAACTTACTCCATAGCATATATCAGGTCTGGTGTGAGATAAGCAAATTAGTTTTACATGTTAATCTGTGATACCTCTACTTATCTGTTTTTCTATATTCCATACCTTCTTTGGCTTATGTCGATGTTCCACTAGAGTATTTGCAGGCTTGCAATTGATCATGTTTGTTTCGTTCAGGAGATCAATAATATACTTTCTTTTGACAAGCATAAACCATGAGATGACCTAGATACTTCCATGCCAAGAAAATATCTAAGTTGTAGCGCCCCACTCGGAACTAAGGTCTCGACACAGTGCATCTGTCGTACTCTCCTATGAGAAGTATAAAGCGTCGATAATATTCATGTGCATGTCGATATAATGTGTATCGTAATCGTGGAAGCAATATAAAATGTACAAAGCATAACTGACATGCATAAAATAGAATAACAAGACTGGAGTACAACTGAAGTATCACAGTACAATATCAAAATACCAATCTGAGATAACATAAGGAAATACATGATCCAGTGCATAAGTCCATCTCTGATATTCTCTCTCTGGCTCATCTCTTCCTATGTCCGAACTAGCTTCTCGCCCAGCGATGTGGTAAATGATGGGGTGAGGGATAACAAATCGCTCAGCAAGTATTTCCGTCTAGGTTCATCATGTGGACCATGCATGGTGAACAGAGCATGCAATGTGAATATTAACATAACATGTACTAATAGATGAACCAAAGTAACAACAATGCATAAAACAGGCAAACTGTAGAAAGAATATCAAAGATTGAAGTACTCATTAGCCGTTCATATTTACTATTTCTTACGTAATAGTACAATCTTTTACATATGCTTTAGAGACAATTTCTTTTCTTCCGTCTATGCCAAACTTTACATCGTAACATCATACCTGATTGACTAAGGGTCTAAGCCTGTATCTGGTAGGGTGACTCAGGTATACATGCGTATGCATATGCGATAAAATGTCATGCACCTTTTTCAGAGAAATCATGCAACTCATAAACGTGTCAGAATTTCTTGTATCAAATCCGTTCAAAACGGTGTTCAGAACATGTCTTAACTTATACGAACGTACACAAGACCCACCGACTAAACTTCCCCAAGTATTCATGTACCGTCTATGAATCCCAATGGTCCAACCATAGTGTTATATCATACGTACGTAGACTAATGGTGACTCTCCACGTAGTCATCTACCATCTATGAATCCCGAGGTCCAACCTTGGTGTTACATCATACGTATAAGTCAGAAACACGTTGGCAAAGATCCCAGACGTAGTGTTACACTTTGCCAGAATGTAGACATAAACTCGCCACATGACGCCAACCTCTGACCTAGGTTCCAGCATCATGAGATGACAGACAAAAAAACACCCAGCGAGGGGTGTATCAGAACATATATTGCCCCTGACACCCTTACTACTACACCCGATGTCAGGCAGCCTCCAACATACATATGAGCTGTCAAAACAGCGTAACATGTCTCATATGGAATCAGTCGATGTAAGGCACAGTTCATTAAAATCATTTTAAAATCTTTCATGTAGTAAAATCATCTCTGAAAACATGTCGTGCAAAACTCATTTAAAACGTTTGCGTGATAGCCATTTTAGTAATATGCATCGTATGATAAAGCATCATATTTTTCTAAAACTTCTTTGTCGTATGCATGGAAGAGTGATCGGTAGTGGACTGATTTCTTGCTTCTAATAATTTCAGAACTTAAGATTAATGGTTGTCTCTTTTACCATATCATTTTCCTAAGAACTTTCGGTTAGTACCCGTAAGGTCAGCCCATGGTTGGGCTATGTTTTGCTAACGTTTTGTCCCAAATAGTCATGTTTATATTTTATTTTATAGCCTTTGTGAAAACAGCACCTTTATATTTTGATTATCCATTTCATACTTTTCTTTCTTTCCATCTTTAATTGTTTGTCACATAGTGCACTAAATTCATATTCTTTGATGTATATAGTCCAAGAAAACATAATGATAAATAGATAGGCCATTTGGCCGAAATTCATGCACCCACACACACATACATATTGCAACTTAATCATTACATTAGTTCATGCATGGTACATATATATGCATACTGAAGTAATTATTAAACTATCACTATGACACTTCTTTCTCAGCCACTTGACAAAACACACACGCACCCACATAATTAGGCACTAGGCAACTGGTTAACTACATTACTTTATGCAAAGTGCATATATAATATTTAAGTACTTCTTATAGATGTCATGAGGCATCTTTTATGGCCACTTGGCCGAAATTGCCTACACACACCCACTTTTTTATACACTTTGCAACTTGTAGATTATATTATCGTTACTTTCAATATATACATATACATATATATATATACACACACACACACTTTAATAATTACTAAAACATCACCATCATGGCATCTTTTAGCCACTTGGCCGTGACACACAAATGCACATATACACATGTTTGTTTCAACTTGTTAATTTTATTATGCATGCAAGTTGACCCTATCTTTCCTACTCATTCTTCCATTATACCATTCACATGTTTTATGTATCTTTGGGACGCCTACACATGTATAGCTGTGGGTGTGGAGGTGGACATGCAACACATACTAATTCACTTAAACATATTTCACACATACATATAAGACTATGGCTAATGGAACATTAGATGATACACTTAATCTTTATCTCCTCATGGCCGAATGTATGTCTCGTCAAATATCTCTATTTTATCATTTGGACACAAGGCGTATACACGCATATGAGTAGTTATATGAAATTATTTTTTGTGATGGTTCTACACTCCATGGCCGAAAGGCCTATCCTCTTGGTGTACATAATTCATACTTTATTTCATGTATCATGCATATATCACAATCATCACATATTCCTTCTCAACATGCCACAGTTACATGCATGTTAATGCACACTATCTACCTCCAACATATTCAATGGTCATGCATGTTAGTTATTACTACAAACATGAAGATTATGACTATGACTTTGATGATGAATTTGGTGGTTATGCATGCAATTGCATAGGAGACCTATATCATTCTCAAATTAGACATGCAAGACACTTTCTTCAATTTTATAGTAAAACATCATTTGAAAACTTATACATGCATGATCCATCCTTAAATTTTAGCATAAAAGACTCCATTTTTAACATGCATGAACAAACTAGGAATTGCCTTTCCTTTTAATTATTACACTTAAGAAGCAAAAGATTGCTTCTTTCCTTCTCCTTGAGGTACCACACGGTCAAGAGCCAAAATGGAGAAGCAATTTGGTCATTTTGATCAAGGAAACATAAGAAAAGTCTGCAATTTCAATCTTAAGTGTCTTACCTTGGAATACCTTGAAGATTTCTATTTCCTAACTTGAGAAAGATTTCTTCTCCTTTCTTAAGGTCACCCACGGTCTAGATGAAAACATGGAGGAAAAGTTGAGTCTTCGAGAAGAGGGAGGAGATAAAGGTGCTTAGAATGGTGGTCTTTAATCTTACCTAAGTATCCTTACACATGATTTTTCGTCACTTTGAAGCTAGATGAATGTTCTTTCTTCATCCATTGAACTCACGGGTGGAAGGCTTTAAAGACGAAAGAGTGGAACTTTTTGAAAGAATGGATAAAGAAGAAAGTGTTTAGATTTGAGGGTATAACCCTTACCTAGTTGATTTCCTTTACATGCAACCCATGAATCTCAACTTGAGGTGGAAAAATCTTCTTCCTCTTTTCCTCTAAAGAGACCACGATTTTTGAAGAGAAGAGGGCTCTTGGAGATTTTTAAGTTCTCTTAAATAAGTGAAGAAAGAAAAGAAGACTTTGTTTGGGATGAACTTTGAGCAAAGAAGAATGAAATGAAATACTTCACCTGAGTCCCATGGTGTCGACGGTTAGGAAAAGAATGGAGAGGAAAAAAGTTTTTTGTCTTGAGAGAGTAAAAAGAGGTAAAGAGAGAGAGAGAGGAGGGAAAAAAATGTTTGAAGTGAGAGAGGAAGAAATGGAATTTTCTTTGGAGATAAAGTGAAATGAGGATTGAAGGGTAAAAAGTAATCACTTAACCCCTCTTGGTCGAAATATGGAAATGGAGTGAAAGGATAATTATATTTGTTAAGGTGAGTGGAAGAGAAAGAATTTTGCATGAAGTTTGATTGTTGGAAATTCTTACATATTCTAAGATATGCAATGATGAAGGAAGGAAATAAAAGATAAAAGGGAAGAACTTTGGGGAATTTAGGGGAAATTCTCGGTGAAGACTGATGAGGGATGGAAAAAGATGATTTTCTGAGAATGCAATGATGAAGGAAGGAAATAAAAGAGAAAAGGGAAGAACTTTGGAGAATTTAGGGGAAATTCTCGGTGGAGACTGATGAGGGATGGAAAAAAGATGATTTTTTACTTGAAAGTGGAGAATTAAAATAAAATATTTATTGAGAGAGAAAGTGGAATTGGAATGAAATGCAAATGAACATCTTGGCCCCTTTTTCGTGGTTGCTGCTGAAATAGGGAAAAGAAATAGAATAGTTGTCTTGTAGTGGGAAAAAGTGGTACAGTTGCAGGAGTGTCCATTGGGTAAAAGGAAGGGTATGATGTGAAGGATGCAGTGTGGAAATAAAGAAGCATTTCTTCCTCCTCCCTTGTCAACCGAATTGTAATGGGAGAGAGGGAAAATGGCAAGATTTGTTGTATTGAATACTTGGGTTGGGGATGGTGTAGATGTGATGGGTGTAAGGAAAAGTAGAAGTGGTATAAGAGGGAAGTGATGGGAAAGGAAAATGTGTAAGAGATGGAGTGTTGGGGAAGGAGAGAAATTTTTTCGTTGCTCCGTCCCACCTGCCGAGATTGAGTCGGAAGATAAGAGAGAGTATTTGGCTTGTAGTGGGAAAATAATGGTGAGGTGGCATGAAAATGAGTGGTGAAAAAAATAATGTCCTTAAAAGTGAAATGAGGTGATGGGTGGAAGAAAATGTTGTAAGAGTGGGATGGGGTGGGCGGTTTATAAGGGGGCAGTGGGGTGGAATTACCATTTTTTCCTTTTCCACTATTCTTATGGGTTGTTTCCTTTTCCTTTTAATTTAAGTCCTAATAAAAGTTGTACAATTCTTTATATACTTATCTTAATTATTCTTATGTCTTGTATGAGGCTTTAATAGTTCTTACATTTTATTTAAGGTGAATTTACGCACTTATTATGCTAATTGTGGTACAGTGATTACACTTCAATTCTATCGTAATTCCTTTTCGTTCCTTTTCCACTAGCCTGGGGGTACGGGGTCTAACATAAGATGACTCAAATCCTTAACTTCAAATGATTTGGCTAACTTTTGTTTTATGTCATTGATTCCAGCATAATGATTGCCAATTGAAATAATCTCAAGTACATAGACTAGGATGATAATAATATGTTCGGAATCAATATGCTTAGTGAACAACGTATGATCACCATGACTTTGGTTGAACCCAAGGGACAAAACAGTGGTATTAAATATTTTAAACCAGGATCTGGGAGATTGTTTTAGACCATAGAGAGAACTTTTAAGTCTGCATACTTCGTTTTTATTTGACTTAGTGATAAATCCAAGTGGAATGTGCATATGCACCTCTTCCTCTAAATCTCCATTAAGGAATGCATTTTTAATATCAAGTTGAAATAATGGCCAATCCAGATTTACATCAATAGTAAACAGAATTCTTACAGTATTCAACTTTGGAACAGGTGCAAAGGTCTCTCCATAGTCTATTCCACAGGTTTGGATGAAGCCTCTGGACACCAATCTTGCCTTGAAGCTGTTAATTGAACCATCAAAGTCATACTTAACAGAAAAAATCCACTTAGATCCTACTGGTCTTATTCCTTCTGCTGCTGGAATCAGCTCTCAGGGGTCATTTTTAGCAAGACAGACATTTCCTCCTGAACACCTTGTCTCCATTCTGGTGAGCCAATGCTTCCTGTATATTCTTGGGAACCCTTATCTCATCCAAGGATGATATAAAAGTTTTGAAACTAGGACTAAGACAGTCTCATGAAATATAATTGTTAAGGGGATACAATTTTTTCACACATGCCCTGACACCATTCCTAATAGCAATAGGCCTATTATCTACATGAGATACTTCCCTGTAAGAGGATGTGGCCTCATTAATTTCAGTTGTGTTTTTGGGGGAGCCTGCAGACAGATCAATAGGTTGATTCCTTTGAAGACAATAGACATTCTCCGTTTCAGCTGGAATCTCAGTCTCTTTAGTAGGCTTTGATCTAGTTATATCAATAACACTCCAAAGGTTATTTTCTGATTCATGCTCAGTTTCAGTCATAGTGAAGCTATAATTAGACATTGATTCATCAAATACTACATACAATGAGACATACATTTTCTTGGATTCATGTGAGCAGCATTTGTATCCTTTTTGAGTATTAGAATAGCCAAGAAATATGCATTTTTCTGACCTCATGTCAAGTTTGCTCCTTAGCTGCCCAGGAATGTGTTTATACACAACACATCCAAATACCTTCGTAGGTAATTCAGAGAACAGCTTTGCCTCAGAATATGACTGTGATAGAACATATTTAGGAGATTCAAAGTTAGGAACCTTAGAAGGCATTCTATTAATAAGGTGAATAGCAATAAGCACACCTTCACCCCAATAACGTTTAGGAACCTTCATTGACATCATGATTGCCCTTGTTACTTCAAGGAGATGTCTATTTTTTCTTTCTGCCACTCCATTTTGTTATGGAGTATAAGTGCAAGAGGTTTGATGAATGATTCCTTTAGTTCCCAAATACTCTTTTGCTGATTTTTTGAGATACTACATTCCATTACTTGTTCTTAGGATTTTAATTGAGGTGTTGAATTGACTTTTGATCATACAAATGAATCTCTTAATTATCTCACCAACTTCATATTCATGTTTCATTAAAAACACCCAGGTCATTTTGGAGTGGTCATCCACAAACGTGATGAAACACCTGCTTCCATTTATGTTGGCAATGTAACGTCTCGGTCCGATACTGTCATCGGAACCAGTGCACCCGCCATAGTCTACTACGAAGACTACGAAGCGTCAAAGCAGATCAAGCATACATCATTTATGACTTAAGATAAATCAGAGGAAATATCGTAAAATTTAAAACTTCACCAACATTAATGTAACTAGAACAATACAGCGGAAATAAAAGGTGTTTGATCAACTGTCTAACATATCCTCCAGTACAACATAATAAACATTGAGTTTTCCAACTTAAAGAGAGTAATCAAGCATCTATCTACTTCCATGACCATCATCTCATTGAGCCCACTCGCCATCGTCTTCGACAAATATCATTTCGTATTCTGGCTCACCTAAAAAGGAAATTGAGTATCTGTTCTTAGCGAAAATATGGCCAGCAAGTAACCCGTCTATACACCTTACGGGATCACACACGACGAGTCACCAATGTATAAGTCATCGTCCAAAATAAGGTGCTCGGGTTAGCAAATAGCATCTTTATAGTAATTCCTCAAAACAGATAAATCACATAAATGGTACGCGAATACAAGAACAAACATGTAGCTAGAATAACATACCATATAACAGAACATAAGCTAGTCACATTTCTTGCATGTCAAATCTTATGCTTCGTGTATCATGATGCATGTACTTCTTTAAAACCACACACAGAACCCATGCATATGCCTTCTTTCGTAAACATTCTATGTGTGTCATTTCACAAAGCCTTTCTTAAATCTTCTTATCATATTCTTCGCGTAGCAGAACTTTATACCCTGTGGGTGAACAGTCCACAGCAAACAGAACTTTATACCCCGTGCTGAAAGGTCCACGGCCCCATAACATATAACTTTATACTCCGTGCTGATAGGTCCACGCCCCATTACATATATCATATATCCGTGCTGATAGGTCCACGGCCCCATAAAATACTTTATACCCTACTGTTGATTCACAGGTCACGCTTTTATACCCTGCTTTCACAGGCGTGACTTTTATACCCTGCGACCAACCAGCAGCCATAGTTTGCTTTTCGAAAACTTTAATCTTTTCTTGTAAACACATGTTCTTTCGCAAAGCAATTCTCAAGTCAAATGCAAAGTGCTCATGTCATGATGCAGGATGCTCATGCAACTTCGTATCAAACATGTAACGCACACACACACATCTTACATATCAAGTATACATTCTTGCACCTCAAACATTCCATGTTCGTGTCTTTCTAAGTCCGTTCGTCTCACCATTTCACTTGGGATTCAATCTTATTCTTTCTTAGTCAAACTTAACATCTATTCCTCAATTACACCCCAATACGCTTGCATTTTATGTTCAAAGGAAGTGTATAGAGTTATTACACATAAATAGGGCGCCTAATGGATCAAAAAGACTTCCAGTATACTTGGAACGCCACATGAGGCGCCTAAAGTGGACATGAGGCGCCTATTCTAGGCGTTCAAAGTGTTCGGGGATGTGCCGTATACATCAAACGCCTACATGAAGCGCCTTATGTGACATGAAGCGCCTAATGTAGGTGTTCGAAGTGTACGGGGATGCACTGGGACACATTGAACGCCTACTTTAGGCGCCTAATGTGACTTGAAGCGCCTAAAGTAGGTGTTCGAAGTGTTCTGACGGTTCCAGAACTGCAATTTTCTGCAGTAACTTCCTCCCATCACCTTTCTCCTTCACCCCTTCCATGTTAAACACTTCAAGATCCATCTTACCATCTAGATTCATCATGCATAACACACAACCAACATGAATTGATTCTTAAACATGTCTAGTAATGTCCACTCTTAACCTTCTATCACCCACAACTTTCAATATTATATCTTCAAACTTTCCAACACAACAAGTCTACAACAATGTCATCATTAACCCATCAACTTCCTACAAATGCTCACAAACATCTAAGGTGTAGTTCACAACCTTAAGAATTTATACCAAGACAATGAACACATCAAGGATAACACTTTTACGGGCATATTTAACAACAAAGATCACAACATAACCATTTTCAGATATTGGCCCAAAGATCATGACTTTACACCATCAACAGCAACAATTTCACATAGTAAGGCATTTAACATAAACAAACCAAAGCTACTAATGTGTAATCCAAGTTTTCTCTTTATAAGAACATAGGGCCTATATAATCAAAATTTGCGTAAAGCGTATAGAAAGATTACTTGCCTTTGTTTCTAGTTAGGCTTACGAATCTACTGCAGAATTTCGGTAAGGATTGCACTCAGGTTGACTGCAAGTTCTTCTTCCTCTTCTTTTTCTTTCTCTCTTCTCTTTCTCTTCTCCTCTAGGCGTTTTCTTCTCCTATTTCTGCTGGTAACCACCAATTTTTCCCTCTCTTTGGGGAGTTATACTAAATGTGTAACTCCCCCATCATTTAAGTGGGGAGGGTATTTTGGTAATTTTGCCTAATTTCCTTAATTCTCACTTTTAGCCTTTTATTTTCTTTTCCTATATTTTATTTAACCCAGCTTCCTAACCTATACCATTAATTAAATTGTGTCTAAGGTTGACCTTTAAGTATTGAGAGTCGTGCTTAAAAGTTACGGGGTGTGACATTCCACCACCCTTACAAAAAGTTTCGTCCTCGAAACTTACGTACCTTAATCAAAGAGTTGAGGATACTTCTCCTGCATCTGTTCTTCGAGTTCCCAAGTGGCCTCACGTTCCATGTGATTGCTCCACTGAACCTTCACATAAGGGATCACCCGCTTCCTCAACACTTGATCCTTCCGGTCGACAATTTTCATTGGTATATCTTCATAAGTAACATCATCGTTAAGTTCCAAAGGTTGGGCTTCAATCACATGGCTTGGATCCGTCACGTACTTCCTTAGTTGTGATACGTGAAACACGTTGTGAACTTGTGCCAACACCGGAGGTAATGCTAACCTATATGCCAAGGCTCCCACCTTCTCAGGTATTTCGTAAGGACCAATAAAACGAGGGCATAGCTTGCCTTTTACTCCAAACCTCATAATGCCCTTCGTAGGTGATACCCTCAAATAGACTTTTTCACCCACATTAAATTCCAATGGTCGTCGTTTGGAATCTGCCCAACTTTTGGTACGATCCTGAGCCGTCTTGAGTCGTTCCCGAATGATTTTCACCTTTTCTAGCGTCTTCTCCAATAGCTCAGGTCCGGTGATGGTCCTCACGCCGACTTCATCCCAGTAAACCGGGGACCTACACTTTCTTCCATATAACGCTTCAAAAGGAGCCATATCAATTGCACTGTGGTAATTGTTATAAGAAAACTCCATTAGCTTTATCATTCCATCCCAACTCCCTTTAAAGTCCAAAACGCAAGCCCTTAGCATATCTTCCAAGGTCTGAATAGTCCACTTGGACTGTCCATCGGTTTGGGGATGATACGCTGTACTCAACCTTAATTCTGTACCCATGGCTTTCTGAAATGCTGTCACAAACTTAGAAGTAAATCGTGGGTCTCGGTCGGACACTATACTCACGGGGACTCCATGCAAGCTAACAATACTATCCATATATAGATTCACCAACTTGTCGAGAGGCAATTCATTTGCGATGGGTAGAAAATGTGCAGACTTGGTTAAACGATCCACAATAACCCAACTCATATCATGCCCATTTCTTGTCTTTGGTAAACCCGCTATGAAATCCATCGTGACATGTTCCCATTTCCATTCTGGGATCTCTAACGGCATCAGTAATCCATTAGGCCGTTGGTGTTCTGCATTGACTTGTTGGCAAACAAAACATCTCTCAATAAACTCAGCAATATGTCTTTTCATCCCAGACCACCAATAATATTGCTTAAGGTCTCTGTACATCTTAGTACTACCGGGATGTATGGATAGCCTTGAGTTGTGGGGTTCTTGCAAAATTTCTTTTCTAAGTTCATCAACATCGGACACACACAATCTTCCTCTGAACCATAGGCTCCCGTCCTCTTTGATCTGAAATCCTTCGACCTGTTCATGTTTCATCCTTCCATTATCTCACTTAAGGTCTTATCATTCTTCTGAGCCTCTTTTACCCGGTCAATCAAATTCGGTGTAATGGTCATTGTTGTCAAAACGTTCACCATGGACTCCACTAAATCCAAGCAAATTCCTCTATTTCTCTTTCTAATGGTGATTGCCGTGCATGGCTGGATTTCCTGCTTAAAGCATCTGCTACTTTGTTAGCCTTTCTCGGGTGGTAATGAATGGTTAAATCGTAATCTTTCAGCAATTCTAACCATCTCCGCTGCCTCATATTTAATTCTTTCTGAGAGAATAGATATTTTAAACTCTTATGATCTGTGAATACCGCGCACTTTTCCCCATATAAATAATGCCGCCAGATCTTCAAAGCAAACACAACTGCGGTAAGTTCAAGATTGTGTGTTGGATAGTTTTGTTCATACGGCTTTAGCTGTCTTGAGGCATATGCGATGACTCGTTCGTTTTGCATCAAAACACAACCTACAAACAAGGCATTAGTCTAAACTTAATTGGTATACAAGATCATAACCTTATACTACAGTTTACGTATCTAAACCGTTCTTCGATGCATCACTATAAATCACAAACCCATCAGTTCCGGAGGGTTGAGCCAATACTGGAGCTGTGGTTAATCTCTTCTTAAGCTCCATGAAGCTTTGCTCGCATTTCGCCGTCCACTCAAACTTAGACTTCTTTTGGGTAAGGCGACTAAGAGGCACTGCTATCCTTGAGAATCCCTCGACAAACTTTCTTTAATAACCCGCTAGACCCAAGAAACTTCGTATTTCGGTGATATTAGTAGGTCTAGGCCATTCCGTGATAGCTTCCACCTTCTTCGGATCCACAGCAATCCCTTCCTCGGATATTACGTGACCTAGAAAAGCCACACTTCTTAACCAAAACTCACACTTGCTAAACTTAGTGTATAATTGTTTCTGCCTCAAGATGTTTAGAACGGCCCTCAGATGCTCAGCATGAGTTTGCTCGTCAGGAGAGTATATCAGAATGTCATCTATGAATACCACTACAAACTTGTCCAACTGTTCCCGAAAGACGGTATTCATAAGGTCCATAAAAACTGCAGGGGCATTTGTTAATCCAAACGACATCACCAAAAATTCATAGTGGCCATATCTTGTGCGGAAGGCTGTCTTTGCGATGTTCTCGGCCTTCACTCGCAGTTGATGATACCCTGATTGGAGATCAATTTTAGAGAAGATTTTGGCACCCTTGAGCTGGTCAAACAAATCCTTAATTCGTGGAAGGGGATACTTATTCTTGATGGTAACTTTATTCAACTCTCTATAATCGATACAAAGTCTCATGCTACCATCTTTCTTCTTCACAAACAAAAGAGGTGCTCCCCAAGGTGATACATTAGGGCGGATAAACTTCTTGTCCAACAACTCCTGCAGTTGTTCCTTCAACTCTCTCAACTCTGCCGGAGCCATTTTATAAGGGGCTTTAGAAATAGGTTCAGTTCCTGGAATCAAGTTTATCTCGAACTCGACTTCCCTCGGGGGTGGTACTCCTGATAAAACTTTCGGAAACACCTCAGGAAATTCATTGACCACTGGAATTTGCTCAATAGACAGTACCTCCTGAGTAACATCCATGGCATACACTAGGAATACCTCAGCACCATTCCTTAAGGCCTTGCACGCTTGTGCAACTGACACATACACCTTCTTGGGTACTTTCTTTCGTTCCGGTTCCCCTTGAAACGTTACCTCTTCCATCTTAGCGTTCTTGATTGTCACTTGCTTCAATCGACAATCAATATTAGCACAATACTTGGCCCACCAGTCCATTCCTAATATAACGTCAAAGTCGTACATCTGAATAGGGATTAGTGTGGCGGAGAATGTTTGTCCTTCAAACTCCAATTCACAATCTCGATACTGCTGGTACGAAACCATAATTTGATCTCCGGCCGCCTGAACACGAACCATTAAGGCAAACTATTAAGGTGCTTAGTGAATCTCTTTGCTACAAAGGAGTGGCTTGCGCCGCTATCGAAGAGCACGTTGGCAGGTATCTTATTTACTAAAACCACACCTAAGGCCATGTCAAGTTTTACACAGAAAGTTAAGCACGTAATACTTAATTCAATAAGGATTTAAACTTAATTTAAATGGTACCTGCTACTACATCGGTAGCCTCCTGCACATCAGTGTCCGTCATGAGATGTACATGGACATTTGCTCGTGGCTTTGCTCTCGGCTGCTGAGTCGCTTCTCCCGGAATATTTTTCTAAATCTCTGGACAATCCCTAATCATGTGACCCACTTGTCCACATCTGTAACACGCTCCAGCCAACTTCCTACATTCTCCAACATGACTCCGGTTGCAGTGTGGGCAAATTCCCACAGCTGGCAGAGCTACTGGATTCTGCACCGGAGGTCTTGGATATTTCCCAACTAGACCTCTCTTCGGAACCTTGACCCAACGTCCGGGTCTACCACCAACTCTAACCTACTCTCTTGGCCTCTTGCCTCTATCAGCCGACCCCTCGCTAGCTGCTCTTGCCGCCACCATGCGAAAGTCACTCTCGACCAGAAAACACGCATCCAACATGTCTTCATAAGTTTTCATTCCTACATTCAATATTTCTGATTGTATCCTTGAGTCCAAACCCCTTTCAAACTTCGTCATCTTAAGGCGATTATCAGACATAATCGCAGAGGCAAACTTACCCAAGGCATGGAAACGATCGGCATATTCCGACACCGTCATCCTCCCTTGCTCCAATCTATCAAACGCTCTTATCTTGTCCAATATCACAGTCTTCAATACGTAATACTTTAGAAAAACATCACAGAACTGTGCCCATGAGATTCGTGGGGTCATTCGCAACCCCATTCCAGTCCACCATTCGCCAGCTTTGCCATATAGAAGGGGTGTGTCCACATCTACCTTTATCTCCTCAGGCACTTGCACTAACCGAAAACACTTCTCTACCTCAACCAACCAGTGTTGAGCCTTTTCAGGATCGGTACATCCTCCAAACTCCGGAACTCTCATCTTCCTCATTTCCCCGTAGAAGAACAGGATGTTGTGCTACAGTGGTGGAGGCGGCGGAGGCTGATGCTGCTGAGCAAACCTTTGTGCGATCACCGTTAGTGCATCAGTGAGCACCTGGGATAAAACCACTTGTGGTGACTGGTTCCCCTGTCCATTGCCAGAATTTCCTGTGTTATCTCTTCTTGGAGGCATTTTCCTCTGAAAGGTTAACGTTTCATTAGCATTCAGTAGATACATAATGTTACTAAAATCTTGAATGCGTAAGGACGGGTGGGGTACGTATAAAACTATTGATACGAATTTAGATGATAAACGCATTCGCACACACCCAACCATATCATACTTAAACCCTAGAGAAATCAGTACTTATAACTAAGGATCAACCTTAAGGGAGAATCATATCTTAAATGTCTAAAAGATCATGAACCTAAGTTTCCGAGATAGATCTGAAGCCTAGTCTCTGATACCACCCGTAGCGCCCCGACCCGATACTGGCATCGGAACCAGGTGCACCCGCCGTAGTCTACTACGAGGACTACGAAGCGTCAAAGCAGATCAAGTGTACATCATTCATGACGTAAGATAAATCAGCGGAAACGTTGTAAAATTTAAAACTTCACCAACATTAATGTAACCAGAACAATACAGCGAAAACGAAATGTGTTCAGTAACGATCTAACATATCCTCCAGTAAAACACAATAAACATCAAGTTTTCCAACTTAAGAAGAGTAATCAAACATCTATCTACTTTCATGACCATTATCCCATTGAGCCCACTCGTCATCGTCTTCGATAAATATCATTTCGTTTTCTGGCTCACCTGAAAAAGGAAACAGAGTATCTGTTCTTAGCGAAAATATCGCCAGCAAGTAACCCGTCTATACACCTTACAGAATCACACACGACGAGTCACCAGTGTATAAGTTGTTGCCCAAAATAAGGTGCTCGGGTTAACAAATAGCATCTTTATAACAATTCCTCAAAACAGATAAATCACATAAATGATACACGGATACGAGAACGAACATGTAACTAAAATAACATACCACATAAACAGAACATAAGCTAGTCATATTTCTGGCATGTCAAATCTTATGCTTCGTGTATCATGATGCATGTACTTCTTTAAAACCACACAAAGAACCCATGCATATGACTTCTTTCGTAAACATTCTATGTGTGTCATTTCACAAAGCCTTTCTTAAATCTTCTTATCATATTCTTCGCGTAGCAGAACTTTATACCCTGTGGGTGATCAGTCCACAGTAAACAGAACTTTATACCCCGTGCTGAAAGGTCCACGGCCCCATAACATATAACTTTATACCCCATGCTGATAGGTCCACGGCCCCATTAAATATATCGTATATCCATGCTAATAGGTCCACGGCCCCCGACAAATACTTTATACCCTGCTGTTGATTCACAGGTCACGCTTTTATACCCTGCTTTCGCAGGCGTGACTTTTATACCCTGCGACCAACCAGCAGCCATATTTTGCTTTTCGAAAACTTTAATCTTTTCTTGTAAACCCATGTTCTTTCGCAAAGCAATTCTCAAGTCAAATGCAAAGTGCTTATGTCATAATGCAGGATGCTCATGCAACTTCGTATCAAACATGTAACGTACACACACACATCATACATTTTAGGTGGAAAAACAGCCATTGCTGCTCCTTCAGTTGAAAAAGTAGAACTCATCATGAGTCCTATCCTACTCTCCTCCTGTCTAATCTCTAAGAAAACTACATTGATTGAGGGGAGAGGCTTAGTACCAAATATCCTCCCCTTACAGTATCAAATTCTTTGTTCAGACCAGCCAAGAATCTAAAGATTCTCCTGGTATCAGTGATGTTTTTATACATCTTATCAGCCTCTTGATTTGGCCATTTATGTGTGTCAGACACATCAATTTGCTGTCAGATTCGTTTAAGCTGACCAAAGTACACATTCATAGGTGAATCTCCCTGTTTTATGTCATGGAGCATTACATCAAGCTCATAGAACCCAGACATATTTTCCAGTTTTGTGTACATTTCTTATGTAGCCTGCTATATTTCTACAGTAGAGTTATAGAGGATGAAGTTGTCAATCACCTTTGTGGTCATGAAACTAATTAATCAAGACATGATCATAGAGTTCTCTGCATTCCAAGTCTTGAATTACTCAGAGGACTCCTCAGGAATAACAGTTTAAGCACTTAGGTAGGCTTCTTTACCTTTCCCTATGATATACATCTTAATTGTCCGAGACCAGGCCAGGTAAATCTTTCCATTTAGTTTATCGATTGTGGATTGAGATGAGCTAATCCTAGTTGACGTAGCATGAATTTTAGGTCCAGGAACAGATGGTGCTTCACTTCCTTCAGATTCCATTGCTTACACTTTTCAAAACCACAATGTAGAAGATGAACAATAGTATAGTATTTGAATCTTTGAACACTTTAGCTTGTAGTAATCACGCTGAGCTCAATAGGATCTGATACCATATAGATAAAATAACACAATAAACACTTAAGAAACTCACAAATGTGAGGAAGAGCTCGTTTATTCAAATGGGAAGATCACCACATACTCATACAAGAAAGGTCTAACGGCTAGTTGTCCTGCTGAGATCGTCAGCCTTAACGGCTATTTGGATGGTTAAAAACCAGTGTCTAAAACGCCTAACTTATGATCAATCTGATGATAATTGTCTAGCCTGATGGTTAAGGAATGCAATTACATAATTACGTCATAAGTATATACAATTAACAGTGAGAAATTAAGCCTAATATAAGTGTTCGAGGTAACTATTAATCTACTCAATGAAATGCCCCAATGAAGGTGATGAGCTGATTCTTCTTCATCACCTGATTCCACTAGCCAGTTTGTTAACTTATTGATTCTTCAAAATGATCACCATGTATTCTAACATCTTTTCCTGTGACTCTATTGTGGATCCTAGTGTCCAACTTGATTCTTATTGCTTGTGGATGGCCAAGTGGCTGAATGTTAACATGTATGCACACACACACAATACTTTATCTTCCACCCTTCTTAGTTTGCTACTTTTCCCCTTTTTAAGTTTTTCTAAAAGTCAAGAAGACTCTAGCTTTTCCTTCCACCATAAATTCGTCCACTACATCAAAGTGACTAACAAATTTTTCTACAATGCTAAATTCATGGACTTTAGGGCATTTTCTTGTAACAAGGGTGTTTTGGCCTGCTAGTGACTTTATCTTCCATTTTGCATACGTTACTAGTCTTTATTCTTGTTAAAGAAAGTTTGCTCAACTAAGGGAATAAAAACTCCCCCTTGGTTGAGAGGTCCAAGATGGTACCAAACTGGACACCTCTTGCAAATTAACACAACTCTTGGAATCAAGGACTTAAGTAATGCATGCAACTATATATCTATCCTTAAACTTGTTTAAAATGGAGTTTGCTTCATTTTTCTTCATTATGGCCGAATGCCCTTCTATACATGCCTTTAAATATATTCTAACTCCAAAACTACAATTGACTTTTATCTTAGTATGCATGCGAGACATATTTACTTACTTTTCACATCTTTTTTCTTCATCTAACATATTATCCCCTTAACCTAACTATAATCATGCTTCTCTTACATATGCAAGGTCTTATCTACACATGTATATATCATTTCTATGCATGTTAGCCTCTTAAAGCCACTTCTTATGAACATATCTTTCTTATGCCCTTATCTTCTCTTTATACTGGCCAAACCTTGTGTGCAAGCTCCAAAACCTCACATGCAAGGCCTATGACTAAATGATATAGGTGAAAAGGGCTTGAAAATACTCATGCATGATTCATTTTGCTTATGTTAAATACTTAGTGTGTTGAAAATGCATGAAAGACCTAAGGATGTATACTTGCCTACTACTTGGATTTCAAGCTTAGATTTCGAAGAGGTCTTCTTGATGAAGACTTTATAGCTTAACTCTTGCCTTGGCTTGAGAGTTTCTCCTCCTCTTTGCCTAAGAAGAACACACAGTTAGATGAGAAGTAGGAGAAGAGGTGATGACAAATTTATGGAAGGGGTTGAATGGATGTATTTGGGTCCATGTATGCATGCTTCTTACCTTGCTTCTTCTTGCTATTTAGCCTTCTTAAATCATGAATTCCAAGCATAAGATGAAGGTGAAATCTTTGGCTTGGTCTTGAAGGGAAGAGAGAGTGAGTTGAAGAGGAAGTTTTCTTCTTCCTCTTCCTTTGGTCAACCACGGTTTTTGAGGGCAATTCGAGGCTTGGATAATTTTGTTTTCTTTTTCGGTGAAGGAGAAGGGAGAGAGTTGGCTTGGAAGTAAGGTGACAAAGTGAAAAGTTTTCTTCCTTTCCCCCTTTGTGTAATCACGGGTGAAAGAGAAGAAAATGAGAGTTTGAAGGTTTGAAGACTTATGAAGAAAGAGAGAGGGTTGTTGTTTGAAGAATTGTTGGATCTTCAAATGAGGATGATGGAAGTGTTTGGAAAGAGTTGTCTTCTAAAAAGGGAGTCTTGGCTGCCCAACTAGGAAGGGAACGGGGAAGAAAATAAGGTGAAATGATCGGGGTTGATGGAATGCTAAAAAATGTGGGACTCCTTTTTCCTTCTTTTAGGCAAGCTTTCTTACAAAGATATGATAAGTGAAGCTTTCTCCCTACCCTATGTTGCATGGTCACCTCCTACACTTGTCTTCTCCCATTTATTTTATTTTTTTATTTTAATTTTTCTTTAATTGAAATAACACTTGTGTTCTATTTTTATTTCCATTTAATTTCCATACTAAATAACTTGTTACATAAAGCTTACCTTATTTATTTAATGTACACCGCACTCCTTGCCTATATCGCATAACGCGGCACATCGTTTTAATCGATTTGCACTCGGAATGCCTTACCTTTTTATTATAATTTCCCTTGATTTTCTGTTCTAAGAGGTGCGGGGGTGCAGGTCGTAACAGAAATGATAGCAAACTTCAATGTGTTTGGCTTTAGAGTGAAGCACCTGTTACGACCCGCACCTCCGGGCTAGTGGAGAAGAGAACAAAAGAAATTACGATGGAAATTAAAGTGCGATAGTAGTACCGCACTTAATATAATAAATGTTTAAATGCACCTTAAATAAAAAAAATAGGAACTACTAAAGCCTCATAATAGACATAAGTGTAAATAAGATAAGTATATAAAGATTTGTACAACTTTTACTAGGAATTAAATTAAAAAGAAAAAGAATTAACTTATAAGAAAAGGGAGGAAAGGACAAAATGGTAAAAACTCACGTCCCAACCCAAGCCTTGACCGCCTCACTCATATGCAAGACAAGAAGTTGTCTTACACCACACTCTACTCTTTTTTGTCTTCTTATGCCATTTTTCCACCACTTATTTTACATGCAACTATTCCTACCTTTTTATAAATCCATCCTGAAAATTCCCACCTCTTCCTCAAACCCTATAATTTCGGCTATATCAACAAAGGAAGAGGACAAACTCTTTTCCTTACACCTTTAAGTCCCCCACCAATCCAACTACGTGCACTATTCCACTCATTACATCTCTCCTTTCCCAACCACAACAAATGATGGACAAATATTTTATCACCTTGTAAATCTCGGTTAAATAAATGGAGGGAAGAAGACAGGTAATAGCTATTTCTTTCCCCACTATCCAACATTTTCTTACATTCTTAAATTGTGTTCACAAATCTCATAATAATAATCCTTCTTTCTTTATTGAATTTTGGTCACAACCATGAGAGGATATCCACACACTCCACGATATTTTCTTTTCATGACATGCAACACCTCAACCCAAATGCATAATATACAAGACTTACCAATTTTTCTCTCCATAAAACATAATGATGGAGATTCCTCCATCACACTTTTAGAAATCCGGCCAACCAAGGATAAAGTGGGTTATCCACATTCTTTTATTTTCATTTTACCCTCTTCTCTCCACTAACACAAGAGTCCTTCTCTATATTCCCAAGCAAAACCCAAATCCTTCAATTCTTCCATTCTTCTTCTACATTTCGTCCAAACAAGTTAGAATAGTAGGAAAACACTCAATTCACTCCAATAACAAAAGGCGATTCTCATTCTACTACAAGAAAACATCAAGCTTTGCCTTTTTACTTCAAGACACCTTCAAGCCTCAAAATCCGCTCCAAAACCGAGACATTATCAAAATAAAAGGAAGAAATTGTTTTGATCTTTCAACACCAAGAGTTCCAACTACACTGTCTCCCCATCCCAAAATCCTTCTCCATTCTTCAAAGAAACATTTCCTCTTCTCATCAAGGCCAAAACCGTGGATACCCTAAGATACGAAGAAGAAGATTCTTCATCTATCCTTGAAGAAAATCATTTGCATGTGTGGGATTACTTAAGGTAAATATTTTCTCACCCTTCCTCAACATGTTTCTCTTCACTTACCTCTCAAAATGACTTCAATATCACCATTTTAAGACACTTGGGCCATGAGGTGCAACAAGGAGAAAAGAGAGTTCTTCAACGTAGAAAATTAGGAATCTTCAAGACTCTTTCAATGCCATTAGTCCCTGGGTACCAAAAAGGAAGGGAAAAGAGAAATCTTCTCTATTGTAAGATTAAGATTCAACGGAAAGGCAAGTATTCTTCCTAGTTTCTTCATGCATGTTAAAAATGTAACCTTTTATGCATAAATCTAACGATGGATCATGCATGCATAAAATTTAATAATGCCTTCAAGATGAACTTAAAGAAAAGGTATATGTATGTTCATTATGTGATGATCTTGGTGTACTTTCTTTTATGTGTACACTTAGACAGATGAGGATTTATGAAATGGCTTTGCATGTCAAATATGAGAAAGATGAAGTCTCATATGTTGGCATATGACACTCTCATGATCCTTATCTTCATTGTAATCTTCATCTTCATTTCCATGCTAAATAACAACATGCATGACCTTGTTGTGGATGAAATTAGAGAAGTGTGTATGAACATGAGTATAACCATCTTGCATGATCTTAAACGGAAGGAAAAATTTATGTATGGTTATGTTTAAGTTTCAGCCAAAGGAAACCAAATGCATGGCACCGCTATGTTTATTTAGCCACATCCATCAAGGTATGTGTATATGTTTAATTGATGTGTTAAATGGATCAAGCAATTTCCCTTACCTACGGTTTATGGGTATAATTGTGTGATATTAAGAATTCTTAATGTGTATTGAAGGATGCATGTGAAAGATACTAGATGATGTAATCATTTGCATGGAAAAATAAGTTGACGAAAGACAAAATAACCATGTGTGTGTGGGTGCATGTGAAGTTTCGGCCATAGGGCCCAATGCATGCCAATATGATTTTTATGAAGGATGGTGTAGATAACTAAATGTATTTTGCATTCAATTAAGTAATTAGAAAGTTGAAATGTGCTATGGTGATGTATGTGTTCCCTATGCATTTCGGCCAAGTGGCCTTTTCCATGCGTAAAATGCATAATTATGAGATACATATATGTCAGGCATGAAATCAACAATTTGTAAAGGTGTATGTGTGTGTATTATGATTCTCGACCAAGTGGCCTTTTTGATGATCATGGAGGATGATTTTACATTAGTAATGTGTATATGGTTGAACCTATTAAAAAAGATGGATAAGGAACAAGATACTCATGGTAAAAAATTGCAAACATACAAACTAACAATTAAAATAACATGCCGAATGGAAAAACAAGCAGTTTTGGATATTTAAATTAAGGTAATTAGTGAATACAAAACCGTAAAATTCAGCACTTCACCAAAGCTAAGAAAAGGGGCTGTTTTAATAAAAACCATAAGGTAACATATAAAAAGGACTATTTAGGACAAGGTGATAATAATTAAAGCCTAAAAATGGCTTATTTATAAGGAGGGAGCCATGAAACCTATAAAGGGGCAAGACGATAATTTTACATAGGAAAATGATACGAGACAGGAGCCCACCATCAATCTTAAGTTCTGAAAATGTTATAGGTGCAAAACCAGCCTATACCGAGTCTACTCTCATGCATACGACAAACTAATTTTGCAAGCGACATGTTTCATTATCCGATGCATATTTGTGATGACCTTAAGATGATTACGCAAATGTTTCTAAAATGAATTTAATGAACCGTACCTTGCGATGACTAACTCCAAATGAGACACGATATGCTGTTTTGATAGCTTATATGCATGCTTGGAGGCTGCCTGACATTGGATGTAGTAGTGAAGATGTCAGGGGCAATATCTGTTCTGATACACCCATCACTGGGTGTTTTCTGTCTGTCGCCTCATGACGCTGGAACATAGGTGAAAGGTTGGTGTCATGTGGCGAGCTCATGTTTGCGTTCTGGCGAAGTATAACACTGTGTCTAGGACCCGGGATCTTTGCCAACGTGTTTGTGTTAGTCTTATACGCATGATGTAACACCGAGGTTGGACCTTGGGATTCATAGACAGTAGACGATTACTAGGAAAGTAACCATTAGTCAATGTGCGTATGATGTAACACCATGGTTGGACTGTCGGGATTCATAGACGTTACACGACTACTTGGGGAAGTTCATTCGCTACGTCTTGTGTACATTCCTATGAGTTAAGATACGTTTTAAACCCCGTTATGAATGGATTTGATACAAGAATTTCTAACACGTTTATGATTTGCATGATTTTCTCTGAAAAGGATGCATGAGATTTGATCGCATATGCATACACATGTATACTTGAGACACCGTACTAGATACAGGCATAGGCCCTTAGTGGATCAGGAATGACGTTACGGTGTAAGGTTTGACATCGAATAAAATAAAAGAAATTGTCTCTGAAGTATATGTAAAAGACTGTACCATTACGTAATAATAAGGAAATATGAACGGCTAATGAATATTTCAATCTTTGATATTTTTTTTCTGTAGTTTACCTGTTTTATGCATCGTTGTTACTTTAGTTCATCGGTTAGTACTTGTTATGTTACTGTTCATGTTGCATATTCTGTTCACCATGCATGGTCCACATGACTAACCTTGGCGGAAATACTTACTGAGCGATTTGTTATCGCTCACCCCATCATTTACCACATCGCAGGGCCAGAAGTCAGTTCAGACACAGGAAGAGAGGATCCAGAGAGTGAGCATCAGTGATGGACTTAGGCACTGGCTTATGGATTTTCCTTATGTTATTTCAGACTTGTATTTTGATATTTTACTGGTGACACTTCAGTTGTACTCAAATCTAGTTATTCTGTTTCATGCATGTCAGTTATGCATTGTACAGTTTATATTGTTTCTGCGATTACGATACACATTATGTCGACTCGCAGATGAATGTTATCGACGCCTTTTACTTCTCGTAGCAGAGTACGGCTTGTGCACCGTGTCGAGACCCTAGTTCTGGGTAGGACGATATAGTACCAGATTCCAGAAAAGATTGATCGCACTGGTTCTATCGCATAAAATTAGAATCTGACTTACTATAATGCAAAAATCACTAAGTTGTTGTTTCAGCCATAAAAGTTAAGTACAACATAAGCTTAGCCATATACTCTCATTCGGTGGTAAAAAGAGCTACGCTAGCTTTCTTTTTAGAAACTCAAGATATCAAGTTGGTTCCTATAAATATGACACGCACTGCTAGTAGATTTTCTATCTATTCTACAACACCCATAATCAGCATCAATATAGGCATGAAGGTTAAGTTTGGAACTTCTATCATGCCGAAGGCCTAAGTGGGGTGTATGCTTTATATATCTAAAAATTTTCTTTACAACATTATAACGAGATACTTTTGGGGAAGATTGAAACCTAGCGCACATACACTAAACATGATATCAGGTCTGAATACTGTTATATGTAACAATGATCCTATCATAGATCTATGCCTAGCATCTTCAAAAGTTTTTCCACTTTCATCCTTTTCTGACCTAGTGCTCATGCTCATGGGGGTAGTTGATAGTTTTAAGTCTTCAAACCTGAACTTTTTCATCATATCATTTACGTACTTGATTTGACTTATATGAATTCTACGGGGAGTTTGCTTAATTTGAAGTCCTAAGAAGTAGTATAGATCGACTACCATTGAAATTTCAAATTCCAGCTTCATACAATCTTCAAATTCTTCAACTAATGTGGGATTAGTAGATCCAAAGATAATATCGACCACATATATTTGAACTACAAGTAATTCATTGTCTTCTCTATTCATTGTCTTTTCTTTTTAGAAACAGAGTATTGCCCATAGTTCTCTTTTGATAATGATTTTCAATTGGAAAGTTTGGAAATCCATCATTCTAAGTTCTTGGAGCTTGTTTTAACCCATATAAATCTTTCTTAAGCTTGTACTCATGGTTAGGATATTTTTGATCTTCAAATCCAGGGGGTTGTTTAACGAATCATCTTCTTGGATGAATTTATTTAAAAATGCACCCTTAACATCCATTTAAAGAGTTTAATGTTACTTAAACTAGCAATAGCAAGCAATAATCTTATAGCTTCTAGTCATGCAATGAGTTCAAATGTTTCTTCATAATCTATCGCCACTTGATGATTATATCCTTGTGCAACAAGTCTAACTTTATTTCGTGTGATATTACCTTGTTCGTTCATTTTATTTCTAAATACCCACTTTGTACATATTATAGGTTTATTTTCCGGTTTTAGCACTAAATCCCACACATTATTTCTTGTAAATTGATTTAAATATCATGCATGGCATCTATCCAAGATATATCACTTAAGGCTTCCTTAACATTCTTGGGTTTTAAGTGTGATATCAAGGCATGCCCCTCGACATAATCTGCTTTATTTAGATTCATTCGAGTCCTTACCCCTTCACTCAAATCACTAATAATTAATTCCTTAGGATGTTTATGTGTATCTTTGATATGCCACCAATTTCTAGGTTGACTAGATTCGCCTATTTCTTGTTCATAAATTTCATTTGCATGTATATTATCATAAACTATTGGAACATCTTGCAAGTTTGACGTATTGTCTTCTAATTATAGATTCTCATGATTCACTTTTCCTAAAGGTTCATGCACATCTTGTTCAGCGGTAGTATGATCTAGATGATCACATACAAACTCAAGCACAAAGCCATCATCATCAAACACATTTTCAACAAAGTTATCTTGTTTCTTTTGAGTTTTATCACAAGTCTCAAGATGAGCATTCTCATTAAATTTTACATGTATAGACTCAATTATTCTTCTACATACAGGATATGTTTTTGAGTTGGTAGAATATCCAACAAAAATGCATTCAATAGACTTCTATTCAAAATTATCTTTTGTTTTAAGTACAAAGCACTTGCATCTAAATACCCTTAGATAATCTATGTTAGGTTGTTTATTATTCAATAATTCATAAGGCGTCTTATTTAGTTTCTTTCTAATAGAAAGCCTATTAATTATGTAGCATGCACAACTTACGGCTTCAATCCACAAATGTCTTGGTACTTTATTTTCACATAACATAGTTCTGGCTATTTCTTGTATTTTTGTATTTTTTCATTCTACTACACCATTAAGTTATGGTGTTCTTGGTGGTGAAAATTCATATTTTATCCCGTCTAGTTCACAAAATTTAATCACATCTTCATTTTTAAATTCTCCACCTCTATCAATTCTAATTCTTTAACACTTTCTTCATAAAGATTTTCAAGTTGTTTTACAAGTTTCTCAATTTCTAATGAGAATCATCCGTATGAGTTAAAAATAATGTCCATGCATATCATGACTAATCATCTATTACAACACATACATAGTAGTGTCCACCTAGATTTTTTCCCTAATAGGACCATATAACTCTATGCGTAATAGTTCTAATATTTGACTAGTACTCCATGTTTTGGCGTTAATGATTCTTTACAATGTTTTCCCTTAGTACAAATTTCACACATTTGAAAGTTATCTAAGTCTATCTTACACAAGCCTCTTATAAGGTTCTTTCTAGATAATTTTTCAACTGTTGAAATTCCTATATGTCCTAATCGTTTATGCAGCAAATTTACATCAAAGTCATATGGTATTAAGCAGTTATTTTTAGTACCCAATATATTTTGTCATAATAAATGTAGATAATACCATCCCTATTACCTTTTAAAACTATTTCTCCTTTATCATTCGTGACATTCCAAGAAGTGGGATGAAAAGAAACAACATATGCACAATCAATCAATTGAGAAATGCTCAATAAATTGTAGGAAAGTTTACTTGCCAACAACATATTCTTGATTTGAGAAATATTTGGGTCACAAATAGTACCTTTGACATTTACCTTGCCATGAATATCATCACCAAATGTGGCATTTAAACTGTTCTTTACTTCTTTCAATTTGGTGAATAATGATGGGTTGCCAGTCATATGTCTTAAGTTAACCACTATATAAAAACCATTTGGTTTTTAGAGCTTCTTGCTGTATCGTCTTCTTTTCTTCTTTTCCAATGTTCACCTATGAAGAAGATAAAGTTTAGGTACCCTCTTACTTGGGTCCTTGGATGTTAGTAACATCCTTGTTTACATATCCTTGGGTGTCCAAACTTGGATGTACTTCCTTGGCACATACCTGACATTTTTATAATTAGAAGAGTGGATGATTATTATACATCTGACCATGCCATTTGAACAAAGATGAATTGTTTCTATATGCATGCATATTCGGCCTATATGGAACATGTTTAGGCCAAGTTGGATCCTTAGCATAAGATGTACGATTTTGAAGATTATTAAATGCATAACCATATCTTGATGATGTCTTTGTATAAACTTTATTCAACATGGACCTATTTGCGTACATATAGCAATGATTTCTTTGTGCAAAGTTCTACCTAGAAACATTTGTGTATTGTGCAAGTTTTGCTTCTGAAAAGGGAGTAGAAATAATAGGCACATCATTCTTTCCATCATAAGGAAAATTGGAAGTAGAAGAAATAAAACTATTCCTTTTGCCTAAGTTTCCAGACTTTTCTTTATAGCCTAAACCTGTTTTATCATTTCCAAACTTTTGCAAAGATATTAACGTGTCTAACATGTTCGTTCTAGACTTAAATTGTTCTAAAGTCTTTTCTAAGTCAAGTTTACATGGTTTTAACAAAAAACTTCTCATCTTCACATACGCATAGTCTAGTTTTAGCATTTCATTTTCAGCACTAAGTGTGTGTTCATTATTCCGATATACAGCCATCTTAGTTTCTAATGAATCAAGTGTGTTAGTTGACTCTACTTTAAAAGATTCCAATTGATTTGAAAATTCCAAGTTAGACGTCTTCAACTTGTCACTTTCTACAATTAGTTTATTTTTCTCTTTTGATAGCCTTTTACAATGTGCATGCATTTTCTTAAAATCAACATGCATTTCATCAAAGAATCTAAATCAGAAGAAGAAGTTACCTCTTTTGAAACAAAGCATGCTTGTGCTTCTTCATCTTCTGAGTGATTGGATTCTGAATCAGAGGAGTTGCACCAAGTACTTGCCTTCATTGCTCGTTTTCCTTTCTTTTCCTTGGACTCCTTTGTCTTGTTTCTTTGAGTCTCCTTAGTTTGTTTATTGTTATTTTTCTTGGTTGGACAATCATATGAGATATGTCCCTTTTTCCCACATTCATAGCATTTTAATTCTTCGTTATACCATTTTTCATCATTTTTATTGGAGTTGTTTCTCTTGAGTTGAGAAGAAGAAGAAGCATATGATTGTTGTCTATTTCGATTTGGACATTTAAAGCATCTTCTAAGTTTTTTATCTACTAATAATAAATCATGATCTGAATCACTATCACTATTACTTTCATCATCATTTGTATGTGAAGATTTGCCTGTATTCAAAGCAATAGTCTTGCTGGATTGCTTTGAAAACTTGGATTTTTGTTGATTCAGTTTCACTTCGTACACTTTAGGTGATCCTATCAATTCATCCATTTTACCAACTGATTTCGCCTCTTCAATTGCTAATACCCTAGGATCCCATTTAGCGGAGAGACTTCGTAGCACTTTTTGGACTTTCTCCTTCTTAGTAAAAGATTTCCCTAAAAACTCGAGTACATTAAAAATGTTAGTAATTCTTGAATCCATAGATGTCATGGATTTGTTTGGAAGCATTTTAAAACATTCAACGTCACAGGCATGTTAATTTTTGATTCTTTTACACCACTAGTTCCTTCATGCCTTAATTCTAAAGACTTCCACATTTCATGTGCACTAGAACAATTTGAGACATATGCTCAGAAGCACTAAGTCAATTTAAAAGTAATTGCATAGCTTTGGCATTCATGGACATTCTTTTCTTATCATCACTAGTCCATTTACTTTTATATTTCTCTACCTCTTGTGTTACACTATTTACTTGTACAATTTTCACAAGAATTTAAGTGTAGCGTTCCGCCCGAAACTAGCATTTTGGCACGGTGCATCCGTCGTACTCTACTACGAGAAGTACAAGGTGTCGATACTATACGTGTGCATGTCGACATGAATCGTAAGTTGAGATAGCAGAAGCAAAATAAAGATAAACAAACCAACATGCATTAATGTACAAAGCATCATAATAATACAAGTCCAAAATATCCGATGTCTCGATGATACAAATACAACATGATAAAGCATCGGTCTCAAAAGCTAAGTCCTGGCATACACATCTCTCACGGGTAGTCTATCTGAGGCTCGTCATCTATAAATCCAAATCGGGGACACTGTCCTCTACAAGTTATTAAAGACAAGTATGAGCGATAAAATGTAATCGCCCAGCAAGTAGTTCTATTAGATATGTCATGTGGATCATGCATTGGGAGACGGGGTAGCAAAGTAATGATAAGCATAATAACAAACATAATAAAACACGTCTCCAACTTCAATAAATAAAGTGAATAACGTAAAGGTAAATAAATAACAAGTAACACATGTTGAGAAACCAGGGTTTGAGTAATTTGAAAATGCATAGTTTAAACGTTACGTGTTTATGAAATACATGAATTAAGTGTTACTTGACATGCGCATGTGATAAATATGATTTACATGTTTATATATAATGTTGTCGTACTAACGTGCCATGAACCGTTAAGGCTTACATCAAATGGCAAACATTTGTTGTCTTTACACTATATTTAGGTGCCATGATAAATGAACAAAACTAGTTTGTTTTGATCTCAGCTATGGGAGCTGAAAATAAAATTTATTTTATGTATATTATGTGTGACATAACATATATTACATGTCTAAGATGTTTGAGATAAATCGGAGAAACATTGCGTAATCAACGAAAATCGAAAATTTGGTTTTCTACACTTACGGATATGTGGGACATTTTTGTCATTGACGTAGTATGCATCTAGACACTTTTTACACATGCAAGATATATTAGAATATTCTAGAAAAATAAATTAAGGGTTTATTGAAATTTACCATATGTATGAAGATTATGCATCGTTATTTGACAAAGTTTACAAAAGAAATTTCAGCACATGCTGCTGATGGTTTACACGCCACTTACACGTCATTCGGAGCCTAGGTGGAGCTTGTTTGGCACTTTGTTTGATGGAGGATAAGCCACATGTGATTGGTGACATTGGAGAAGGCAAGACACATGAAAAGATTTCAAAATCATATAAAGTGCTGAAGTTTTCAGCACATGCTTGCCTGGACGATTTTATGACATGATTTTGCTCAAAATTTTCTTCCAAAATTGTGGGGCAATCACATATTGATTAACTGATAATTAACATGTGTGAATTTGAGAATGCATTTCAGATTTTATTGATTAATTTCCAGCTCATTTTATGAAGTGCCAAGTTGGAAAATGATGGCATATCATGAAGTGACAATTAGGCAAAGACACGTCGTTCGTCCAATGATATTTTGCCAAGTAAGCAAGGGTGTGTCACCATATTAAACAAGGCAATCTTCTAAGGCATTCAAGACAAACTTTTGAAGGGGAGAAGCCAGCCATAGGGGCGTGCAATTCATCTATATAAAGGAAGCAAGATGATTCAAGAAAGCTAAGCCAAAGTTCATATTCTTTCAAGATCAAGAAAGACTATTCTCTTCTTCTCTTATTCTTCTCGCTTGCTCTTAGCCTCAAGCCTATCACACGTATCTTCTATATACTATATAGGCTTTGTTTATACCACCCACATATGTCCATATCTTGTACTAGGTTGATCAAGGTGTGATCATACCTTCATTCGTTCGGTGGTGGTGTCCGTGTTGTTGTTTTTGTTTGTTTGATTGTAAAAGGGTGGAGTTAGTGTTTAACTCCAGTGACCCTTGTGTCAAGGTGTTTATTTTCTCTTAATGAATACTGAGGAAGGTGTCCTCGAAGACTGGAGTAGGTCGATTTGACCGAACCAGTATAAAAATCTCGGTCTTATTACTTTTTCGCACTTTTTCTTTCAATTTCAGTGTTCTGCATCGTTTCCATAGTCTTAGTAAAACTAGCAAATGGCTTTTAAAAATCACCAAACTTTGCAGAAACATAGCCACAGGTTGTATCTTTTATTTGAAATAAGTTTCATTGAATTTGAATAAAAATAAGTCATTCAAACGTTCAAAGTTCTGAGACTAGTGCAATCTGATTCTCAGATCTGCAAAGGTTGAGAACATCAACGCGGTTGACATACTTACCAAAACAATTTTGAAAACCTGTTTCAACCCATTAAAGTATGCATCTTAAGGGTCATTACAAAACATTTTTAGATCATTTAGAGTTGTCAATTAATAGGAATAAAATTTTCATTGTGAGGTACAATTTCTGGCAGATTGACACAATCTGAGCAAAAACGGTTTTTCAAGGGATTACACTTAGAATTTTAATCTGAAATTTTTGTGACACATTCACAACATTTGAGAACATATCATCACCAAATATCATGATTTTTGGAGGTCTACAACCTAGTCACCTAGTTAAACAAAAATCGGGTCTTAAAACATAATATGTTTTCAAAAGTGAGTAATTGGTAACAAAAATTTTGAAAACCAATTTTTCCGCTCTCACTATTCAACCTTCCCCCTTCTAGTGGTGCTATACAGGTTCTACTAGTGGTACCAGATCCCCACACACTCACTACAAGAAGATTCAACAACCTTTGTGAGATGACATCCACTAGTCATAAAATCGAGCATGAACATTTGTCAAGCCAAAGGCCTCCACTTTTTGATGGTGAGGTAAATTGTGATTCTGATTCTGATTCTGAACCATCCTATTATGATTTGTATGTTCAATATATTTAGTTACATAAATTTTCCAAGTCTCTTGTAAAAGGAAAGAAATGCTTAATTGAAGACAAGAAATTGTTAGAATCTTCTAACACAAATCTTGTATCTCAATTAAATGATTCAAAAGAAGAGTCGTGTTGCATGATAAATTCATTAAAGTCTGAAATTTTATCCTTGACATCCAAGAATAAAGAAATGAAAGTCAAGATTTCAAATTTGAAATCAAGAAACGCCGACTTAGAAAAGATGGTAAAACAATTTAATACGGCTACTTGCATGTTACATCGTCTTACTTCTTCTCAAAAGCATGAAAATGATAAAACCGGATGAGGGTATGTTGATGATAACAAAGTACAAAACAAGTCTACAAACTTTGTTCTATCTTCATCTAAGAAACCACATGCATTTAAGACAACTGTACAGATATATCGCATTGCACTCCTTCTTTTCGTCACATGCAAAGTATTATCATGTACTATATAGATATGAACAAAAGCCATTGATGCATATGCGACACACATATCATAATAATGCATCAAGACCACGCAGCTGTAGAGAAAAAGGGGTTTGAGGGATTTTCAAATACATGATTTAAATGTGCATAAAAACGAGCATAAGATAAATGAGCATGATATATTGCTTATCACTTGCCTTATACAGTTCATATATTATGTTCCCGTACTAACGAGCCATGAAGCTACAAAGCTTACATCAAATGGCAAACATTTGTTGTGTTTATACTATTTTCAGGTGCCACCATTAATGAACTAAACTAGTTCATTAAGTGAAGTACTTAGTTAATTAAACTAAGTAGTTCATTAAAGGAAGCTACATTTGGAAAAGGCACAAAGGCAACAAGGCTAAGGAAGGAAAATCTCCTCCCCTCCCTATTAAATATACACGCCATACATATATATATAAATATATTTTCAGATTTTTTTTAAAAGGCACATGTACATGTATTCCAACGTACTACCGACACGTTATATATTTTATATACGTACGTTAACATCACACCATCATAATTAACTCATATTTATGAGTATATTCATATCTTATATCATATAATATAAGACATGGTGATGACAAATTTAATATGACACGTTAAAAGGTTCTAAACCAAAAATTGTCGTATCGGGCGAATACCGAAACTTCGCCAACGTGTCACGTACTTGCCATAAGTAAATGGCCAGCCCCTATACTTCAAAAATTCTTAAAAATTTCGTGCACATGACTATATGTTCAGCCAAAAATACTTTCCATGTTGGCACACACAAATCACCCCACATTAAGGCCAAAATGTGAAGATTCCAATTTTAATTTTGACACATGATAAATGGCGCCACTTTAGACCAGCCAAGTGCTGAGATATAAAGTATATATTATATATATTATGTGTAACATAATATATATAACATGTGCAAAAAGTTGGAATATAATTAGAGAAAAATCGGGTAATCGATAAATATCGAAAATTCGGTTTTCTACGCACACAACACATGGAACGTTTTTGGTACATCATATGACACATATCTAGACACTTTTTACATATGTTATACATCTTAAAGTGTTCTAGAAAATTAAATTAAGGGCTGATTGGAATATAACTTGTGTGTATTATTAAATGTGCACTATTTTACAAAGTTAGCAAAAATAAATTTCAGCACATGCACATACTCTATGCAACGCCCCTACAGCTGAGATGGAGCTTATTTGGAGCCTTTTTGGCATATTGATTGGTCAAGAATCAATCATACAATTTTGGTGATTTAAAGAAAGAAGCTACACAAGGTAATGTTTCAAATTTTGTTACAATTGTGACACATGCTGAAAATTCAGCATGTGTGCTAATGGCTGGACGTTTTTAGCATCTTAATGGCTCATATTTTGTGTCTTGATTAAGGTGGATTAATTGGAAGATAATTTGGAAGTAATTTGAATAAGTTATGAAATTAAAATTGTGATATATTTGAATATCACACATGCTGAAAATTTAAGCATGTGTAGTAATGGATATGGCCGATTTTTTTGGCCTATGTGATGTATAATTTTAATTCCAAAATTGAGGAAGATGTCTTGTACTAAATGGAGATGGATTTCTTGAATTAAAACAATGCTAAATAGGAAATATTTTGAACAAAAAGTGTATGTAACACATGCTGAAAGTTTTGCATGTGCATTTGTCATTATGGCCGAATTTTTCACCATTTTTGTGACAAAATTATCTTGCTAACTTTATGTGATAATCTTGTGAATTTTGGCAACTATTTTATGATGATTTTGGCACATGTTTTAAGTGGTATTCTCAGATTTTCCAAGTCATCAAATGATGACAACATTCAACCAATCATGAAATGCCAAGTAAGCAAGAGCTTAATGATCATCAATTGAGAACATGCCAAGTAAGCAAGATCATGTCACAATGATGCCACACATTCTCCCAAGGACTTAGAAGACAAATTTCAAGAGGGGGAGAACACCAAGGGGGGGCGGCCATGATGATTAAAATGGAGAGAAGAAGAGCAAACAAAAAGAAGAACAAGAGTTGCAAAATCAAAGATAAAAAGTGTTCTAGCCTTCTTCTTCTACACTCTCTTTCTTTCTTTCTTCTTGTAAGCCTATTGTATTCATGTCTTTCAATCTTGAATAGGCTTGATATAGACCACCACATATTCCATATCTTTGTAAAATATTGATCAAGGTGTGATCAATCTTCATTCTTGCGAGGTGGTGGTGTTCGTGCGAATTGTATTCATCGTACAAGGTCTGTAAAGGGTTGGAGTTAGTGTGTAACTCTATCAACTCTGTGGTAAGGTGTATTCCGTGTGTGTGATTAGTGCGAACCAAGGAAGGTGTTCCTTGAAGACTGGAGTACGTTGTTTATAACCGAACCAGTATAAAATTCTTGGTGCCATTTACTTTCTGCATTTACTTTCAGTTACTGCACAGTTTACTCATTGTGTTTGCATTTGTAAAAATAGTAAACGACTTTCAAAAATCACGAAAATTCCCAGAAATATACCCACACGTTCTAGGGTTAATTTGGCACAATTTTCAACCTTTTTGGATAAGTATAAGTCGATCAAACATCAAAAGTTCTGAGACTAGTGCAGTCTGATTTACAGACTTGCAAAGGTTGAGACTTTGATTGTAGTTGACCTACTTCCCAAAAGAATTTTGCAAAATTGTTTCAACCCTCTTAAAGATAGTATATAAGGCGTTAGTGGTTAAATTTTCAGAGCATTTGGACTTACACACAAATAGGAATAAATTTTTCAAAACCGTCTACCGTTTCTGGCAGATTTGTGCAATCTGATTACCAACGGTTTTTGAAGGGGTTAAAGGTTGAATTTTAATTTGAAATTTTTAGGGGACCCTCATAACATCTGAGGCTAAGTTCTCTCAAAATTTCAGAATTTTTGGAGACCTATAACCTGGTTTTAAAAACGTATTAAAACTGGTCCTGAAAACAGAATCTCTTTTCATAAGTTGAGTTGTTTAGGTTTAAACAAATTTTGAAAACCACACTTTCCGCACCACCTATTCAACCCCCCCTTCTAGTGGTGCCTTGCAGATCCTACAGGAGCATGCATATGATGCATATCAAAACCAAAAAACATCTTATCTTCACAATGATAGATTCGGCCATAGGCCAAATAGAATTGATTCTAACATATATCATATTGTTTCCTCATCTTTCTTCTCACCTTTTATAAGACCAAGAAAGGTCACCCAAGTTTGGGTACCAAAAAGTAATCTTGCAAAGGGTTGAATCAATAACCCTTAAGGACACACTGAAAATGCATGATTCTTTATATAAATTGCTCTTTCTTTCCATTGTTACTAAAGCTTTTGATGTGATTTAAAAAATAAAAGGGGAGAGAAAAGCATGATTTAAGGGGGAGGGAGAGAGAGATCAATTTAAGGGGGAGCACGGTGTAATTTTTAATTTAAAATTTTATGCATGATTGTAGGGGGAGCGATTATAACACATTTAAATCATGAATATAGGTTATTTTGCAAATCATCAAAAAGGAGGAGATTTTTGAGAAACTGGGGTTTGAGTGATTTGAAAATGCATGATTTAAATGTTACGTGTTTACGAAATACATGAATTAAGTGTTACTTGACATGCGTATGTGATAAATATGCTTTACATGTTTATATATAATGTTGTCGTACTAAAATGCCATGAAGCGTAAAGGCTTACATCAAATGACAAACATTTGTTGTCTTTACAATTTTTCAGTTGCCATGATAAATAAACTAAACTAGTTAATTTAGTGAAGTGCTTAAGGAGATGAACTAACTAGTTCATTAAATGGAGATATATTTAGAGAACTACATGGCAATAAACTTGAAATGGAAAGTCCTCTCTCCACACTAACCACACATGCCACTTATATATATTATATATATGCATATTTGTTTATTACGACGGATTATATGTTTCTATCTTGACATTCCACCGACACGTCATACACATCACAAACGTACGTCGACATCAGACCACCATATACATATCATATTTGTGAGTATATACAGGTCACATATCATACATTTCAAGTCATATTGTCACCATAATTATGTAGACATGTCACGAGTACATAAACCAAAAATTGTCACATCAGGTGACTACTGAATCATCACCGACATGTCAATACTTACCATATAAAGATAGTCACCCTATATGAGCTAAAAATAATCAGAAATGTCATGCACCAAATGTCAAAATCAGCCCCAGAGTCATACCATGTTTACACACACATCAATCACCCACAATTTTGCTTGATTGTTGAAAATTCAAACTCAAATATTTTTGTGACATGGGGTGTTTTAATTGCAGATATGGGAGCTGAAAATACACTTTATTTTATGTATATTATGTGTGGCATAACATATATTACATGTCTAAGATTTTTGAGATTTGTTGTAACCCAATTATAGAATCCGTCTTGTATCTAAGGTTGAGTTAGTAAACATGTGATAATTTACGCTTGCACATGAAATTACAATGATTAATATAAGTATATTATGAAGAGTACTATGTGCATTACAAGAAAGGATTCCATTTGTTCCATGGCCTTGTGAATTTCGGCCATAGCCAAGAAGGACTATCACTAAAATCCTTATTTAAATGTTAACTAATGGCATAAATGTGTATCATTTTTCTATAAAAAAAATAAAATTTCAAGGCTAGTTGGGGTCATTAAAGACCCCCAACCGCCGATTACATTAAGAAGGGAGGGGGAGGGAGGCTAATTAAGAAAGGTGGCTAGACTTAATGAGAATTAACCTAACCAAACCAAAAAGGAACTATGGTTAGTCAAAAGAAACTATGGTTGGTCTAAAGTAACTATAGTTAGTGGTAAAGTAATCTTGGTTAGCCAAAGATGACCATGGTTAAGCCACCCAACTTGATGAACTAAGGCAAACCCTAACCCCACCCCTTATTACCCAACGGCTAGCTTAGCCAAGAAAGGAAGAGTTTTTCCAAAGTACACTTGAACATTTCCTAGATTCCTAACACTCCAAGGTGTCTCAAGAACAAAAAAGAACTTCTTTCCTTCCTTTTTCCTCTTCCAACCCACGGCCAAGAGGACCACCAAGAAGAGTTGGATTCCTCCAAAGCTAAGTGACATTAGGTAAGTATTCTTAGCCTCCTAAGAAGACATTTCTACCTTCATGAAGATGAAACTCATGGTGTGCCTCTCTTTGCTCCAAAATCGTGATTTTAATGGTCTCTAGGCTCAAGGATTTCAAGCTTTCAAAAACTCTAGCTTAGAGAAGCTTGGACACTACTCACACTCTTTTTGGTAAGCCCTCTAGCTTTCTGTTAGAAGAATGTTGAGTTAAAAGCATAAACTAACTATCTTCCCTTCTTTCTCCCCCACCACCGTGGGAATACATGTGTAGAGGAGAGAAAGACTTCAACTTTTCACCCTTCCAAGAAGAGTAAGCAAACAAGGCAAGTACACTATACTTTTTATGGTTTAGATGTGAAAGTATGTGCATGAATGACGAGAAAAATCTAAGACTTGATCTTAGTTGTGAAATGGTGAGTTTTAAGTCCAAAACTTTCGGCCCTAGGCTTTTAAATGTGAAGGAGTGGAACTTTGTTCCAAAGATGTGTTCTTTGATGGTTATATGCATGTTTATGTTCTAATATAGGCTTGAATGTGTTAAAGATCTTTTGTTTTATGGTGAAAGGGGCCACGGTGGAAGGGATAAGGGAGGTTGGGTGAGTTTTAAATGGAAAATGCATTATAGCAAGGAAATGGGGACAAGGTTTAATCTTGTTGTGTGTTAGGCTTAAAATACTCTTCAGTTTTTCATTTTCTTGCATGCTCCAAATAATGAGGCTGACGTAAAGGGTGTGTGTGTTCATCTCAAATTGTTGTTAAGTAATAGTGACAAAAATGTGAGCCAAGGACATTTAGGAGGAAGATATGATCACTGAAAAATTCTGGAGCTGGACCGAAATTTTAGCTGTTTTGTGAAGCCAGAAAAGGGACCATAGGAACCTTCAATTCCACTGATGCTTGGTATGCTAATAGTTTTATGTGTTTTTTAAATGTGAGAGTTGGAATCACCTTAAAAAGAGCCACGGTTTATTTTTAATAAATTTTCTACTAGGATTGGTCTTACTGGAAAAGTTGTACTGGACAGAATTCACTTAATGTGTTTAGTAGCCTAAAAATGGACCTTAGGGGGTATGCAAATCCATTAATTTTCGGCATGGTACTAGGCTCATGAATAAAGGAGAGATGGCAGTTGGAATTTTATCAAAATAAGTTGTAGTTTATTTTTAATTAATTTCCTAGAAAACGGGTCAAACTGAATTATGCTGGATAGGCAGAATTTATGTCACACTTTGCATGATCTGAACAGAGGCCTTAGAAAATTGGTTTTGGGCTAAAAATTGGCAGGATGCTAGCCCGATGAATTTAATAAGTTAGGGAGTTGGAATTTCCAGAAAAAGATTAAAGAATTTGTCACGATAAATTTTATAGTAAAATATGGTCGTTTCAGAATTCAGATTGCATTGTTTTATAAAAAGGAGTAAATGTGTCTCATATTGATATCGTAAGTTCGCAACGCATGCATGGCATTCGCTTATGACAGTCACGGAGGAGTACATGTGATTAAATGGGTCTAAAACGTGCATGTTAGCAGGAAATTCCTAAGAAGAAGTAGATACCACGAAGCTGGAAAATTCCAGCATGTTAACGAAACATGCCCATTCGTTATGTCATACATTATGTCGTCATTTGTACATTGCATGTCAGACATTGCATCATCGTCAATTGCATGGTTTATGGCATGGATTTTACGTGAAAGAAAGATGAAAAGCATTTTCAGAAAGATGATTTTATGTTTTTTTAAAGAACGCTTCCCCACCGGTACCGTGTGTGAGTATGAACTGACCAGTATGAACCTGAGCAGATCCAGGTTAAGCGATCTGAAAGAATGATGACGTTACCGTTCCGAATCCGGGAATAATAGATTCGAAAGGGAGAAGTTACCGCCTCAGATCTGGGAAGATAGATCTGAAAGAATGAGGACGTTACCGTTCCGAATCCAGGAATAATAGATTCAAAGGGGAGAAGTTACCGCCTCAGATCCGGGAAGATAGATCTGAACACTCTATTGTTTCATGACGATGATGATTTGAAAGAAGAGCATGAAAAGTCATTTTCTCATTTTATCATGACGCATTATATGTGCATATGCATGCATGTCACGTATGGAGTCATTGTGTAGCGACACATGGTATTTAGACTAAGTTGTCATGATCTTGTAGAACCTAAGTGATGATGATTATCGTGTTACTCGTCGATGCATGTTACAGTCTCCTTATGTTATATTCCGCTCTAACTAGTGATTTTCTTAAGATATGACCTTATTACATTAAGTGATGATCCTTATCGAATGTTGATCGGAGGACAGGTATGTTTCTAAACCAAATATTATTTGGGGCTCGGTTCTTGCTCGTACTTTCCATTTAACTCATGATTATTATAGTATACTTACTGGTGACATTGTCACTCACCCTATTTTTCTCTTCAGTGGTGGCAGGAGACAAAGTTGAATGGATCGATGACGAGCCTAGGTTTCCCTACCCGTGAGTACATTGGAGGATGACCAGGATTAGTAGACCGAGCGTACCAGCGTTAAGGGATGATGATGTTATGTAATTGTGATGGGAAAACAATTTGCTACAATTTATGTGGGTTGTAAACTTTAACTGCTTGTGATGATGCTTTAATTTGAAGTTTTAAATTCTGCCACGGTTTCACATGTTTATTGCGCGAAAGCACAAAGATCCATGCATCAGTATCATGGATCACGACGCATATGGACGACGCCTAGTACTCTCCTTTGTGAAGTACGACGGGTGCACCGACTTCGGCGGGGCCGGGGTGCGGGGCGCCACAGGTGGTATCAGAGCGAAGGCTCCAGATCCGGGCAGAATATAGAACTAAGTTATGACTATAGTCGACTAAGTTTGATCTTAGATCTAAGAATTGATCTTAGATGAGTGTTGACCATAGAACGGAACGACTTTAACCTACAAATTAGGGCACGGCCCAGTGGTAGGTCCCACCTAATGACCTATCCTAAAAGTAATGTATGTATGCGTATGTTCTCCCAATATGTTCAGTTACATTTTGTTACTAGTTGTGACGTTTCTGTACTGAATAAAGTCGACACTGCGTGCTGCAGATGGTGCGACCCAGAGGGAGACCGACCAGAGCTAGGCCCGAGGTGCAAGAGCCTGTCCCACCACCACCCGCTCAGGCCCCTCCACCTCCACCACCTCAAGGCCAAGAACCGCCGCCAGTGCAGAATGTCCCTCCACCACAAGGACCTTTTCCACCTATGATGCTAGACATGAATACTTTTCAAAACTTTTGCCAAACGGTTACACAAATTGGACAAGTGATGCTCCAGCAGAATAACCCTCAACCCCACGAGCCGATTAGAGACGCTCAGTATTACTTTGAAAAGTTGAAAAGAGCCAATGTTCCTTCGTTCGAAGGAAAGTCAGATTCTAATATGGCTGAAAAATGGCTTGATGAGGTAGAAAACTGCTTCGAACTAATCAGAGCACCAGAGGAAATGAAGACTCAAGCAGTCAGACCCTTTCTGTTAGGAGAGGCCAACCAATGGTGGAAGGCCAATCTCCAAGCTTTGCCAAGACCAATTCCCTGGGAAAGGTTTCTACAGGAGTTTAACAAGTTTTACATACCCCCTTCAGTCAAGCTACAGAAAAGACATGAATTTGAGTCCTTAATGCAAGAGTCGGGAATGACTGTTGCTGATTACGCCAACAAATTTATAGCTCTGGAAAGATTCCAACCATCCACTATGAATGACGAGGAAACAAAGATGTTGAAATTTGAGAGAGGATTGAACCCTAGAATCCGAACGTGGTTGGTTAATGCCAACCCAACCAACTTTGGTGCCCTCCTAGATGCCTGTTATCGAATTGAACGAGATATTATCCGCAGGGACGAGTTTAATCAGAAGAGGGGAAGGGAGACGACTTGAAGCAGAGGGCCCCGTAAGACCGCCAAGCAAAATACAAAAAGCCCGGACGTCAGGGGAAGAACCGGTTTCAACGCCGCTCCCAGAAAAACCAATCACAGAATCAGGGACAACAACTTTCCATTCCAAAATGCGCTCATTGTGGTAAGTCCCATGTAGGAGAATGCTATGTCCAGGCTGGCAAATGTTTCGGATGTGGTCAGACTAAGCACATCCTAAAGGACTGTCCAACCAAAGGGACCACCTGCTTTGGATGCGGGAAAACGGGACACATGGCCAGAGAGTGTCCTGAGAAGGGAACCCAGCAACAGCAACAGCCACAAAAACCTCAGCGTCAACGTACCAACGCACGAGTCCACGCTATGACTGACGCAGCTGCTGAGGAAGCCGACAATGTAGTGACAGGTATTTTCCGGAAACCACACTACTTTTCTTTTACAACATTGTTGCCTTATGGTTCCTTAGTAAGAATTGTATGATTCAGGAGTTATACTAGTATGTTCAATACCTGCCAACGTACTATTTGACAGCCACTCTTTCGTATCCAAGAAATTCGCAAGGAATATTGAGAAAGGCCCAACCTATAGTGATGCATCTTATAGAATCCAAGCAGCTGGGGAGCAGGTGCTTGTAGCTCACCAAGTGTTCAAAAATTGTGAACTTAAATTTAATAACCATCGGTTTGAAGCTGATTTGATTTCCATACCCATGACGGACTTCGATGTGATTCTTGGAATGGACTGGCTTTCCAAGAACTGTGCCAACATCGATTGTAGTGAAAAGCAAGTTACCTTTAAGGACCCCGCACATAAAGACATAACATTTCAAGGGGGATCGAAGTTACGAAAGAACCCTAAGAACATTTATGTAAATGCAATTCGCGCCAGTAAAGCTTTAAAGAAAGGACACCAAGGATATCTGGTCTATGCCATAAACACTGATCAGGCACCCACGGACTTAACTCAAGTTCCAGTAGCCCGAGAATATCCAGAGGTCTTTCCAGAGGAATTGCCAGGCCTTCCCCCGGAGCGGGAAATAGCTTTTGAAATCAACCTGATTCCAGGAGCTGAACCGATATCGAAGGCCCCCTACAGAATGGCCCCCGTAGAACTGAAAGAGCTGAAGGAGCAGCTACGGGAGTTATTGGAAAAGAAGCTGATACGCCCAAGTGTTTCACCTTGGGGAGCTCCGGTACTGTTCGTCAAAAAGAAGGACGGAAGTATGCGGTTGTGTATCGACTATAGAGAGCTCAATAAAATCACCGTAAAGAATAAGTACCCCTTGCCAAGGATCGATGACTTGTTCGATTAGCTTCAGGTAAGCGAACGAAACATTTTATTTAGTAATAAAGTTTCTTATGAACCCTACCTAAAGGTATCATGATGCAGGGGGCAAGACTTTTCAGTAAGATTGATCTTCGCTCGGGATACTTCCAGTTGAAGATCAAGGCTGAAGACGTCCACAAAACTGCATTCAGAACCCGTTACGGACATTACGAGTTTTTAGTAATGCCATTCGGATTGACCAATGCGCCTGCCGCATTCATGGATCTAATGAATCGAGTTTTTCAGGAACAATTGGACAAATTCGTTGTAGTCTTCATAGACGATATCCTGATATACTCACCAGACGAAGAAACCCATGCAACTCATCTAAGGATTGCTCTGGACGTTTTACAAAGAGAGCAATTGTATGCGAAGTTCAATAAGTGTGAATTCTGGCTACGAAGCGTAGCCTTCCTAGGGCATGTGATATCCGAAGAAGGAATATCGGTAGATCCCAAGAAAATCGAAGCAATCACGGAGTTGCCCCGACCGACAAATGTTACGGAGGTATGAAGTTTTCTAGGTCTCGCGGGTTACTATCAAAAGTTTGTAGAAGGATTTTCCCGGATTTCTATGCCCATGACCCGCTTAACCCAGAAGAAAACCAAGTTTGAATGGACCTCAGACTGCGAGGGTAGCTTTACCGAATTGAAGAAGAGACTTACTTCCGCCCCAGTCCTGGCACAGCCCATTTCCGGAGAAAACTTTGTGGTATATAGTGATGCCTCTAAGAACGGGTTAGGATGTGTACTAATGCAAAAAGATCGAGTAATTGCATATGCATCTCGACAGTTAAAACCCTTTGAGCAAAACTACCCTGTACATGACCTTGAGTTGGCAGCTGTGGTCTTCGCACTAAAAATATGGAGACACTATTTGTACGGCGAAAAGTACGAGATTTTCACGGATCACAAAAGTCTCAAATACTTATTCACCCAAAAAGAGTTGAACATGCGACAACGAAGATGGCTGGAACTAATAAAGGACTATGACCTATCAATTCAATATCACCCGGGAAAAGCCAATAAGGTGGCGGACGCACTAAGTAGAAAAACAAGTCATCCACGCCAACCTCCCTTGCAGCGGGACATGGAGGAATTTGATTTGGAAGAAGTTGATTCAATTGAGGGCATGCTCGCAAAATTGATGATAATCCCTTCGTTAATAGATAGAATTAAAGAGGAGCAAGAAAAGGACGAAACTCTAAGAAGGATTAAGGATCGAATACAGACCAAACCCATTGGAGAACTTAAGGTTCGGGATGACAACAGTCTGTGGTTTCAAGAAAGATTATGCGTACCCAATAACGAAGAAATTTTGAACGAAGTTCTTAAGGAAGCACATAGCTCGCGATTATCCATCCACCCTGGAGCTAACAAGATGTACCAAGACTTGAAGCAACGATTCTGGTGGCGTGGCATGAAAAGACAGATTGCAGAATTTCTGGAAAAATGCCTCGTGTGCCAAAAGGTGAAAGCGGAACACCAAAAACCCGCGGGGTTGCTATAGCCTCTCGAGGTTCCCGAATGGAAATGGGATCACATTTCTATGGATTTTGTGACTGACTTGCCGAAAACGAAAAACGGTTACGATGCCATTTGGGTGGTTGTTGATCGTCTAACCAAGTCTGCCCATTTCATGGCTATGACAATCAAGGCTCCTATGGAAAATTTGGCTACGATGTACGTAGAACAAATTGTGAGTCTTCACGGAGTACCCCTAAGTATCGTGTGTGATCGCGACCCTCGCTTCACATCACGATTCTGGACGGCTTTTCAGAAAACAATGGGTACTGAGATTCACATGAGCTCGGCATTTCATCCCCAAACGGATGGTCAATCAGAACGAACTATTCAGACACTGGAAGACATGTTGCGATCTTGCACCCTCGATTTTAGGAGAAGCTGGGATCGAAGTCTCAAACTAGTAGAATTTTCATATAACAACAGCTACCATCGATCTATAGGAATGGCCCCATACGAAGCACTCTATGGAAGAAGGTGCCGATCTCCTCTCTATTGGGATGAAATGGGAGACAAGATTCTCACGGGATACGACCTAGTCGAGCAAGCTCTGGAGAAGATAAAAATTATAAAGCAAAGGTTACAAGCGACACATGATAGAAGCAAGGTCTGGGCAGACGAGAAACGGCGACCGTTAGAATTTCAAGATGGAGAAAAAGTGTTCCTCAAAGTGTCGCCAACAAAGGGAGTTAAAAGATTTGGTATTGAAGGGAAGTTGAGCCCAAGATTTATTGGGCCATACGAGGTTCTTGAAAGAATTGGAAAAGTGGCCTATCGGCTCTGGCTCTACCGCCCACCCTATCTCAGATCCATGACGTGTTCCATGTCTCTCAATTGCGACGATATGTACATGATCCTAGACATGTCATAAAAGATCTACCTTTGAAGTTGGAAGCTGACACAACCTATGAGGAAGAACCCGAAAGGATAGTCGATTGTAAAGAAAAGGTGCTAAGAAAACGAACTATACCAATGGTTAAGGTACAATGGAAGAACCATTCTGTGGATGAGTCTACTTGGGAACTAGAAGAGAACATGAAAAATTTGTACCCTCACCTCTTTGGTTAGCACTTTCAAGTTTCGAGGACGAAACTTATAATAAGGGGGGAGGATGTTGTAACCCAATTATAGAATCCGTCTTGTACCTAAGGTTGAGTTAGTAAACATGTGATAATTTACGCTTGCGCATGAAATTACAATGATTAATATAAGTATATTATGAAGAGTACTATGTGCATTACAAGAAAGGATTCCATTTGTTCCATGGCCTTGTGAATTTCGGCCATAGCCAAGAAGGACTATCACTAAAATCCTTATTTAAATGTTAACTAATGGCATAAATGTGTATCATTTTTCTATAAAAAAAATAAAATTTCAAGGCTAGTTGGGGTCATTAAAGACCCCCAACAACCGATTAAATTAAGAAGGGAGGGGGAGGGAGGCTAATTAAGAAAGGTGGCTAGACTTAACGAGAATTAACCTAACCAAACCAAAAAGGAACTATGGTTAGTCAAAAGAAACTATGGTTGGTCTAAAGTAACTATAGTTAGTGGTAAAGTAATCTTGGTTAGCCAAAGATGACCATGGTTAAGCCACCCAACTTGAGGAACTAAGGCAAACCCTAACCCCACCCCTTATTACCGAACGGCTAGCTTAGCCAAGAAAGGAAGAGTTTTTCCAAAGTACACTTGAACATTTCCTAGATTCCTAACACCCCAAGGTGTCTCAAGAACAAAAAGGAACTTCTTTCCTTCCTTTTTCCTCTTACAACCCACGGCCAAGAGGACCACCAAGAAGAGTTGGATTCCTCCAAAGCTAAGTGACATTAGGTAAGTATTCTTAGCCTCCTAAGAAGACATTTCTACCTTCATGAAGATGAAACTCATGGTGTGCCTCTCTTTGCTCCAAAACCGTGACCTTAATGGTCTCTAGGCTCAAGGATTTCAAGCTTTCAAGAACTCTAGCTTAGAGAAGCTTGGACACTACTCACACTCCTTTTGGTAAGCCCTCTAGCTTTCTTTTGGAAGAATGTTGAGTTAAAAGCATAAACTAACTATCTTCCCTTCTTTCTCCCCCACCACCGTGGGAATGCATGTGTAGAGGAGAGAAAGACTTCAACTTTTCACCCTTCCAAGAAGAGTAAGCAAACAAGGCAAGTACACTATACTTTTTATGGTTTAGATGTGAAAGTATGTGCATGGATGACTAGAAAAATCTAAGACTTGATCTTAGTTGTGAAATGGTGAGTTTTAAGTCCAAAACTTTCGGCCCTAGGCTTTTAAATGTGAAGGAGTGGAACTTTGTTCCAAAGATGTGTTCTTTGATGGTTATATGCATGTTTATGTTCTAATCTAGGCTTGAATGTGTTAAAGATCTTTTGTTTTATGGTGAAAGGGGCCACAGTGGAAGGGATAAGGGAGGTTGGGTGAGTTTTAAATGGAAAATGTCATTATAGCAAGGAAATGGTGACAAGGTTTAATCTTGTTGTGTGTTAGGCTTAAAATACTCTTGAGTTTGTCATTTTCTTGCATGCTCCAAATAATGAGGCTGACGTAAAGGGTGTGTGTGTTCATCTCAAATTGTTGTTAAGTAATAGTGACAAAAATGTGAGCCAAGGACATTTAGGAGGAAGATATGATCACTGAAAAATTCTGGAGCTGGACCGAAATTTTAGCTGTTTTGTGAAGCCAGAAAAAGGACCTTAGGAACCTTCAATTCCACTTATTTTTGGTATGCTAATAGTTTTATGTATTTTTTAAATGTGAGAGTTGGAATCACCTTAAAAAGAGCCACGGTTTATTTTTAATGAATTTTCTACTAGGATTGGTCTTACTGGAAAAGTTGTACTGGACAGAATTCACTTAATGTGTTTAGTAGCCTAAAAATGGACCTTAGGGGTATGCAAATCCATTAATTTTCAGCATGGTACTAGCCTCATGAATAAAGGAGAGATGGCAGTTGGAACGTTATCAAAATAAGTTGTGGTTTATTTTTAATTAATTTCCTAGTAAAACGGGTCAAACTGAATTATGCTGGATAGGCAGAATTTATGTCACACTTTGCATGATCTGGAAAGAGGCCTTAGAAAATTGGTTTTGGGCTAACAATTGGCAGGATGCTAGCCCGATGAATGTTTTAAGTTAGGGAGTTGGAATTTCCAGAAAAAGATTAAAGGATTTGTCACGATAAATTTTATAGTAAAATATGGTCGTTTCAGAATTCAGATTGCATTGTTTTATGAAAAGGAGTAAATGTGTCTCATATTGATATCGTAAGTTCGCAACGCATGCATGGCATTCGCTTATGACAGTCACGGAGGAGTACATATGATTAAATGGGTCTAAAACGTGCATGTTAGCAGGAAATTCCTAAGAAGAAGTAGACACCACGAAGCTGGAAAATTCCAGCATGTTAACGAAACATGCCCATTCGTTATGTCATGCATTATGTCGTCATTTGTACATTGCATGTCAGACATTGCATCATCGTCACTTGCATGGTTTATGGCATGGATTTTACGTGAAAGAAAGATGAAAAGCGTTTTCAGAAAGATGATTTTATGTTTTTTTAAAGAACGCTTCCCCACCGGTACCGTGTGTGAGTATGAACTGGCCAGTATGAACCTGAGCAGATCTGGGTTAAGCGATCTGAAAGAATGATGACGTTACCGTTCCGAATCCGGGAATAATAGATTCGAAGGGGAGAAGTTACCGCCTCAGATCCGGGAAGATAGATCTGAAAGAATGAGGACATTACCGTTCCGAATCCGGGAATAATAGTTTCGAAGGGGAGAAGTTACCGCCTCAGATCCGGGAAGATAGATCTGAACACTCTATTGTTTTATGACGATGATGATTTGAAAGAAGAGCATGAAAAGTCATTTTCTCATTTTATCATGACGCATTATATGTGCATATGCATGCATGTCACGTATGGAGTCATTGTGTAGTGACACATGGTATTTAGACTAAGTTGTCATGATCTTGTAGAACCTAAGTGATGATGATTATCGTGTTACTCGTCGATGCATGTTACAGTCTCCTTATGTTATATTCCGCTCTAACTAGTTATTTTCTTAAGATATGACCTTATTACATTAAGTGATGATCCTTATCGAATGTTGATCGAAGGACAGGTATGTTTCTAAACCAAATATTATTTGCGGCTCGGTTCTTGCTCGTACTTTCCATTTAACTCATGATTATTATAGTATACTTGCTGGTGACATTGTCACTCATCCTATTTTTCTCTCCAGAGGTGGCAGGAGACAAAGTTGAATGGATCGATGACGAGCCTAGGGTTCCCTACCCGTGAGTACATTGGAGGATGACCAGGATTTGTAGACCGAGCGTACCAGCGTTAAGGGATGATGATGTTATGTAATTGTGATGGGAAAACAATTTGCTACAATTTATGTGGGTTGTAAACTTTAACTGCTTGTGATGACGCTTTAATTTGAAGTTTTAAATTCTGCCACGGTTTCGCATGTTTATTGCGAGAAAACACAAAGATCCATGCATCAGTATCATGGATCACGACGCGTATGGACGACGCCTAGTACTCTCCTTAGTGAAGTACGGCGGGTGCACCGACTTCGGCGGGGCCGGGGTGCGGGGCGCCACAAGATTAATCGGAGAAGCATCGTGTAATCGACGAAAGTCGAAAATTCGGTTTTCTACACTTATGCATATGTGGGACGCTTTTTAATTGATGTAACATGTATCTAGAAACTTTTTACACATTCAAGACATATTAGAGTATTCTAAAAAACAAATTAAGGGTTGATTGAAATTTACCATATGTGTGAAGATTATGCATCATTATTTGACAAAGTTCACAAAAGAAATTTCACCACATGGTGCTGCTGGTTTACACACCACTTACACATCATTTGGAGCCTAGGTAGAGCTTGTTTGATACTTTAATTGGTGGAGGATAAGACACATGTGATTGGTGATATTGAAGAAGGCAAGACACACATGGAAAGATTTCAAAATCATACAAAGTGCGCTGAAGTTTTCAGCACATGATTGCTTGGACGATTTTATGACATGATTCTACTCCAAATTTTCTTCCAAAAATGGTGGGGCAATCACATCTTAATTAATTGATAATTAACATGTGTGAATTTGACCATGTGTTTTAGATTTTATTGATGAATTTCCAGCTCACTTTATGAAGTGCCAAGGTGGAAAATGATGGCCTATCTAAAGTGACAACTAGGCAAAGACACGTCGTTCGTCCCATCATATTTTTCCAAGTAAGCAAGGGTGTGTCACCATATTATACAAGGCAATCTTCCAAGGAATTCAAGACAAACTTTTGAAGGGGAGAAGTCAGCCATAGGGGCGTTCCGTTCATCTATATAAAGGGGGCAAGATGATTCAAGAAAAGCTAAGCCAAAGTTCAAATTCTTTCAAGATCAAGCAAGATTATTCTCTTGTTCTCTTATTCTTCTCTCTTGCTCTTAGCCTCAAGCCTATAGCACGTATCTTCCATATACTATATAGGCTCTATTTATAGCACCTACATACGTCCATCTCTTGTACAATGTTGATCAAGGTGTCATCATACCTTCATTCGTTCGGTGATGGTATTCGTGTTGTTGTTTTCGTTTCTTTAATTGTAAAAAGGTGGAGTTGGTGTGTAACTCCAGTCATCCTTGGGTCAAGGTAATTATTTGTGTTTAGTGGATACCGAGGAAGATGTCCTCGGAGACTGGAGTAGGTGGATTTGACTGAACCGATATAACAATCTCGGTGTTATTACTTTTCAGCACTTTTACTTTGAGTTTCAGTTTTCTGCATCGTTTGTATAGTCTCGGTAAAATAGAAAACGGTTTTCAAAAATTTACCAAACTTTACAGAAACATAGCCAAAGTTCTTACCTTTCATTTGAAACAAGTTTCATCGAATTTGATTATAAATCATTCAAACGTTCATAATTCTGAGACCAGTGCAATCTGATTTTCAGATCTGCAAAGATTGAGAACATCAACACGGTTGACATACTTACCAAAAGAATTTTTAAAAACTGTTTCAATTCATTAAAGTATACATCCTAAGGGTCATTGCATAAAATTTTCAGATCATTTAAAGCTGTCAATTAATAGGAATGAATTTTTCATTTTGAGGTACAATTTTTGGCAGATTGAGACAATCTGAGCAAAAACAGTTTTTTAAGGAGTTACTCTTAGAATTTTGATCTGAAATTGTTGTGACATATTCATAACATCTGAGAGAAAATCGTCACCAAATTTCACAATTTTTGAAGGTCTATCACCTAGTCATCTAGTTAATCGAAAACCGGGTCTGAAAATAGAATCTGTTTTCAGAAATGAGTAATTGGTAACAAAAATTTTAAAAATCAATTTTTCCGCATTCACTATTCAACACCCCCCTTCTAGTGGTGCTATACAGGTCCTACAACACATATATCTCTATCCGGTAAACACCTACACTGTCAAATTCCTAGAGAACGCCACTATCATGTATATCCACACTTAGAAGTTCAATCAAAGTCTAACATGTCATCATCCTTGATCTTATCATCTAAATAAATCAAGTCCTATACAAGTCATGTAAATGCAATACTATTATGATGCGATGTGTTTAAAACAATGTTATAAACATAAACTGTAATCATGTAACAATCTCCACATTTCTGTAACATGTCAAAACATAACCTTTTCATAAACATGCCTTTTTTCATATGATAGCCGTGACACTGTACCTTGGTATTAAATTATATCATCGTATAAACGAAATAATCCCCCATATAGAAATGTGCAATATGAATCCCGATGAGTCCACATGGTGTTACATCACAACAACAACAACAACAACAACAACAACATTACCCCATTGCCTTAGAGGCTCCGGCCTATGGCGGGGTATGGGGGGTCGGATGTATGCAACCATATCCATGTGTTAAAAACACATAGAGGTTGTTTTCTGATGACCCATAATGAAAATTGCGTGTCGATCAACTGCTACTTCACAATATAAGAAGCGCAGCCAATTTAGAGAGTCATTTTGCATTATTCCATCATATTCCAAAGTCAAGGAAGAGTGTGTCCTTAACTCCATTGGAAATAGGAAGGTCCACATGGTGTTACATCATATGTACATGTTACTAACAGTAACTTGATATGCTAGAGACCCCTAATCCACGACAAGGTGTTACACTCGGGCCTGTAAATACTGTATGCCCACGAAATCAACCCCTTTGGGTTCCGATATCATACGGCACTCCAACCATCAATAGCATACTGTATGCCTCATGACATCAACCACCTCGGTTCCGATGTCATGACGGCGCACCAAATGAACATATACATACTGTAAACATGTCATGTGATATCTGTCTATACGATATAATTCTACATGCAAGGGGAACTTTTCAAACATGTGATGTGATCAAATTAATTTTTCTAACTTTTATTTCACGCAACATTAAACTCGTCCAATAAGGGTATTTTGGTCATTCAACAACTTATCATCAAACATCCATTATTTACATCCTACATGTCATAACTTAAGAAAATACCACTTTTGCCCCTCAACCATACCCCTTGGTCCATAAACATAAAAACAACCCCTTTTTATAATTTTCACCGAACACCAATTTATTAAATTGTGTATTCCATACACAACTCGTTTTTCAACAATTAAGTATTTTAGCACTTATTCTCTAATTTCGTTGACATGCCACCTAAAATACGTAACTTATGTCATAAAATACATTTCATTGATTACTATACATATAAATATACCTAACATGAAAATAAAATCATTCATGACATAAAAAGGCCTTAGGCCGTGTGCAATGTATATGTATAATACACATATATATTCTCATCATATTATACTTATATGTCCATATATCATGTAATGATTCATTTAAACCCTAGAATGTCTCCTTGGGCTGTGTGTATATATATCATTCTTACACATTCACTTTCCTAACATGCCACATTTTATTCTTCGTCATTTAAGGTCTTCTGGCCAAATATATAACACACACACATAGCCACTTAAATCTCATCTTTCTTCCATTATATATACATGTTATATGTTTAACTTTCTTTTTTTGGCCGAATATGTACTTTATTAAGATGCCTCACTTATGGCGGAGGAAAACCATATTACAGACATAAGTTCATGAAATCAAAATTGCCAGTGTAAAGCAGAAATTATTGACAACCGCCAGTCGTATATGATATGCCACATTAAAACCTTTTCAAGTAAAACCACCCTTGTGGAAAAACCTTGGTAAAGGAAAAAAACATACATATTTATACAACTTGCAACTTATGTTGGTTAGGAGCAATGAGGTAGCAATGGGTGCATGCTCCTTCAGAAATCTTGTAGCATCCAAAAGTGAGAGGTCAGGAGCTGATATTGTCGAAATAAGAGAGTAATGATCGCCATCCCGTGAGTATATAATTCCGAATTGCTATTCCAAGGTAGGGGTGTGCTTATTTATATTAAACATGTACATATTAGTTTTCCATCAACTTTACTATTTTCAATATTATGACATAATTAAAACACATAAGACATAAACATGATGGAAACTATAAAAAGTGCACTTTTTGAGCCATAATCATCATTTACATACACATCTTGAAGATGGAGGATGAAGCTCAATTGAAGTGCCAAATATGGCCATATGGTCGTGTGGTATGTATATGTATATATAAAGATGATGATCATCAAACGACACTTGTGACTTAGTCCGTTAATCATGCTTATGATATATACATAAACATGCTAAAAAGAGTCATTAAAATATATGAAAATCAAAATACCATAGAAGATGCATACTTGATGATCATAAATACATAACGTAATACACCAAAGTTGCATTTTTATACACTTTTCTTAACATTACATTTACCTTCACTTTCTTCTTTATTTCTTTATATCTTCTAGGACTATTCTTTTTATTTCATTTTTACCTAAAGTCTATTTTTTTTGTTAGCCGTGCATATATATATATATATATTATTTTTTTAAAAACGATTTCTATTATTATACAACCTCACTTATGATGGAGGAAAACCATATTACATCAAGGATCGTTATATGAAAAAAGAGAATGAGCAAGCTAATGATTGTCAACCTCCAATCATATATGATATGCCGCATTAAAACCTTGCCAAGTAAAACCACCCTTGTGGATAAAACCTTGGCGAAGGAAAAAGTGTACATATTTATAGTATTGGATCGTTGAGCAAGTACAAATGATATGAAGAAATATAACAAATAAGGAAAATTGCGCTCTGTTGTCTCAAGCCGATAAGGTCGGAATTGGTTTCCTCGGAAGATACAGCATGGAATCGATGTTGAGTGAGTCATTGTGATTCTGCCAAACATTGGTAGCCGTCGCACCTCATGCAAATCAAAAGGAAAGTCATATAATGATAAAATAGCTGCAACATATGGTAAAGAAAGAAGGAGGATATAACACATACCCATGTCGCCTTGATCCAAAGTGAACCAAGGCGACACTCTCATTGCGAGCCCAAGCAGAAGAAATCCAACCACAGTATTTGTCACCAATCTGACAGGCTGACTCTTTTTTGAAACCTCAAGCAATGCCCCACCGAAGCCACAAAATTGCACATGAAGCATGTAGGCCAACAACAGAGGTAATCCAAAATAAGCGAAAATATGTAAATGAAACATTAATCTCAGCAAAAAAGGGAGTGTAATAAGGCACCAATAGAAAGTTAGAAGACACACCAATGTTGCCTGTGCCTTTTGTTGGCACAGGCCACCGATAGGGCAACTCACGAACACGATGTGAGAGATTTGATTAATATCACAAGTTAGGCACTTGCACATCCATAAGTACTGCTCCGCGCACCTCACAAGGAAGGCCATGCAGTGAATTATACCGACGTAATCCTGCAGAGTGGTATCCATGTCCCGCTAATGTGTGAGTTGTAGTGTTGGCTTCACGCAAACAATATTTGATAGTGGCTTGGTTAAGCGACAGGAAAAGAGCTGCTCGAGCCAGCTCTCCAGCAAGTATACCCGTAGTCTGCCGTGTGGGCCACAACAAAGAAAGAAGGAAGTGACAATCCGTCTCAATGATGAGGCTATTATACTCTCTTGCATAATAAATCAAAGCTAACGTCCTTGCCAACAACTCTACTCGTAGTGGACTAACTGGAGGCATTGCAAAGCAAACAGGCGAAATAAATTGTCCATGGTCATTTCGCAAAACTGCTCTACCTGCTGCGCTTTGTCTCCCTACTGATGCATCTGCGTTTAATTTCATCTTCCCCTTAGCCGTTTTGCTTTCATTGGGGGTGAAAAGGAAAGAGCTACCAATTGAGGCATATTTTGCGCAAATTTCCTTCCATTCATCGCAGAACACCATGTGTAGGCATGTGTTTGGACTTTCTCAAACTATCTCCTGTAGACAAAATTTTCCAAGCCGAACATTACTATGGCATATTCTTTCCAAAGGACCCATGTAACTACCGATGGTACTACCGCACGCAACTGACCTGCCATAGATGTTTTGTTGGGGTATGCCACCAGCGACTTAGGTGATCTTTTATCGTTTTGCTATGAGGCAGTGGGCCCAAGAAAAGCAGCAATATTTCGTTCCATATCAGCTCCTTGAGCACACCATAAATATGTGATCTTGATTATCGGAGCTCTGACGACAGAATGCACATTGCGATGGGAATATTGATTGCGAAGATCATAAGTTATCAACCAGCAGCAAGGATTTTGTCCAGAGTCTCTATAGAAATATACGCATCCTAGGATGAGAGTTGGTCCACCATACATGACGGGATTAAACAAAACTGCTACCTGTAGAGTTATTATAGTGCATGCCGATTTTACTGAGAATTGGCTATTAGCATCTGGCAACCAGTGCATTAGACCCTGTGTTCTTTCTACCTTTGATTCCATGAAGTCATTTATACTACACAGACGTTTCCATACTAATGAATCATAAATATGGGAATACAACGAATGCCACCTACCATACCTTCTTCTGCTGAACTCCCATATTCCCAATCCCCCCTCCTCCGTTGAACAGCATATAGATTGCCATGAACGCCAATGATGCCTGCCTTTCAAAAGAAATGTTGCCATATTGCGATTTAAGATATCAATTACGCTATTTGGTAAGCGAGAACTAGCAATAATATGAATTGGCATAGAACTTAGGACATGCCTTACAAGCACCTCCCGGTGTGCCATTGACAGAAACTTAGATGACCACGGTGTTAACTTAATTTCAAAATGATTGAGCAATGATGTACAATAATGCACTCTGTTGATGCCTTTATATAAGAATGAGCCAAGATATTTGATTGGCAAGGAAGCCAATCGCATGCCCAAAATCTACGAAGCGACAATACCTAAGATTCCCGATCAAGCCACTACTTGACTTTTGTGGTTATTAACCAGCTGCCTAGATGCATTCTGATAAGACATTAAAAAGGAATAAAACCTCTCCAAATTGCGATTTGAACAATTTAAAAAAATTAATAGATCATCCGCGAAGCCCAAATACGAAACTCTTGGCACTCGACCTGCATTGAATTCCTTGAGAGTGCCGACATCCATCAAGGCATTCAAGCCACGAGAGAACCCTTCCGAAGCATGAATAAACAATAAGGGCGATAAGGAATCTCCCTGTTTTACACTCCGTCCAACAGGAAATCTGTCCAGTTTGCCATTTATAAGGACTGAACATCGAATAGCATTTAGATTGTTAATTAAGATGCGAACAAGTCTGGGGTCAAAGCCTAGTTTCCGTAGGAGTTGGTCAAGATAGCGCCAACTGACATGATCAAATGCGTTAGTCATGTCTAATTTAACCATAACATGACAACCTCTAGTCTCGCAATCAAGCACATGCACCATTTCTTGAGCCAAAAGTATTTTTTCTGTAATGCCCCTGCCTTTCACAAATCTTGCTTGTTCTGGATGGATGAGCTTGGGCAACAAGCCAGCAAGTCGAGTAAACAACCGTGTAACTACTTTAGATATAAAATTTGTCAAGCAAAAGGGTCTATAATCTACGATTGTCTGGGGGTTTTGTACCTTTGGAATCAAAATTATAGTGGCCGATGCTACATGTTTAGGCACCACTACCCCCAAGAAAAATTCTTGAATAGCTTTAAGGACATTGAGATGTATAACATGCCAAAACCGTCCATAGAAAGAACCTGGGCATCCGTCTGTACCTGCCGCACTGGACAGGCTAAGATCCCACATAGCCCTTCGTATCTCCAGCATGGTCGGCATGGCCTCCAACATAATATTATCTTCCGCCATTATCAGAGAGGGAATATACTAAAGGATGGAATCACAGTCATCAATGGGCGTAGCAGAAAAGAGATTTGAAAAATAATTCACCGCCTTAGTTTCAATATCCGAAAACACACATTCCACACCATCCTCACTCAAGATTTTTCTAATAGATTGGCGTCTCCGCTCGTCCTTCACGTTTGATGATAGAAGGAGGTGTTAGCATCCTTTTTTGAGCCATTTCACATTTCCTTTTTGTTTCCACTAAAGATAAGCGTTTGACTGCGCAAGTCGCAATTATGCCACACTTTAATGATAAAACTCCCGCACATTCTCGGAAGGCAAAGAATCATAGTCCCGCTCTTGGCTAGTCACCTCTTCTTCAGCTTGGGAAAACCACATCAAAGATGTTACCAAAACATCCTTGTTCTACTTTGTCAAGTGATACTTTAAACGTCGAAGTTTGTCGTAGAAGCCCCACATACATCTAACTATTGGGAAGGATTGCAAATGGTGCTGTACCAGCGCATCAAAATCTGGATGAGTGGACCAAACATCAAGATATCTGAAAGCAGCAGGCATACGGGAATGTTCAAAATCGCATGTTAGATAAATTGGAGAGTGATCAGATGTAGCCCTAGCAAGATGTTGATATTGCGTAACTGGGAACAAATCCAAAAAGGAGGAAGAGCACAGATATCGATCTAGACGTTGCCAGACACAGCCTAAGCCACGCCCATCATACCATGTGTATGAAGAGCCCTGAAATGATATCGCTTGTAAATCACATACTGATATACAATCATTAAAATCCTGCAAGGAACGCAATGTTGGCGCAGACCTTCCCCTATGTTCATCCAAGGTCTGAAATGTTTTAAAATGTCCGCCCACCAGCCAAGGAATGTTCATTGTAGTATTAAACAACTACAAATCAGCCCATAACGGCCGGCACGCTGATATCGAATGCAGACATATACCGCAGTGAACTAGAAAGAATCTCCTGACACTAGCCAGTTCAATTTTAGCGAATAATTTTGATCCCCTGGACGCTCCCTCTCCGAAGACAACAGATGAAAACCATATTACAGATGGTTCAGTGTATGTAAAGAGATAATGAAGATATCTAATGATTGTCAACCTCCAATCATATATGATATACCGCATTAAAACCTTGTCAAGTAAAACCACCCTTGTGGATAAAACCTTGACTCAGGAAAAAGCATACATATTTATATGATTGGGCTATTGATCGTGTACAAGGAATGAATTTAAAAAATAGTTGGAGTTGAAGCTTCTGTCCAGTAGTGGCCCTAGTAGTCGACTGAGTTTATCGTGGAATAGCCGCTTCGCAACATTGCAGGAATTGGGCAGCCATTGATCCTCGTACAAAGTAAAACGGAGATTAGAAAATATGGTAACACAAGACTATCCAAAAAGAAAAGAGTTTGTATCGCACATACCCCCGTCGCCTTGATTCAAGCCGAAACAAGGCGACACAGTGTTATACAGCCAGAGATGTTGTATGCTGGGTCCCATGTTTGAATTCATTCCAGCCATACGTCCTCGTAACCTCATGCAAAACTATGGTAAAAGAAAAGCCAGCCAAACGAATGCCTGTATATTGTAGGAGAAGGAATACATATGCAAATAAATGTCAACAAGCCAAGAGATAAAGGAATGACGCACCAGGGTTGCCCATGTCCGTTGAGAACACAGGCAACCAATGATGCACGCGCATTGAGTCTCCCAACTAATGTCGCAGGTTTGAAAGCTGCTCATCCACCAATATTGCACCGCATACTTGACGAGGTAGTGCATGTATTGTAGTATATAAATTGATGCCGGCGCTGCGATAACGTCTTGCCAATAGATGTGCCGCGTGTTTGCCTCTCTCGGGCAGGACTGTAGAGTGGAGTTGTTCAAAGTCATAAAGAGCGACGCTCTAGATAGTTCTGCTGCCAAAGTGCCCGTTATATGCTGCTGATGCGCTAGTAATGATAGTATGGATGAACAATCTGTTTCAATAATGATAGTAGGATACTTGGAGCATAATAAATCAAAGATAACGTCATAGTCATCAACTTCGCCCGGAATAGGGTGAGCATAGGCAAAGCAAAACAAATCGCTGAAACAAAACTTCCTTTATCATTTCGCAAGATGGCAGCCCCATGTCGACCCACTGTTGCATCCACGTTTAGCTTCAATCTACCTACGGGCGGATGTTCCCATCTGACAATGCGGCATCTCTTTGCAGATATAGGTGGTGAAAAAGAGAGGGATACAAGATGAGGGATTGTGCACGCAAATTTCTTCCCTCGCATCGCATCACACCATGTATAGATCGAGGATCTGACCTTTTCATACAATCTCCAGTAGGAAAATCTTTCATCCCCAAAATGTACTGCAGCATATTCCTTCCATATAGCCCATGTAACCAATGAAGGTGCAATCACACACAACTGCCCCTGCATCGATGTTTTGGACGATGTGCCCCACCAACGACATAAGTAACCCTTTATGGAATGTCACGAGGCAATGGTCAACCAAAGGTGACAACAATTTCATTCCATAATGATTATGTGAAAGGACAATGTAAGAAGATGTGATCTTGAGTGTCCGTGTTATGACGACAAAATGGGCACTGTGATGGGAAGATAGTTTGCCAAATCCTCATATTATTCACCAAAGGCAAAGAATTCATCCAAAGTCTCCAGAGAAATATTTGCAACCCAGGAGGCATATTAGGCCCCCACACATAGCGAGATACCGCAAAGCACTTTCCTCAAGCATTATAGCGTTGTGTGCTGATTTAATGGAAAATTGGCCGTGATATCTGGCTGCCAGTGCATCGCTCCATGTATGATTTCGACCTTGGACTCCATGAAGGAATTTGTACGACACAAACGTTTCCAAATAGGCAAGTCATAAATATGTGAGTATATGGAGTGTCTGTTACGATACTTTGCCCTACTAAAGATAGCCCATGATGTTTGGGAGTGATGATATTTCCACCAGAGTTGACAATCATATGCTTGTTGAACACCTATCAAGGATCGAATGCCCAATCCTCCTTCATTCACCGACTTGCAGATGGCCTGCCAGGAACGCTAATGATGGCGATCTTTCCAAAGGAATGACGCCATTTTGTGATTCAATATAACCACAACGCTTTTTGTCAAGTGTGAGCTTGCTATAATGTGTGTAGGCATGGAATTAAGAACAAACCGAATTAACACTAACCTTCCAGCCATGGACAATAGTTTTGAAGACCAAGAGTTGAGCTTAACATCAAAATGCTTAATCAACGAGGTGCAATACCGGGACCTATTAATGCCCTTATAGTGGAATGACCCCAAGTATTTGATGGTTAAGGATGTGATGTGCATACCTAGTGTTTGAGATGCCCCTGCTCCCTAGACGCCCATACCTGCCACTACTTGACTTTTGTTATAATTACTAATTGTCCCAAAGTGTCTGATATGCCGTCAGAAATGCGTGAAACCTTTCTAGATTGCTACTGGAGCCATTTAAGAAGATTAAGATATCATCTACAAAACCCAAGTGTGTTACTGTAGGCACTCGACCTGCACGAAAACCTGTAATCGAACCTGATGCAACCAAAGCATTCAAACCACGAGAAAATCCTTCTGATGCGATGATGAACAGTAATGGTGAGAGAGGGTTTCCCTGCTTGACTCCTCGCCCAACCGACAAAGATTGTGTTGGCTTGCCATTAAAAAGAACTGAACAATTTGTGGCTCATAAATTATTAAGTATAATGCATATAAAACGGAGGTCAGATTCAAACCTGCGAAGCAGCAACTCCAGATATGTCCAACTGACTCGATCAAATGCTTTAGCCATATCCAATTTGACCAAAACTTGGCCTCCCCTAGTGCGACGATCAATCACATGAACCATCTCTTGGGTTAGCAGAATCTGCTCCGTAATATTGTGGCCTTTCATAAAGCCTACCTGTTCTTGAGAGATTAACTTGGGCAATAAGTCTCCCAATCTAGTGGATATCAGCCTGTTAATCACTTTAGATATAAAGTGTAGGACCTGCAAAGCACCACAAGGGAGGGGTTGAATAGTGGGTGCGGAAAATTTGGTTTTTAAAATTGTTTTAAACCAAAAACCCAACTTCTGAAAACAGTTTCTCTTTTCAGGACCTGTTTTGAAACGTTTTGAGAACTAAGTTACAGGTCTTCAAAAATTCTGAAATTTGGAGAGTTCTTAGTCTCAGATGTTTTGAGTATATCCTAAAAATTTCAGATTAAAATTCAACCTTTAACCCCTTTAAAAATCATTGGTGGTCAGATTGCGCAAATCTGTCAGAAACGGTAGTCTGATTTGAAAAATTAATTCCGATTAAACCGTTACTCCAAATTGTATGAAAATTTAATTAAAAACCCCTTATTATGTGTATTTAATTGGGTTGAAACTGTTTTGATAAATGCGTTTGGGAAGTATGTCAAATACGTTCAAAGTCTCAACCTTTGCAAGCCTAAAAATCAGACTGCAGTAGTCTCAGAACTATAGATGTTTGGATGACTTATGCTTGTCCAAAAGAGTTGAAACTTGCACCAAAAGAACCTTAAGACGTGTGTCTATGTTTCCTGAAAATTTCGTGATTTTTGAAATTCGTTTACTATTTTTAATAACGAGATAAAAATGATGCACTGTGCTAGAAACTGAAAGTAAGTGCTGAAAGTAAAGAACACAAGGAATTTTATACTGGTTTTGTTAAATCAACCTACTCCAGTCTTTGAGGACACCTTCCTCGGTTAGCACTAATCACAAAACACAAATAACACCTTACCACACAGGGCTGATGGAGTTACACATCAACTCCAACCTTTACAAACCTTGTAAATGATTACAACGATCATGAACACCACCACTTTGCGAATGCAAGATTGATCACACCTTGATCAATCTTTTACAACAATAAAGAGTATATGGTGGCATGTAAGAAGCCTATTCAAGATGTATGAATATGAATACAGTAGACTTTTAGAGAGAAGAAAGAAATAAGTGTAGAAGGAGAGAGTATGAAAACGTTTTTGATGTTCTAAATTGTAAGCCTTGTCTTGTATTTTGTTTGTTCTCCTTCTTCTCTTTTTATCACCATATGTGCCGCCCCCTTGATGCCTCTTTCCTCTCTTGAAAATTATCTTCTAAGTTCTTAGACGAGTATATTGCATCATTTTGACATTTCCTTGCTTACTTGGCAACTCCTCATTGGATGATCATTAAGCCATTGCTTACTTGGCACTCATTGATTGGATGGAAGTTGTCATCATTTGATGACTAGATAAATCTGAAAATAACTCTTACAAACATGTGCCAATTAGCCATAAAAGTGTTGCCATAAGTCACATAATAATTTGTAGAGATAAGGGGGTTTGAGTGATTTCAAAATAAGTGACTTAAATGTATATATATATATATAAACGTGTACAAACATATATAAACGTGTACATGTATGCATGATATCTTGCCATTACTTGCCTTATTTAGCTTATATATTATGTTGCCGTACTAACGAGCCATGAAGCATTAAAGCTTACATCATATGGCAAATATTTGTTGTGTTTACACTATTTTCAGGTGCCACCATTAATGAACTAAACTAGTACATTAAGTGAAGTACTTAGTTTAATAAACTAAGTAGTTCATTAAAGAAAGCCACATTTGGAAAAGGCATAAAGGCAACAAGGCTAAGGAAGGAAAGTTTTCTCCTCCTCCCCATCTTAATTATACACGCAATATACATATATATTACACCTATTTTCAGATTTTTTTAAAAGGCACATACACATGTATTCCAACGTACTACCGACACGTTATATATTTTACGTACGTACGTTAACGTCACACCACTATACTTAACTCATATTTATGAGTATATTCAGGTCTTATATCATATGATATAAGATATGGTGATGACAAATTAAATACGACACGATAAAAGGTTCTAAACCGAAATTTGTCGTATCGGGCGAATACCGAAACTTCGCCAACGTGTTACGTACTTGCCATAAATAAATGGCCAGCCCCTATACTTCAAAAAGTGATGAAAATTTCGTGCACTACATGTAATATTCAGCCAAAAATACTTTCCATGTTGGCACACACAAATCATCCCACATTAAGGCCAAAATGTGAAGATTCCAAGTTTAATTTTGTAACATGTTAATGGTACCACTTTGGACCAGCCAAGTGCTGAGATTTAAAGTATATATTATATATATTATGTATAACATAATATATATAACATGTGCAAAAGTTGGAATTTAAATTAGAGAAAAATCGGGTAATCGATAAATATCGAAAATTTGATTTTCTACGCACACAACACATGGAACGTTTTTGGTACATCATGTGACATGTATCTAGACACTTTTTACATATGATATACATCTTAAAGTGTTCTATAAAATTAAATTAAGGGCTGATTGGAATATAACATGTGTATATTATTAAATGTGCATTATTTTACAAAGTTAGCAAAAATAAATTTCAGCACATGCACATACACATTCCAACGCCACCTACAGCTGATTTGGAGCATATGTGGAGCTTTGTTGGCATCTTGATTGGTCAAGGATCAATCATACAATGTTGGTGAATTGAAGAGAGAAGCTACAAATGGTAAGAATTCAAAATATATCTCTCTTATGTCACATGCTGAAAATTTCAGCATACTACACACAAGCTGGCCGAAATTTTGCTCTTCAATGTGACATATTTTGTCATCTTTTATTATGTGATTGATTAGAAGAAGAAATGGAAAGGTTTTGAATATTATTTAAATAAATAAATGGTGATATTTTGTATATCACACATGCTGAAAACTTTTCAGCATGTGTACAACTTTGTGGCCGAATTTGAGAGCCAAAATGTGTCCAAGTTCATTTCTTAGTTGGTAGCAATACTTACCATAACTTGGTGATTCAATTTTTAAAGAAAAAATCAAGGTAAATTGGGTATTATCTTGAAAGAAAAGGAATGGTCCACAAGCTGAAAATTCAGCATGGCAATGAGACTAGTTGGCCGATTTTTTCATTAAGATTGGAAGGATTTTTATCTTGCAATTTATGTGACATATCTTATGAGTTGTGGAAGTTATTTTGTGATGATTTTTGGCACATGCTTAAGTGTATTCTCAGATTTTTTTCCAAGTCATCATGATGACAACGTTAAACCAATAAGGAGGTGCCAAGTAAGCGAAGACTAAATGATCATCCAATAAGAAGGTGGCAAGTAAGCAAGGCCTTGTCACAATGATGTCTTACACTCTCTCAAGGACTTAAAAGATAATTTTCAAGAGGGGAAGACAAGAAAAGGGGGACGGCTGCATCATTATAAGGAAAGAAGAGAGCAAACAAAATAATAACAAGCATTGCAATTCAAAGAGATCAAAAAAAGCCTAGCTCTTCTTCTCCTACATCTTCTTTCTTTCTCTCTTCTTGTAAAGCCTGTTGTTTTCATATCTTTCAATCTTGAATAGGCTTGAGATAAACCACCATTCATATATCTTTGTAAAAGATTGATCAAGGTGTGATCAATCTTCACTCTAGCAAGGTGGTGGTGTTCGTGCGAATTGTACTTACAATACAAGGTTTGTAAAGGGTTGGAGTTAGGTGTAACTCTATCAACCCTGTGGTAAGGTGTACTGCGTGTGTGTGATTAGTGTGAACCAAGGAAGGTGTTCCTTGAAGACTGGAGTAGGTTGTTTATAACCGAACCAGTATAAAAATCTTGGTGCCATTTACTTTCTGCATTTACTTTTCAGTTACTGCACTGCTTATCCTTCTTGTTCACATACGTAAAAATAGCAAACGATTTTCAAAAATTACGAAAATTTCCAGAAATATACTCACACGTTCTAGGGTTAATTTGGCACAAGTTTCAACCATTTTGGATAAGTATAAGTCAATCAAACATCAAAAGTTCTGAGACTAGTGCAGTCTGATTTTCAGACTTGCAAAGGTTGAGACTTTGGTTGTAGTTGACCTACTTCCCAAAAGATTTTTCCAAAACTGTTTCAACCCATTTAAATATAGTATATAAGGAGTTAGTGGTTAAATTTTCAGAGCATTTGGACGTTCACACAAATAGGAATTAATTTTTTTCAAAACCATCTACCGTTTCTGGCAGATTTGCACAATCTGAGTACCAACGGTTTTTGAAGGGGTTAAAGGTTGAATTTCAATTTGAAATTTTTAGGGGACCCTCATAACATCTGAGGCTAAGTTCTCTCAAAATTTCAGAATTTTTGGAGACCTCTAACCTAGTTTTAAAAACGTTTTAAAACTGGTCCTGAAAACAGAATCTGTTTTCAGAACTTGAATTGTTCAAGTTTAAAGAAATTTTAAAAACCACACTTTCCGCACCATCTATTCAACCCCCCCCCCCCTTCTAGTGGTGCCTTGCAGATCCTACAAGTGGTATCAGAGAGCAGGAACACTTACTTCAAGGAATCCAACGATTCAGTGAGATGGCAACCACAAATCTCAAAACCGAGCAAGAAGGTATGTCGAGCCAAAGGCCTCCACTTTTCGACGGTGAGTCATTTATTCAGTGGAAACTTAGAATGAAGCTTTTTCTTATGGCTATAGATATAGATCTTTGGTCAATCATTGAAGATGGTCCTTATGTCCCATCTAAGGTATCCACTGTAGACGGAGTCACATTAGAAGTCGTTAAATCTAGACAAGAATATACGAGTGATGATAAAAAGAAACTTAGTATGAATGCTAGGGCTATGTAACTACTCTTAAACGGATTAAGTAAGAGTGAGTCAAGTTATGTGTCAAACTGTTCGAGTGCACAAGAAATATGGAGGATACTAGAAATGAAACACGAAGGCACGAGTCAAGTAAAAGAGTCAAAAATTAACATGCTCATGTCCACACTTGAGTCTTTTAAACTATTGCCCAATGAGTCTATTGTAGATATGGATCTTCGTTTGACTAACATCTACAACTCTCTTGAGTCTCTTGGTAAGGCTTTTACTACGCAGGAAAAGGTACAGAAAGTCCTACGAAGCCTTCCTTCTGAATGGGACCCAAAAGTGACCGCAATAGAAGAAAGCATGGAAACTAAATCAATAAAGATGGAAGAACTAATCGGATCACTTAAAGTTTATGAAAATAAACTCACCATTCGGAAATCGGAATCATCTAAACAAGGTAAAGCTATTGCTTTTAAATCAAATGAATACGTCTCCCCCCCCTCCGATCACGTAGAGGATAGTGATCCCGAATCGGATAATGATGACCTAATTCTATTGGCTAAAGAATTGAGAAAATTTATGAGAAGGTCATTTAGAAACAAGAATAAGGGCACTACTACTAAGAGAAATAAGAACAAGTCAAACGATAAAGACGTTAAATGTTATGAATGTGGCAAACTCGGACACTTATCATATGACTGCCCAAATAAAGAAAAGCAAACTACTAAGTACCCTGACAAGGAGCGAAACAAACATAGACTCGTCTCAGAACCCAAACAAAGGAAACGTGCTCTAAAGGCCTCCACCTGGAGTGATTCATCAGATTCTGAAACTGAGACCGAAGAGGAGACCGCACAAGTATGCTTTGCATCCAAAGCATCTAATGAGGTATCATCTGATTCTGACTCTGACTCTGAACCTTCTTATGATGATCTTTTTAGTCAGTATCTAGAATTGCATAAATTCACTAAGACTCTCGCTAAAGAAAAGAAACGATTAATTAAAGACAAGAAACTGTTAGAATCTTCTAACGAGAATCTTGTCGCTCAATTAAGCGATTCAAAGAAAGAGTCATCATGCGTCATCACTGCATTAAAGACTGAGATTTCATCATTAACCACTCAAAATAATGAAATGAAATCCGAGATTTCAAATTTGAAATCAAGGAATACCGATTTAGAGAAAATGATGAAACAGTTTGATACAGGGTCCAACATGCTGCATCGCATCATATTATCACAAAAGCATGACAGCGACAAAACTGGACTGGGATACATTGATACTAACGAAGTATCAACCAAACCAACCAAGTTTGTTGTGTCTAAGAAAGTAGACACCCCTAAGCCGCAAGTGGCGTCTAAGATGACGCAGAAAATGCCCCCTTCCTCATGCCCCATCTCTTCATATCATGTGAAATATAACTTTGTACCATATAGATATGAAAAGAAGAGAATAATACATACACAGAATTCATATCATCCACGCACTACGCACTACGCACACACACACAAGGACATATCAAAAACGTCCTTCATTTAATGAGTATAAGGGAGTCCTTGGGCAAAGGCCCAAAGTGCATGCACCACATGTCTATTATATCGCACCTTCATCTACATTCCTGCCATTTGATAGACTTAGAAGGATCACCCAAGTATGGGTACCGAAAGGCACTTTTATCAAGAGGTGATTAACTAACTCGAAAGGACCCAAAGTTAAAAGGGTACCTAAATCATCTTTGCACATTGCAGGGAGACAACACATCGAAAGATACATCAATAAAGTGGTTCCTTGACAGTGGTTGCTCGAGGCACATGACGGGTGACCCGAGCTTGTTCTCCAAATTAAAGAAGGTCACAAAAGGCGGATCCGTGACCTTTGGAGACAACAATGAAGGCAAGATTATCGGAAAAAGTACGATTGGCAATCTGAACACACTCTAAATCTCCAACGTATTCTTGGTAAGCAACTTATCCTACAATCTTCTTAGCATTTCTCAATTTGTTGACAATGGTTTTAATGTGTGTTTTACTCACCCTTATTGCAACATAATAAATAAAAATGGAGAAACTGTTTTAAAAGGAAAACGAGAAGGCAATATTTTTACGCTATCTATGGATGATGTAGTAGACGCTAAAGTTAAGTGTTTTATGTCAAATGAATCCAATGTGAATTTATGGCATAGACGTTTAGGACACATTGGCATTTCCACACTAGAAAAACTTCAACGAAAGAACCTAGTACGGGGATTGCCTACGCTTGATTTAGACAACTTTCAGTTGTGTGAATCTTGCATAAAAGGCAAACAAACACGTGAGTCACTTAAGCCGAAAAATGAAATAAGCACGACTAAAATATTAGAACTATTGCATATAGATTTGTTTGGTCCTAGTCGCACTACAAGCCTTGGTGGGCGTCACTATGCATGCGTAATTGTTGATGACTTTTCTCGTTATACTTGGACTTTATTTCTTGCACATAAGGATGATAGCGCCGTTGAGATTGCTAAATTAATTAAACAACTTGAAAATCAATACGGTGTAAATGTGAAAAGGATAAGAAGTGATAGAGGCGATGAGTTTAAAAACAAAGAAATGATTTCGTTTTGTGAAGAAAAAGGAATTAAGTATGAATTTTCGCCACCTAGAACTCCACAACTAAATGGAGTAGTAGAAAGAAAGAATCGTACATTACAAGAAATCGCTAGAACTATGCTTTGCGAAAATAAATTGCCTAGATTTCTGTGGGCGGAAGCTGTAAATTGTGCATGCTATATTGTAAATCGCCTATCTATAAGAAAGAAAATAAACAAGATGCCTTATGAGATTTTGAATGATCGCATGCCTAAGATTGACTATTTTCGTGTGTTTGGATGCAAATGTTTTGTCTTGAATACAAAAGATAATTTAGATAAATTTGAATCCAAATCAATTGAGTGCATTTTTGTTGGATATTCTATAAATTCGAAGGCATATAGATGTTATGATCCTCTCACTAGACAAATTATAGAATCTATTCATGTTAAATTCAATGAATTTGGTGAAATTGATAAAGATAAGGAATATGAAGATGATTTTGAATTGAAACCCGTTTTGAATGAAGATAATGATTCTTTTGATATGCATGATATGAATGAGACACTAGAAGTGCATGATCACATAGAAATGCATGATAACTTAGAAAATAATCAACCAAGATGGCATAGAGATCACCCACATGATCTCATCATAGGCGACCTAACTCACGGTGTGCGACCACATAGAAGTATTACCTCGGATGAAATAAATGAATTTCATGCCATGATTTCTGAAATTGAGCCCAAAAATATGCATGATGCCTTGAGTGATTCATCTTGGATTGATGCTATGCATGACGAACTAAATCAATTCGTTAGAAACGATGTATGGGATTTAGTGCCACGACCACAAGATAAGACTATAATAGGCACAAAGTGGGTATTTAGGAACAAAATGAATGAAGAAGGAAAGGTCGTTAGGAATAAAGCGAGACTTGTAGCACAAGGATATAATCAAAAGGAAGGAATTGACTACGATGAAACATTTGCACCCGTAGCACGATTAGAAGCTATACGACTCTTACTTGCTATTGCTTGCATGAAAGATTTTAAATTATATCAAATGGATGTGAGAAGTGCATTTCTAAACGGATTTATACAAGAAGAAGTATACGTGAAGCAACCACCCAGTTTTGAAGATTTGAAACATCCCGATCACGTGTACAAACTAAAGAAGGCAATATATGGGCTAAAGCAAGCACCAAGAGCATGATATGATCGTTTTGCTACTTTCCTTTTAGAAAATGATTTTAAACGTGGTACTATAGATAGTACACTATTTTTGAAACAAGAAAAATCGGATTTACTTATTATCCAAATCTATGTTGATGACATTAATTTCGGTTCTACCTCACATAGACTTGTTAAAGATTTTGGAAATTGCATGAAATCTGAATTTGAAATGTGTATGGTTGGTGAACTTAATTATTTTCTTGGCTTGCAGATTAAGCAAACGAGTAAAGGGATTCATATAAGCTAAGCAAAATATGTTAATGACATGATTAAAAAGTTTAATTTCGAAAATTTGAAACCCTCCCCCACCCCTATGAGTGTCACTACTAAATTAGACAAAGACGAACATGGCAAAGACGTTGATAATGGCTTATATCGATCTATGATAGGCTCTTTGCTATATTTAACTGCTAGTAGGCCTGACATCATGTTTAGTGTATACATGTGTGCTTGTTTTCAAAGTCAACCTAAGGTGTCACACTTAAATGCGGTAAAAAAAATATTCTGTTATATTAAGCACACGCCGAATTTGGTACGATAAGGATTCTACATTTGACTTACATGCTTACACTGATGCAGATTATGGTGGCTGCAAAATAGATAGAAAAAACACGAGCGGAACTTGCCAATTTATAGGAAATTCCCTTATTTCATGGTTTTCCAAAAAGCAAGCAAGTGTTGCTTTGTCCACTACTGAGGCTGAGTACATGGCTCTTAGCCTTTGTTGCACACAGTTGTTGTGGATAAAACAACAACTTTCGGACTTTGGAATTACCGTAAATAAAATTCCTATATATTGTGATAGTATGAGTGCCATAAATTTGTCTAAGAATCCCGTGTTACATTCTAAGGCTAAGCACATAGAAGTACGCTATCACTTTCTTCGTGATCACGTAAACAATGGTGACATTGTCATAGATCACGTACGCACAGAAGCACAAGTAGCAGATATCTTTACAAAAGCCTTAAATCAAGCCACGTATGAATCTCTTCGTTCTAAATTAGGCATGATTCCCATTGATATGATTTGATTTGACGTGATTTGATTTACTTCCTTTTTGACAGGAATCTTTTGATTTACTTTCCAAAATAAACGGGGAGAGAAAATCATGATTTAAGGAGGAGAGAGACATTTAAGGGGGAGAGAGACACATTGATATTAATTGCACAAATCAAGGGGGAGCCGGATTTGAAATTAGAAATTCAAATCTCAAATCTATGCATGTTTCGAGGGGGAGAGATAGCATTTAAATCATGTGCATAAATTATTTTGAAAATCATCAAAAGGGGGAGATTGTAGAGATAAGGGGGTTTGAGTGATTTCAAAATAAGTGACTTAAATGTATATATATATATATATAAACGTGTACAAACATATATAAACGTGTACATGTATGCATGATATCTTGCCATTACTTGCCTTATTTAGCTTATATATTATGTTGCCGTACTAACGAGCCATGAAGCATTAAAGCTTACATCATATGGCAAACATTTGTTGTGTTTACACTATTTTCAGGTGCCACCATTAATGAACTAAACTAGTACATTAAGTGAAGTACTTAGTTTAATAAACTAAGTAGTTCATTAAAGGAAGCCACATTTGGAAAAGGCACAAAGGCAACAAGGCTAAGGAAGGAAAGTTTTCTCCTCCTCCCCATCTTAATTATACACGCAATATACATATATATTACACCTATTTTCAGATTTTTTTTAAAAGGCACATACACATGTATTCCAACGTACTACCGACACGTTATATATTTTACGTACGTACGTTAACGTTACACCACTATACTTAACTCATATTTATGAGTATATTCAGGTCTTATGTCATATGATATAAGATATGGTAATGACAAATTAAATACGACACGATAAAAGGTTCTAAACCGAAATTTGTCGTATCGGGCGAATACCAAAACTTCGCCAACGTGTCACGTACTTGCCATAAATAAATGGCCAGCCCCTATACTTCAAAAAGTGATGAAAATTTCGTGCACTACATGTAATATTCATCCAAAAATACTTTCCATGTTGGCACATACAAATCATCCCACATTAAGGCCAAAATGTGAAGATTCCAAGTTTAATTTTGTCACATGTTAATGGTACCACTTTGGACCAGCCAAGTGCTGAGATTTAAAGTATATATTATATATATTATGTATAACATAATATATATAACATGTGCAAAAGTTGGAATTTAAATTAGAGAAAAATCGGGTAATCGATAAATATCGAAAATTCGGTTTTCTACGCACACAACACATGAAACGTTTTTGGTACATCATGTGACACGTATCTAGACACTTTTTACATATGATATACATCTTAAAGTGTTCTAGAAAATTAAATTGGCTGATTGGAATATAACATGTGTATATTATTAAATGTGCATTATTTTACAAAGTTAGCAAAAATAAATTTCAGCACATGCACATACACATTCCAACGCCACCTACAGCTGATTTGGACCATATGTGGAGCTTTGTTGGCATCTTGATTGGTCAAGGATCAATCATACAATGTTGGTGAATTGAAGAGAGAAGCTAAAAATGGTAAGAATTCAAAATATATCTCTCTTATGTCACATGCTGAAAATTTCAGCATACTACACACAAGCTGGCCGAAATTTTGCTCTTCAATGTGACATATCTTGTCATCTTTTATTATGTGATTGATTAGAAGAAGAAATGGAAAGGTTTTGAATATTATTTAAATAAATAAATGGTGATATTTTGTATATCACACATGCTGAAAACTTTTCAGCATGTGTACAACTTTGTGGCCGAATTTGAGAGCCAAAATGTGTCCAAGTTCATTTCTTAGTTGGTAGCAATACTTACCATAACTTGGTGATTCAATTTTTAAAGAAAAAATCAAGGTAAATTGGGTATTATCTTGAAAGAAAAGGAATGGTCCACAAGCTGAAAATTCAGCATGGCAATGAGACTAGTTGGCCGATTTTTTCATTAAGATTGGAAGGATTTTTATCTTGCAATTTATGTGACATATCTTATGAGTTGTGGAAGTTATTTTGTGATGATTTTTGGCACATGCTTAAGTGTATTCTCAGATTTTTTTCCAAGTCATCATGATGACAACGTTAAACCAATAAGGAGGTGCCAAGTAAGCGAAGACTAAATGATCATCCAATAAGAAGGTGGCAAGTAAGCAAGGCCTTGTCACAATGATGTCTTACACTCTCTCAAGGACTTAAAAGATAATTTTCAAGAGGGGAAGACAAGAAAAGGGGGACGGCTGCATCATTATAAGGAAAGAAGAGAGCAAACAAAATAATAACAAGCATTGCAATTCAAAGAGATCAAAAAAAGCCTAGCTCTTCTTCTCCTACATCTTCTTTCTTTCTCTCTTCTTGTAAAGCCTGTTGTTTTCATATCTTTCAATCTTGAATAGGCTTGAGATAAACCACCATTCATATATCTTTGTAAAAGATTGATCAAGGTGTGATCAATCTTCACTCTGGCAAGGTGGTGGTGTTCGTGCGAATTGTACTTACAATACAAGGTTTGTAAAGGGTTGGAGTTAGGTGTAACTCTATCAACCCTGTGGTAAGGTGTACTGCGTGTGTGTGATTAGTGTGAACCAAGGAAGGTGTTCCTTGAAGACTGGAGTAGGTTGTTTATAACCGAACCAGTATACAAATCTTGGTGCCATTTACTTTCTGCATTTACTTTTCAGTTACTGCACTGTTTATCCTTCTTGTTCGCATACGTAAAAATAGCAAACGATTTTCAAAAATTACGAAAATTTTCAGAAATATACTCACACGTTCTAGGGTTAATTTGGCACGAGTTTCAACCCTTTTGGATAAGTATAAGTCAATCAAACATCAAAAGTTCTGAGACTAGTGCAGTCTGATTTTCAGACTTGCAAAGGTTGAGACTTTGGTTGTAGTTGACCTACTTCCAAAAAGATTTTTCCAAAACTGTTTCAACCCATTTAAATATAGTATATAAGGAGTTAGTGGTTAAATTTTCAGAGCATTTGGACGATCACACAAATAGGAATTAATTTTTTCAAAACCATCTACCGTTTCTGGCAGATTTGCACAATCTGAGTACCAACGGTTTTTGAAGGGGTTAAAGGTTGAATTTCAATTTGAAATTTTTAGGGGACCCTCATAACATCTGAGGCTAAGTTCTCTCAAAATTTCATAATTTTTGGAGACCTCTAACCTAGTTTTAAAAACGTTTTAAAACTGGTCCTGAAAACAGAATCTGTTTTCAGAACTTGAATTGTTCAAGTTTAAAGAAATTTTAAAAACCACACTTTTCGCACCATCTATTCAACCCCCCCCCCCCCTTCTAGTGGTGCCTTGCAGATCCTACATAATTCACATAATTAGCAAGACAAATATCTCCATTTTCCATCATGAAAATCGGCCAACTCACCTAGACACATGCTGAAATTTTCAGCATGTGTTTTATCAAGACTTGTTCAAATTGTTTCCAAGTTTGCATTTGATTAATTCCTTGAAAATAAGGAAGAAATCAATCATCATTTAGTACATAACATTTCTAATAATTTTGGAATAAAATTAGTAAATATGGAGGCCATAAAATCGGCCAAGTTCATTCTACACATGCTGAAATTTTCAGCATGTGTGATATTCCAAGATATCATCACATTATTTCCATAATATATTTAAAACATTCCCATACTATCTTTCAATCAATTCATATAATTCAAAATAGTAAATATGGCATCATTATCTTGAAAATTTCGGCCAGCTCTAATCTACACATGCTGAATTTTCAGCATGTGTCACAAATGTGAGAAAGTTTAAAATGTTACCTTGTGTAGCTCCTTCTTTTATGTCACCAACATTGTATGCTTCATTCATGGCCAATCAAGATGCCAACAAAGCTCCACATATGCTTCATCAAGCTAAGATAGGCGTGTGATGATGAATGTACATGTGTTGAATTTTATTTTTGCAAACTTTGTAAAATAGTGCACATATAATTATACACACATGGTATATTCCAATCAGCCTTAATTGATTTTTCTAGAACACTTTAAAATGTATAGAGTATGTAAAAAGTGTCTAGATACATGCTATATGTCATGCCAAAAATGTTCCATGTGTCGTGTTCGTAGAAAACCGAATTTTCGACGTTTGTCGATTACCCGATTTTTCTCTGATTAAATCCAACTTTTTGCACATGTTATATATATTATGTTATACATAATATACATAAATTAAACTTTAATATTCAGCTCTCATGGCTGATTAAAGTGGCGCCCAACATGTGACAAAAATGTTAAATTTGTAATCTCCACAATTTGGCCTTAATTGGGGGTGATTTGTGAGTGCCAATCATGGAATGGTTTTATGTCTGAACATACCATGTAAGCCACGAAATTTCTGGCCATTTTTGAAGTGTAGGGGCTGGCCATATATATATGGCAAATACGTGACACGTTGGCGAAGTATCGGTATTCACCCGATACGACAATTTTTTTGTTTAGAATCTTTTAACATGTCGTAATAAATTTGTCATCACCATGACTTATATCATATGATATAAGACCTGAATATACTAATAAATATGAGTTAAATATAGTGGTGTGACGTTAACGTACGTTCGCAAATTATATAACGTGTCGGTAGTACGTTGGAATATATGTGTATAGTGCCTTTTAAAAAAAATCTGAATATATATATATAACAAAGGAGTGCATAATAAGAGGGAAGAAGACTTTCCATTCTTCAATTTGTTGCCTTTGTGCCTTCTCCAAATATATCACCATTTAATGAAGTACTTAGTTCATTTAACATAGTACTTCACTTAGTGAACTAGTTTAGTTCAGTAAATGGTGGCACCTGAAAATAGTTCAAACACAACAAATGTTTGCCATTTGATGTAAGCTTTAAAGCTTCATGGCTCGTTAGTTTAGCAACAATATATATGAACTATATAAGGCAGGTTTCATACAAAAATGTGTTAAGCCATAAAACGTGTCGTGCATTTCTTTGTTACACGTTATTTAAATCATGTATTTTGTAATCACTCAGACCCCTTTTTCTCAACATAAAGTTTGTCAGACATATAGGTCGGAAGTTAGTGAATGTTTGCGGATTCGGAACCTTTGGGATTAAGATTATAGCTGCTGATGCCACCGACTTAGGCATCACGATGCCTAAAAGGAACTCCTGAACTGCCTTAGCCGCATCAAACTGAATATGCTGCCAAAAATGACAGTAAAAAGAACCTGGGTATCCATCGGGCCCGGCTGCAGTATTTGTATTGAGATCCCAAACTGCTTGTTTTATCTCTTGCATTGTTGGCATAGCCTTCAACATTTCATTATCCGAAGTAGTCAAGATGGCCGGGATATGTTATAGGATAGTCTCACAATTACTAACTGGAGCCTAAACAAACAACCCTGAAAAATAGCGCACTGCCTTGGTCTCCACCTCTGCCGTGGTCAGACATTCAGACCTATCTTCCCTTGTTATTCTTTTATCCTTGACTGTTTGATGGAAGAAGGCTGTATTTGCATCCCCCTCATTGAGCCATTTGACTTTGGCCTTTTGTTTCCAATACAAGAATGCATGTTTCTGTGCCTATCGTAACTGAGCAACGTTACAGTGATAGGCCTCTCGCATTGGCTCAGACGGATTTGTGTCATACTCTCGCTCTCAGGCAATCACCTCCGTATCTGCGTATGCAACCACATCAAATATATTTCCAAAAACCTTCTTGTTCCACTTTCACAGTTGAGCCTTTAATCGGCGAAGTTTATCAAAAAGGCCCCACATACCACCTACTGTGGGAAAGGACTGCCAATGATGATGAACAAGAGTGTCAAAGTCCGGATGTGTAGTCCATACATCCAAATACCTGAAGGCCACCGGTGACCGCTAATGATCGACGTCGCATGTCAAGTATATAGGGGCATGATCAGATGTGGCGCGTGCAAGGTGCTGAGCTTGTGTAATTGGAAATATATCCGAAAACATGCTAGTACATTAGAATCGGTCAAGTCGACGCCATACTCGACTTAGGCCTCGACCATCACACCATGTATATAATGATCCTTGATCATTAATCTCATGTAACTCGCAAGTGGCAATACAGTCATTGAAATCTTGCAATGTTCGCAGGGATGGGGTAGATCGTCCTCTGTGTTCGTGTAGAGACCCAAATGTATTGAAATCACCGCCTACTAACCATGGGGCCTAGAGTGTAGAGTGGAACTGACACAAATCGCTCCATAATAGGCGCCTGGCAGAACAGGAGTGTAAATCGTATACTGCTGTAATCGAAAATGAGTCTCCAGTTGCCAGCCATTTCATTTTTGAAGAGTGATTTTTTTGGCCTATCCGAGCATCCTCTAGCAAGAAGATCGACTTCTTCCCAAAAAACCATATGTGATTATCACACGCAGCTAATGCTTTAGAAAAACCAAATTGTGAGCAATATGATATCAATGTGGAAACCCTAGCTTTTGGCTCAATAATAATAAGAAAATGTAAGCGATATCGGCGAATAAGTGAAAGAACCCGACACTGTGAGGTACGAATACCTCTAACATTCCATATCAATAGTTTCATTATTGTAGTGCCCCGCACCCCGGCCTAGCCGGATACGGTGCGCCCGCCGTACTTCACTATGGAGAGTACCAGGCGTCAATCCGTAACATGTCGTAGTCCATGACAAAATATACGGACTTTCCTGCTTACACATCAACAGGTAAGCGAAGACCGAGGCAGAATAAAAACTTTTAAATTAGAACATTCTAAACATCCATCATAAAGTCTACAACCAGGTTCTTGAAATAAAGAAAGTGAAAATCCGAAAATCAATGTTCCCAGCATAAATTCATCAAAGTCCATCAAACATAACTGTCATAATAAAAATCCTTAAGCCATCCTCCTCTCGCAATCCTATGGATAGGGAACCCTAAGCTCATCCTTGATCCACTCAACCCTGTTCCCTGCAGGTTCTGGGAGGAAAAATAAGGGGTAAGTGACAACGTCACCAGCAAGTATACCATAAACGATCATGAATTAAATAGAAAGTATACACGAGAACCAAACCCCAAAATTTGGTCTCTTACCATCATACATGTCTTCCATTCAAATGCCACCAAGGTAATAGAATCATCACTTGATCATAAAGGGAATAAGATCATAGCTTACATAACAACAACAATAAGATCGTAACTTAGGTAACGAAAGATAGCAAAGTCATAACCTAGGTAACATTACGTCTAGCATTTAGTTAGCATCTCATCCCTTCCGTTAGCCACTAAGGCAATAAAATCATAACTTAGTCATGTAGCACGTAAAGACACAACTCAGTGCAAAGACTCAACATCATGCTCATGACCATATGCAATGTGCATGAGTATGCAAATGCAGTGCATAATGAAAACATGAAAACATTTTCTTTCATTCTTTCTTTCAAAACATCATCGTCAATGGAAATAAGAGAGTGTTCAGATCTATTATATCCGGATCTAAGGCGGTCATATCCATCCCTTCGAATCTATTATTTCCGGATCCGAAAATGGTCACATCATCAATCATAGTCGTCAGGTCTATTCTTTTCGGACCTGAACGGTCATAATCAGGTCTATTCTTTCCAGACCTGAACGGTCATAATCAGGTCTATTCTTTCTGGGGCTGAACGGTCATAATCGTCATAATCAGGTCTATTCTTTCCGGGCCTGAACGGACATAATCATCAGATCAATTAACCCCGGATCTGGAGCGGGTTAAGATGGCCAGAAATAAATGGTACCATAGAAATCTTCTTTCAAAACTGAAACTTCTTTTCTTTAAAAGCGCTTTTTCATCATTCTTTGGCATAAAATCAGTTTCATAAATCATGGAAATGACGATGATGCAATGCATGATGTGCGATATGCAATTCGTGACAAAATGCATCACCTAAATACAAGTATGACCTTGTTCTTTAAGCTGGAGAAATTTTCCAGAACTTACGCTCTGTTCATGAGGCCTCCAACATAACAAATCAGTCCTATTTTCATACTCTCTTGCCATACATATGCATAACGGAGACTTAGACAGATGTCATAATTGTCGTATCCTGAACATTCGCAGGTAGTCTTATCTCTCGACGATCTATAAAAGCCTTATCATCCTTAGGTGAAATATTCCATATTTTATTCCTACCGATTATCTCAATATTGCTAAGCTTGTTAATGTCGAATATTCACATATTTAATTCAAGTATCGTTTATTCACCGTGAATTATCCCATTCTTAATATGTAGCGTAACACCTTCTATTTAATTATGTCCCATGATGTGTGATATGTGAGAAAATAATTTTCCCTCCCCACACATACATAAAACTCGGCCACAATAAGTCTCCAAGGGACTAGAAGATTCTCCAACCAACCACCAACACCTTCTTAATTATGGTGTGCTAGCTACCTTCTTAACTCCTTATCAAAAGTTGCAAAAGACAAACAAGTAATTAGCCTACCCTAATCAAGCCTTATTTCCCTCTCTCAACCCTCATAAAAATCGTCCCCTATAGCCTTCAAGACACCATTTTTGATTTTCAAACTCATCTTCTCAAATACTCTAAGTTATAAACCTTAAAACATATCTCCAAGTAAGAATGATATCTCAAGTGCTCCTTCTCCAACCAATCATCTAGGCCGAAAATTGTAGGAGTCAAGGAGGAATAGAAATCTCATCAACCTAAGCTCATAAGCATCTCAATCAAGTAAGTAATGCCTTATTTTATATCTCCATTAATGGAATTTTAGTATAGTAAGCTTGAATGGTAACCCATGTTAATTTCTCCAAAAATCGTGGGTTAGGAGGACTCAAGAGGGAGTTCTAGTTCATCAATCTCATCTAAGAAGAAGAGTTAGAGGAACCTAGACTTGATTCTAAGCCTTGAGGTAAGTTTCTAAGCATTTTATGGTTAGTTAGTATTCTTTTAAGTGTTGGTCTGGTATTGACCAAAACCGTGTGTTCATGGCTACTTTGAAGCTAATCTATCTTCTAAAGCTTCATTTCAAGGCAAGTATACTTTAACCCCTTACAATATATGTGATTATGTGCATACTTGAATGTCTAGAAGCCTAAGACATGACTTTAGTGAAAATATGCCTAAGTTGTTACCTTTTCTTATGTTTTGAAATTGTTGGACTAGGGGACTGTTTTGTTTGGAAGAATGAACAGCCCATATGAACGACTTTTGCATGCTAAAAGGAGACTCGAATTGGTATTGGGAAGCCTTACTATGTCTAATGAATGACCATTAACTTGGATTATAGGCTAAAGAACAAAATTAGGAGGGAAAGGATATTTCTATGCATGCTGGCTGAAAACAGAATTCTGGACAGATTTTATGCCAAATTGATGGACTTAGTTAAGGACCTTCTAAACGTTGGATTGAGCTTATTTTTGGTGTGGTCGTAGCTTATTATGTCTAGTTTATTGTGGCGTTGGAATTTCTGGAAAATCATTTGTGGATTGGTCAGAAATAAATTTTTAGTATCAAGGGGTCAAAACAGTTTCTGGTCGTACCACCTTAGGGAGAAAAATTATTTAAGTACCTTAAACATCTTGGATTGACCTGAAATTTTTACAGGAAGTACTTAAGACATAGAGCTAAGTATCCATGTAAAGAAATTGATTTTATCTATTGATCTTGATGGTAAACCATTGAGGGAAAGTTGGTGTAACATTCTGGAAAACAGGACAGATTGACCCTTTGTGCTTGTATGAGTTGTATCGTATTTATTTTGACTTGTTTTGGTGAATGGGAATTCGAATATTGTTCATAAAGGAAATAGGAAAGATTTCAAGGTGCTAAATGAGCCCCATAATGAGTTTATGGATGAAGACAGGGTAAGGAATGGAGTTGAGAGTGCAGCAGAATTCCTGTTGTACCCTTGTTGGGAATTATTTTTATTGAGGTACCTACACTTGTCGGAATCGCATGAAATTTGTACAGAATGTAGTTAAGATCATGTGGTGCATGTCCATATTTTTAGTTTCTGGAGAATAGGCTCAAAAGATTGATTTTGAGGCCAGGCAATACAGGACATGCTGCTGGATCGTTTTCCAGCCCATGAAGAAAGTTGTCCCTCATGTTATAAGTGCATTTTTCCATGTTGCATCCCATGCACTTGCATTAACATGCCCATATGTTCCATGCTCATGATTTTATCGATTCTTTATATAAAGTTTCTGTTTTGAAAGAATTTCGTCCCTTCTGGCCAGCTTAACCCGCTACAGATCCGGGGTTAATTGATCTGAAGAAGTATAAGAACCGATCCAGGCCCGGTATAATAGGTCTGATGAAATGTAAGAACCGATCCAGGCCCGGTATAATAGGTCTGAAGAGTATAAGCACCGAGCCAGGTCCGGTATAATAGAACTGAAGGTGATCATGTTATAAGAACCGAGTCATGCCCGGTATAATAGGCTGACACACTCTCTTGTTTTATGATGAGCATGATTTAAAAGAAAGAAAGAAAGTTCAAGTATTTTTATGAGCATGTCCAAATGAAAGAAAGAATGTTTCCCGTTGTATTTGCATCGCACTCACATTTTCATACGCATTATGCATGATACCTTTTCTTAGAAGTAAGAGTTGGCTATAGCACGTAGAATCCAACTAGGTGCTGACATTTAGATCTTAGCTAAGTATTGATATGACTTTAAGCATGATGCTTCGGAAAGGTATTGGAAGGTATGTTTTAACTTAAGGAATTGGGGTTTGATTCTTGTATGCCGTTTTCTCTTTATTGTACGGTGTTATTGTATACTTGCTGGCGACTTTGTCGCTCACCCATTTATTTTTCCCCCCAGAGCCAGGTAACGAAGTCGAGTGGATTGATGATGAGCCAAGGATGCCATACCCGTAGGTTATGGAAATTGCCGTTAAGAGAATGATGATGGAAGCTTTTGATGAGCCTTTGGGACATTTTGGGACTTAGCTATTTTCGGATTCTCTTCAGATAATGTTTGTATAATTTCGCGGTGTAGTTTTCTATCGGTTCAGTTTGTATAATTTTGCTATGTATTCGCGATTTGACGCTTTCGGATTAAGGTTCAAAATTCTGCCGTATTTTTATCTACCTGTTAAGATCGTGACTTTGTAATCCATGTTTATTCATGGGTTTTACGAGTTAAGTATCGACGCTTTGTACTTTTCCGAAAGGGAAGGTACGGCGGGTGCACCGTACGAGGGGTAGCCGAGTACGGGGCGCTACAGGTGGTATCAGAGCCCGGGCTCTAGATTCGGGCAGAACGTAGGAACTAAGTTATGATCTTAGAAAACTAAGAATTGATCTTAGACTTAAGTCATGATCTTAGAAGAGAGATGGCCTTAGCTTAGACAACTTAGATTGGAAATAGGGTCCCCTTGGTTGACCTGCTAGCCTGATATGTCGCATATTGACTCTTTTTCCTGCTTTAAATTCCTTTTCCAAGCATGTCTAAATTCAGTCAGTCATCTCGATCCATAAATACATAAATATATCTTTCTGCTCCATATACAGATGGTTCGGACTCGTGGTAGACCTCGCAGAGATGCTGCCCATGCACCCGATCCCAACCCTCCACAACCTCAAGATCAAGTCCCTCTACCTCCTCCTCAGAATCAGGATCCACCGCCTCCTCCTCCACCGCAGAATGAAAATCCCCCACCAGCTCAAGGAAACCCTCTTCGCAAGTGCCACTTGTTATTCCGGATCTCCAAGCATTCTGTCAGACCATAACTCAGATTGGCCAGGGAATGATTCAACAAGTTGCCCCTCCTCCTCCTTATGAACCGATAAGAGATGCGCAATACTACTTTGAGAAGCTCAAGCGAGCGAATGTGCCGCCTTTTGAAGGCAAGTCTGACCCTGATATGGCTGAAAAATGGCTAGATGAAGTGGAGAACTGTTTTGAACTGAATGGAGCCCCTGACAATATGAAAACCCAAGCTGTGAGGCCTTTCCTCCTTGGAGAGGCGAACCAGTGGTGGAAGGCTAAGCTGCAACCTTTGCCCCGACCTATTCCATGGGAGAGATTCATCCAAGAGTTCAACAAGTTTTATTTTCCTCCGTCAGTGAAGATGCAAAAGAGGCATGATTTTGAAATGTTGAAGCAAGAACCTGGTATGACTGTGTCTGAATATGTGAGCAAGTTTCTGGCTTTGGGTAGATTTTCTTCGGCTACGATGAATGATGAGGAATCCAAGATGGTGAAGTTTGAGAGTGGGCTGAACCCAAGGATTCGAACTTGGTTGGTAAATGTTATCTCTGCTGATTTTGAGGCACTTGTTGACGCATGTTATCGGATCGAGAAGGATATCATTCGTCGCGATACGACAGTGGGCCAGAAAAGAGGAAGGGACACTTCTGGTGATAAAGGAGCAAGGAAAATGACTAGACAGAATTTTCATGGGAGGCAAGGTAGACAGCCGAATCAGAACCAAAGAGGGAATCAGAATCGTGGACAGCGCCGTGGGCAGAATCAGAATAATCAGAGAAATAATCAAAGAAATCAAGGACAGCAGCAGCAGGCCATTCCCATGTGTCCCCATTGTCAGAAGAATCATTTGGGCGAGTGCTATGTACAAGCTGGTAAGTGCTTTGGTTGCGGCAAGGACTGGTCATATAATTAGGGATTGTCCTGATAAGGGAGCTGCTTGTGTTGGATGTGGAAAGACTGGGCATATTCTGAGAGATTGTCGTGAGCGTGGTGGTCAGCAGCAGAGGAACCAACGTCAGCGCCCGAATGCAGCGTGTGCATGTGATGACCGATGCTGCAGTTGAGGAAGCTGGAGACGTCGTGGCTGGTATGATTTAAATTATGCAATACTAAGTTGATAACTATTATATTGCTGCGTAGTTAAAACTTTGTATGATTCAGGCGCTATTCTCGTATGTTGTATGCCCGCAAATGTGTTGTTTGATAGTGGTGCCAGCCACTCCTTTATATCTAAGAAATTTGCAATGGGATTAGACCATAATCCCATCCTGACTTAAATCACCCTATCAAATCCAAGCTGCTGGTGATCAAGTACTAACGTCTCATCATCTGTATAAGAATTGCGTGGTCGAGCTCGATGACCATCGGTTCGTGGCTGATCTAATCCCGATTGCTATGAATGACTTTGACATTATTCTTGGTATGGACTGGTTGTCTAAGAACCATGCCCATATTGACTGCAATCAAAAGAAAGTCACTTTCCGAGCCCCGGAGCAAGAGGAAGTATCATTTCAAGGAGGTCCCAAGTTGAAGAAGTCAAAGAATATTTTTGTGAACACAGCTCGTGCCCGTCGAGCGTTGCGAAAGGGATGTCAAGGCTATCTTGTTTATGCTCTTAGTGTCGAGCAGGCAGCAGTGGACATTTCGCAAGTTCCAGTAGTTCAAGAGTTTCTTGATGTCTTTCCAGAAGAACTACCAGGACTCCCCCCTGATCGAGAAATTTCCTTTGACATAAATATCCTCCCCGGAGCTGAGCCCATTTCTAAAGCTCCTTACCGCATGGCACCCGCTGAGCTGAAGGAACTAAAAGAGCAATTGCATGAATTATTGGAAAAGAAGTTGATTCGTCCGAGTGTGTCACCATGGGGTGCCCCAGTTTTATTTGTAAAGAAGAAGGATGGAGGTATGCGACTGTGTATTGATTATCGAGAACTCAACAAGATCACCGTAAAGAATAAGTATCCGTTGCCTCGGATCGACGATCTGTTCGACCAGCTTCGGGTGAGTAATTACCAAGTCTTATTTCAATATAATAATCATGAATAATATCTAAAGTATCCTAATGCATGGAGCTCGGGTGTTTAGCAAAGTGGACCTAAGATCTGGATATTTTCAATTGAAGATAAGAGGTGAGGATATTCCTAAGACAGCATTCAGGACGAGATATGGACATTATGAATTCCTCGTGATGCCTTTTGGACTAACCAACGCCCCTGCAGCGTTTATGGATCTTATGAATCGGGTGTTTCGGGACCAGTTGGATAAGTATGTGGTCGTCTTTATTGACGATATCCTGATTTATTCGCCTGATGAGGAAACTCATACAGCCCATCTGAGGACAATACTTGGTATTCTAAGAAAGCATTCAGCTCTATGCGAAATTCAGTAAATGTGAGTTTTGGTTGCATAGTGTGTCATTTCTGGGCCATATTATTACTGAAAATGGGATTTCGGTTGATCCCCGAAAGATTGAGGCAATTACTGAGTGGCCGAGACCGACCAATGTCACTGAAGTAAGGAAGTTTTCTCGGACTGGCCGGTTACTATCAGCAAGTTTGTTGAAGGATTTTCAAGGATAGCTATGCCACTCACTAGATTGACTCAGAAGAAGACAAAATTTGTATGGAATGAGGATTGTGAAAGTAGCTTTTCTGAGCTGAAGGCAAGGTTGACGTCTGCACCAGTTTTGGCTCAACCCATTCCAGGAGAACAGTTTGTGATCTACAGTGATGCTTCCAAGAATGGATTGGGTTGTGTTCTTATGCAGAATGGACGGGTGATCGCGTATGCGTCTCGCCAGCTTAAGCCGTTTGAGCAGAATTATCCAGTACATGACCTTGAGCTTGCAGCAGTTGTATTTGCTCTGAAAGATTTGGCGTCATTATCTGTATGGAGAGAAGTGTGAGATCTTCACGGATCATAAGAGTTTGAAATACCTCTTCACTCAAAAGGAGCTGAATATGCGCCAAAGGCGATGGCTTGAGTTGATCAAGGATTATGACATCTCTATTCAGTACCATCCAGGTAAAGCTAATAGAGTTGCCGACGCTTTGAGTCGTAAGACGAGTCATCCCCGTCAACCACCTCTACAGCGTGATATGGAAGAGTTTGGTCTAGAAGAAGTGGATTCGATTTCCGACGTGCTTGCAAAGTTAGTAGTGGTCCCTTCTTTGATCGATAGGATTAAGGAGACTCAAGATAAGGATGATGCATTGATGAAAGTTAAGAGCAAGCTGAAGGAGAAGCCATCTGACGATTTTGAAGTCCGTAGTGACGGTAGTTTATGGTTTAGAGGTCGATTGTGTGTGCCTAATGATGATGCGATAAAGAGTGAAGTGTTTCAGGAAGCCCATAATTCACGCTTGTCTATTCACCCAGGAGCAAATAAGATGTATCATGACTTGAAGCAAAAGCTTTGGTGGCCAGGAATGAAGAATCAGATAGCAGAGTTTGTTGAGAAATGTCTTGTATGTCAGAAAGTCAAAGCAGAACATCAGAGGCCAGCTGGATTATTGCAACCACTTGAGGTGCCTGAGTGGAAGTGGGATCACATCGCTATGGATTTTGTGACCGATTTACCTAAGACAAGAAGTGGATATGACACTATTTGGGTTGTTGTGATCGTCTGACGAAGAGTGCTCATTTCATGGCGAATGTCGATTAGAGCACCTATGGAAAAGTTGGCTTCTATGTATGTCGATCAGATTGTATGTTTGCATGGAGTTCCTATGAGCATAGTTTGTGACCGAGACCCCCGCTTCACCTCAAGGTTTTGGACGGCATTTCAGAAAGCGATGGGTACGGAAGTTCGCATGAGTTCAGCTTTTCATCCCCAGACTGACGGTCAATCAGAGAGAACAATTCAAACATTGGAGGACATGTTGCGTGCTTGTGTGTTGGACTTTGGAGGTAGCTGGGACTAAGAGTTTGAAGTTGGTTGAGTTTTCATACAACAACAGCTATCACAGATCTATTGGAATGGCTCCTTATGAAGCTCTTTATGGAAGAAAATGTCGATCGCCATTGTATTGGGATGAGATTGGAGATAAGATTTTCACAGGACCTGACTTAGTGGAGCAAACCAAGGAAAAGGTTATGATTGTAAGACAAAGATTGAAGGCTGCTCAGGATAGAAGCAAGGCGTGGGCCGACGTGAGGCGTCGACCACTTGAGTTTCAAGTAGGAGATAAGGTATTCTTGAAGGTATCTCCATCGAAAGGAGTAAAGCGGTTCGGAATTAAAGGGAAGCTTAGTCCTAGATTCATTGGACCATTTGAGATCTTGGAAAGGATTGGAGAAGTTGCTTATAGACTTGCACTACCACCATCGTTGTCTCAATTACACAATGTGTTTCATATATCTCAATTGCGTAAGTATGTGCATGATTCGAGCCATATTATGGACTGAACAACCTTTGAGGATTGAAGCTGATATATCATATGTTGAGGAACCCGAAAGGATAAGTTGATAGGGAAGTGAAAGCATTGAGAAATAAGTCTATTCCTATGGTCAAGGTGCAATGGAAGAACCATTCAGTTGATGAGGCCACTTGGGAGTTAGAGGAAGACATGAAGCAAAAGTACCCATATCTCTTCGATAATTCATAAGTTTCGAGGACGAAACTTTATTGAAGGGGGGAAGGATGTCGTATCCTGACATTCGCAGGTACTCTTATCTCTCGTCGATCTATAAAGCCTTATCATCCTTAGGTGAAATATTCCATATTTTATTCCTATCGATTATCTCAATATTGCTAAGCTTGTTAATGTCGAATATTCACATATTTAATTCAAGTATCGTTTATTCGCCGTGAATTATCCGATTCTTAATATGTAGCGTAACACCTTCTATTTAATTATGTCCCATGATGTGTGATATGTGAGAAAATAATTTTCCCTCCCCACACATACATAAAACTCGGCCACAATAAGTCTCCAAGGGACTAGAAGATTCTCCAACCAACCACCAACACCTTCTTAATTATGGTGTGCTAGCTACCTTCTTAACTCCTTATCAAAAGTTGCAAAAGACAAACAAGTAATTAGCCTACCCTAATCAAGTCTTATTTCCCTCTCCCAACCCTCATAAAATCGTCCCCTATAGCCTTCAAGACACCATTTGATTTTCAAACTCATCTTCTCAAATACTCTAAGTTATAAACCCTAAAACATATCTCCAAGCAAGAATGATATCTCAAGTGCTCCTTCTCCAACCAATCATCTAGGCCGAAAATTGTAGGAGTCAAGGAGGAATAGAAGTCTCATCAACCTAAGCTCATAGCATCTCAATCAAGTAAGTAATGTCTTATTTTATATCTCCATTGATGGAATTTTAGTATAGTAAGCTTGAATGGTAACCCATGTTAATTTCTCTAAAAACCGTGGGTTAGGAGGACTCAAGAGGGAGTTCTAGTTCATCAATCTCATCTAAGAAGAAGAGTTAGAGGAACCTAGGCTTGATTCTAAGCCTTGAGGTAAGTTTCTAAGCATTTTATGGTTAGTTAGTATTCTTTTAAGTGTTGGTCTTGTATTGACCAAAACCGTGTGTTCATGGCTCAAGTGGAAGGGAACCCCAAGTGATTCAAGCTACCTTGAAGCTAATCTATCTTCTAAAGCTTCATTTCAAGGCAAGTATACTTTAACCCCTTACAATATATGTGATTATGTGCATACTTGAATGTCTAGAAGCCTAAGACATGACTTTAGTGAAAATATGCCTAAGTTGTTACCTTTTCTTATGTTTTGAAATTGTTGGACTAGGGGACTGTTTTGTTTGGAAGAATGAACAGCCCATATGAACGACTTTTGCATGCTAAAAAGAGACTCGAATTAGGTATACGGAAGCCTTACTATGTCTAATTGAATGACCATTAACTTGGATTATAGGCTAAAGAACAAAATTAGGAGGGAAAGGATATTTCTATGCATGCTGGCTGAAAACAGAATTCTGGACAGATTTTATGCCAAATTGATGGACTTAGTTAAGGACCTTCTAAACGTTGGATTGAGCTTATTTTTGGTGTGGTCGTAGCTTATTATGTCTAGTTTATTGTGGCGTTGGAATTTCTGGAAAATCATTTGTGGATTGGTCAGAAATAAATTTTTAGTATCAAGGGGTCAAAACAGTTTCTGGTCGTACCACCTTAGGGAGAAAAATTATTTAAGTACCTTAAACATCTTGGATTGACCTGAAATTTTTACAGGAAGTACTTAAGACATAGAGCTAAGTATCCATGTAAAGAAATTGATTTTATCTATTGATCTTGATGGTAAACCATTGAGGGAAAGTTGGTGTAACATTCTGGAAAACAGGACAGATTGACCCTTTGTGCTTGTATGAGTTGTATCGTATTTATTTTGACTTGTTTTGGTGAATGGGCATTTGAATATTGTTCATAAAGGAAATAGAAAGATTTCCAGGTGCTAAGTGAGCCCCATAATGAGTTTATGGATGGAGACAGGGTAAGGAATGGAGTTGAGAGTGCAGCAGAATTCCTGTTGTACCCTTGTTGGGAATTATTTTTATTGAGGTACCTACACTTGTCGGAAATCGCATGAAATTTGTACAGAATGTAGTTAAGATCATGTGGTGCATGTCCATATTTTTAGTTTCTGGAGAATAGGCTCAAAAGATTGATTTTGAGGCCAGGACAATACAGGACATGCTGCTGGATCGTTTTCCAGCCCATGAAGAAAGTTGTTCCCTGATGTTATAAGTGCATTTTACCATGTTGCATCCCATGCACTTGCATTACATGCCCATATGTTCCATGCTCATGATTTTATCGATGCTTTATATAAAGTTTCTGTTTTGAAAGAATTCCGTCCCTTCTGGCCAGCTTAACCCGCTACAGATCCGGGGTTAATTGATCTGAAGAAGTATAAGAACCGATCCAGGCCCGGTATAATAGGTCTGATGAAATGTAAGAACCGATCCAGACCCGGTATAATAGGTCTGAAGAGTATAAGCACCGAGCCAGGTCCGGTATAATAGACCTGAAGGTGATCATGTTATAAGAACCGAGTCATGCCCGGTATAATAGGCTGACACACTCTCTTGTTTTATGATGAGCATGATTTAAAAGAAAGAAAGAAAGTTCAAGTATTTTTATGAGCATGTCCAAATGAAAGAAAGAATGTTTCCCGTTGTATTTGCATCGCACTCACATTTTCATACGCATTATGCATGATACCTTTTCTTAGAAGTAAGAGTTGGCTATAGCACGTAGAATCCAACTAGGTGCTGACATTTAGATCTTAGCTAAGTATTGATATGACTTTAAGCATGATGCTTCGGAAAGGTATTGGAAGGTATGTTTTAACTTAAGGAATTGGGGTTTGATTCTTGTATGCCGTTTTCTCTTTATTGTACGGTGTTATTGTATACTTGCTGGCGACTTTGTCGCTCACCCATTTATTTTTCCCCCCAGAGCCAGGTAACGAAGTCGAGTGGATTGATGATGAGCCAAGGATGCCATACCCGTAGGTTATGGAAATTGCCGTTAAGAGAATGATGATGGAAGCTTTTGATGAGCCTTTGGGACATTTTGGGACTTAGCTATTTTCGGATTCTCTTCGGATAATGTTTGTATAATTTCGCGGTGTAGTTTGCTATCGGTTCAGTTTGTATAATTTTGCTATGTATTCGCGATTTGACGCTTTCGGATTAAGGTTCAAAATTCTGCCGTATTTTTATCTACCTGTTAAGATCGTGACTTTGTAATCCATGTTTATTCATGGGTTTTACGAGTTAAGTATCGACGCTTTGTACTTTTCCGAAAGGGAAGGTACGGCGGGTGCACCGTACGAGGGGTAGCCGAGTACGGGGCGCTACAGGTGGTATCAGAGCCCGGGCTCTAGATTCGGGCAGAACGTAGGAACTAAGTTATGATCTTAGAAAACTAAGAATTGATCTTAGACTTAAGTCATGATCTTAGAAGAGAGATGGCCTTAGCTTAGACAACTTAGATTGGAAATAGGGTCCCCTTGGTTGACCTGCTAGCCTGATATGTCGCATATTGACTCTTTTTCCTGCTTTAAATTCCTTTTCCAAGCATGTCTAAATTCAGTCAGTCATCTCGATCCATAAAATACATAAATATATCTTTCTGCTCCATATACAGATGGTTCGGACTCGTGGTAGACCTCGCAGAGATGCTGCCCATGCACCCGATCCCAACCCTCCACAACCTCAAGATCAAGTCCCTCCACCTCCTCCTCAGAATCAGGATCCACCGCCTCCTCCTCCACCGCAGAATGAAAATCCCCCACCAGCTCAAGGAAACCCTCTTCCGCAAGTGCCACTTGTTATTCCGGATCTCCAAGCATTCTGTCAGACCATAACTCAGATTGGCCAGGGAATGATTCAACAAGTTGCCCCTCCTCCTCCTTATGAACCGAAAAGAGATGCGCAGTACTACTTTGAGAAGCTCAAGCGAGCGAATGTGCCGCCTTTTGAAGGCAAGTCTGACCCTGATATGGCTGAAAAATGGCTAGATGAAGTGGAGAACTGTTTTGAACTGAATGGAGCCCCTGACAATATGAAAACCCAAGCTGTGAGGCCTTTCCTCCTTGGAGAGGCGAACCAGTGGTGGAAGGCTAAGCTGCAACCTTTGCCCCGACCTATTCCATGGGAGAGATTCATCCAAGAGTTCAACAAGTTTTATTTTCCTCCGTCAGTGAAGATGCAAAAGAGGCATGATTTTGAAATGTTGAAGCAAGAACCTGGTATGACTGTGTCTGAATATGTGAGCAAGTTTCTGGCTTTGGGTAGATTTTCTCCGGCTACGATGAATGATGAGGAATCCAAGATGGTGAAGTTTGAGAGTGGGCTGAACCCAAGGATTCGAACTTGGTTGGTAAATGTTATCTCTGCTGATTTTGAGGCACTTGTTGACGCATGTTATCGGATCGAGAAGGATATCATTCGTCGCGATACGACAGTGGGCCAGAAAAGAGGAAGGGACACTTCCGGTGATAAAGGAACAAGGAAAATGACTAGACAGAATTTTCATGGGAGGCAAGGTAGACAGCCGAATCAGAACCAAAGAGGGAATCAGAATCGTGGACAGCACCGTGGGCAGAATCAGAATAATCAGAGAAATAATCAAGGAAATCAAGGACAGCAGCAGCAGGCCATTCCCATGTGTCCCCATTGTCAGAAGAATCATTTGGGCGAGTGCTATGTACAAGCTGGTAAGTGCTTTGGTTGCGGCAAGACTGGTCATATAATTAGGGATTGTCCTGATAAGGGAGCTGCTTGTGTTGGATGTGGAAAGACTGGGCATATTCTGAGAGATTGTCGTGAGCGTGGTGGCCAGCAGCAGAGGAACCAACGTCAGCGCCCGAATGCACTTGTGCATGTGATGACCGATGCTGCAGTTGAGGAAGCTGGAGACGTCGTGGCTGGTATGATTTAAATTATGCAATACTAAGTTGATAACTATTATATTGCTGCGTAGTTAAAACTTTGTATGATTCAGGCGCTATTCTCGTATGTTGTATGCCCGCAAATGTGTTGTTTGATAGTGGTGCCAGCCACTCCTTTATATCTAAGAAATTTGCAATGGGATTAGACCATAATCCCATCTGACTTAAATCACCCTATCAAATCCAAGCCGCTGGTGATCAAGTACTAACGTCTCATCATCTGTATAAGAATTGCGTGGTCGAGCTCGATGACCATCGGTTCGTGGCTGATCTAATCCCGATTGCTATGAATGACTTTGACATTATTCTTGGTATGGACTGGTTGTCTAAGAACCATGCCCATATTGACTGCAATCAAAAGAAAGTCACTTTCCGAGCCCCGGAGCAAGAGGAAGTATCATTTCAAGGAGGTCCCAAGTTGAAGAAGTCAAAGAATATTTTTGTGAACACAGCTCGTGCCCGTCGAGCGTTGCGAAAGGGATGTCAAGGCTATCTTGTTTATGCTCTTAGTGTCGAGCAGGCAGCAGTGGACATTTCGCAAGTTCCAGTAGTTCAAGAGTTTCTTGATGTCTTTCCAGAAGAACTACCAGGACTCCCCCTTGATCGAGAAATTTCCTTTGAGATAAATCTCCTCCCCGGAGCTGAGCCCATTTCTAAAGCTCCTTACCGCATGGCACCCGCTGAGCTGAAGGAACTAAAAGAGCAATTGCATGAATTATTGGAAAAGAAGTTGATTCGTCCGAGTGTGTCACCATGGGGTGCCCCAGTTTTATTTGTAAAGAAGAAGGATGGAGGTATGCGACTGTGTATTGATTATAGAGAACTCAACAAGATCACCGTAAAGAATAAGTATCCGTTGCCTCGGATCGACGATCTGTTCGACCAGCTTCGGGTCAGTAATTACCAAGTCTTATTTCAATATAATAATCATGAATAATATCTAAAGTATCCTAATGCAGGGAGCTCGGGTGTTTAGCAAAGTGGACCTAAGATCTGGATATTTTCAATTGAAGATAAGAGCTGAGGATATTCCTAAGACAGCATTCAGGACGAGATATGGACATTATGAATTCCTCGTGATGCCTTTTGGACTAACCAACGCCCCTGCAGCGTTTATGGATCTTATGAATCGGGTGTTTCGGGACCAGTTGGATAAGTATGTGGTCGTCTTTATTGACGATATCCTGATTTATTCGCCTGATGAGGAAACTCATACAGCCCATCTGAGGACAATACTTGGTATTCTAAGAAAGCATCAGCTCTATGCGAAATTCAGTAGATGTGAGTTTTGGTTGCATAGTGTGTCATTTCTGGGCCATATTATTACTGAAAATGGGATTTCGGTTGATCCCCGAAAGATTGAGGCAATTACTGAGTGGCCGAGACCGACCAATGTCACTGAAGTAAGAAGTTTTCTCGGACTGGCCGGTTACTATCGCAAGTTTGTTGAAGGATTTTCAAGGATAGCTATGCCACTCACTAGATTGACTCAGAAGAAGACAAAATTTGCATGGAATGAGGATTGTGAAAGTAGCTTTTCTGAGCTGAAGGCAAGGTTGACGTCTGCACCAGTTTTGGCTCAACCCGTTCCAGGAGAACAGTTTGTGATCTACAGTGATGCTTCCAAGAATGGATTGGGTTGTGTTCTTATGCAGAATGGACGGGTGATCGCGTATGCGTCTCGCCAGCTTAAGCCGTTTGAGCAGAATTATCCAGTACATGACCTTGAGCTTGCAGCAGTTGTATTTGCTCTAAAGATTTGGCGTCATTATCTGTATGGAGAGAAGTGTGAGATCTTCACGGATCATAAGAGTTTGAAATACCTCTTCACTCAAAAGGAGCTGAATATGCGCCAAAGACGATGGCTTGAGTTGATCAAGGATTATGACATCTCTATTCAGTACCATCCAGGTAAAGCTAATAGAGTTGCCGACGCTTTGAGTCGTAAGACGAGTCATCCCCGTCAACCACCTCTACAGCGTGATATGGAAGAGTTTGGTCTAGAAGAAGTGGATTCGATTTCTGACGTGCTTGCAAAGTTAGTAGTGGTCCCTTCTTTGATCGATAGGATTAAGGAGACTCAAGATAAGGATGATGCATTGATGAAAGTTAAGAGCAAGCTGAAGGAGAAGCCATCTGACGATTTTGAAGTCCGTAGTGACGGTAGTTTATGGTTTAGAGGTCGATTGTGTGTGCCTAATGATGATGCGATAAAGAGTGAAGTGTTTCAGGAAGCCCATAATTCACGCTTGTCTATTCACCCAGGAGCAAATAAGATGTATCATGACTTGAAGCAAAAGCTTTGGTGGCCAGGAATGAAGAATCAGATAGCAGAGTTTGTTGAGAAATGTCTTGTATGTCAGAAAGTCAAAGCAGAACATCAGAGGCCAACTGGATTATTGCAACCACTTGAGGTGCCTGAGTGGAAGTGGGATCACATCGCTATGGATTTTGTGACCGATTTACCTAAGACAAGAAGTGGATATGACACAATTTGGGTTGTTGTGAATCGTCTGACGAAGAGTGCTCATTTCATGGCGATGTCGATTAGAGCACCTATGGAAAAGTTGGCTTCGATGTATGTCGACCAGATTGTATGTTTGCATGGAGTTCCTACGAGCATAGTTTGTGACCGAGACCCCCGCTTCACCTCAAGGTTTTGGACGGCATTTCAGAAAGCGATGGGTACGGAAGTTTGCATGAGTTCAGCTTTTCATCCCCAGACTGACGGTCAATCAGAGAGAACAATTCAAACATTGGAGGACATATTGCGTGCTTGTGTGTTGGACTTTGGAGGTAGCTGGGACAAGAGTTTGAAGTTGGTTGAGTTTTCATACAACAACAGCTATCACAGATCTATTGGAATGGCTCCTTATGAAGCTCTTTATGGAAGAAAATGTCGATCGCCATTGTATTGGGATGAGATTGGAGATAAGATTTTCACAGGACCTGATTTAGTGGAGCAAACCAAGGAAAAGGTTATGATTGTAAGACAAAGATTGAAGGCTGCTCAGGATAGAAGCAAGGCGTGGGCCGGCGTGAGGCGTCGACCACTTGAGTTTCAAGTAGGAGATAAGGTATTCTTGAAGGTATCCCCATCGAAAGGAGTAAAGCGGTTCGGAATTAAAGGGAAACTTAGTCCTAGATTCATTGGACCATTTGAGATCTTGGAAAGGATTGGAGAAGTTGCTTATAGACTTGCACTACCACCATCGTTGTCTCAATTACATAATGTGTTTCATATATCTCAATTGCGTAAGTATGTGCATGATTCAAGCCATATTATGGACGAGCAACCTTTGAGGATTGAAGCTGATGTATCATATGTTGAGGAACCCGAAAGGATAGTTGATAGGGAAGTGAAAGCATTGAGAAATAAGTCTATTGCTATGGTCAAGGTGCAATGGAAGAACCATTCGGTTGATGAGGCCACTTGGGAGTTAGAGGAAGACATGAAGCAAAAGTACCCATATCTTTTCGATAATTCATAAGTTTCGAGGACGAAACTTTATTGAAGGGGGGAAGGATGTCGTATCCTGAACATTCGCAGGTACTCTTATCTCTCGACGATCTATAAAAGCCTTATCATCCTTAGGTGAAATATTCCATATTTTATTCCTACCGATTATCACAATATTGCTAAGCTTGTTAATGTCGAATATTCACATATTTAATTCAAGTATCGTTTATTCGCCGTGAATTATCCGATTCTTAATATGTAGCGTAACACCTTCTATTTAATTATGTCCCATGATGTGTGATATGTGAGAAAATAATTTTCCCTCCCCACACATACATAAAACTCGGCCACAATAAGTCTCCAAGGGACTAGAAGATTCTCCAACCAACCACCAACACCTTCTTAATTATGGTGTGCTAGCTACCTTCTTAACTCCTTATCAAAAGTTGCAAAAGACAAACAAGTAATTAGCCTACCCTAATCAAGCCTTATTTCCCTCTCCCAACCCTCATAAAAATCGTCCCCTATAGCCTTCAAGACACCATTTTTGATTTTCAAACTCATCTTCTCAAATACTCTAATTTATAAACCCTAAAACATATCTCCAAGTAAGAATGATATCTCAAGTGCTCCTTCTCCAACCAATCATCTAGGCCGAAAATTGTAGGAGTCAAGGAGGAATAGAAGTCTCATCAACCTAAGCTCATAAGCATCTCAATCAAGTAAGTAATGCCTTATTTTATATCTCCATTAATGGAATTTTAGTATAGTAAGCTTGAATGGTAACCCATGTTAATTTCTCCAAAAATCGTGGGTTAGGAGGACTCAAGAGGGAGTTCTAGTTCATCAATCTCATCTAAGAAGAAGAGTTAGAGGAACCTAGACTTGATTCTAAGCCTTGAGGTAAGTTTCTAAGCATTTTATGGTTAGTTAGTATTCTTTTAAGTGTTGGTCTTGTATTGACCAAAACCGTGTGTTCATGGCTCAAGTGGAAGGAACCCCAAGTGATTCAAGCTACTTTGAAGCTAATCTATCTTCTAAAGCTTCATTTCAAGGCAAGTATACTTTAACCCCTTACAATATATGTGATTATGTGCATAATTGAATGTCTAGAAGCCTAAGACATGACTTTAGTGAAAATATGCCTAAGTTGTTACCTTTTCTTATGTTTTGAAATTGTTGGACTAGGGGACTGTTTTGTTTGGAAGAATGAACAGCCCATATGAACGACTTTTGCATGCTAAAAAGAGACTCGAATTGGTATACGGAAGCCTTACTATGTCTAATGAATGATCATTAACTTGGATTATAGGCTAAAGAACAAAATTAGGAGGGAAAGGATATTTCTATGCATGCTGGCTGAAAACAGAATTCTGGACAGATTTTATGCCAAATTGATGGACTTAGTTAAGGACCTTCTAAACGTTGGATTGAGCTTATTTTTGGTGTGGTCGTAGCTTATTATGTCTAGTTTATTGTGGCGTTGGAATTTCTGGAAAATCATTTGTGGATTGGTCAGAAATAAATTTTTAGTATCAAGGGGTCAAAACAGTTTCTGGTCGTACCACCTTAGGGAGAAAAATTATTTAAGTACCTTAAACATCTTGGATTGACCTGAAATTTTTACAGGAAGTACTTAAGACATAGAGCTAAGTATCCATGTAAAGAAATTGATTTTATCTATTGATATTGATGGTAAACCATTGAGGGAAAGTTGGTGTAACATTCTGGAAAACAGGACAGATTGACCCTTTGTGCTTGTATGAGTTGTATCGTATTTATTTTGACTTGTTTTGGTGAATGGGCATTTGAATATTGTTCATAAAGGAAATAGAAAAGATTTCCAGGTGCTAAATGAGCCCCATAATGAGTTTATGGATGAAGACAGGGTAAGGAATGGAGTTGAGAGTGCAGCAGAATTCCTGTTGTACCCTTGTTGGGAATTATTTTTATTGAGGTACCTACACTTGTCGGAATCGCATGAAATTTGTACAGAATGTAGTTAAGATCATGTGGTGCATGTCCATATTTTTAGTTTCTGGAGAATAGGCTCAAAAGATTGATTTTGAGGCCAGGCAATACAGGACATGCTGCTGGATCGTTTTCCAGCCCATGAAGAAAGTTGTCCCTGATGTTATAAGTGCATTTTTCCATGTTGCATCCCATGCACTTGCATTAACATGCCCATATGTTCCATCCTCATGATTTTATCGATGCTTTATATAAAGTTTCTGTTTTGAAAGAATTCCGTCCCTTCTGGCCAGCTTAACCCGCTACAGATCCGGGGTTAATTGATCTGAAGAAGTATAAGAACCGATCCAGGCCCGGTATAATAGGTCTGATGAAATGTAAGAACCGATCCAGGCCCGGTATAATAGGTCTGAAGAGTATAAGCACCGAGCCAGGTCCGGTATAATAGACCTGAAGGTGATCATGTTATAAGAACCGAGTCATGCCCGGTATAATAGGCTGACACACTCTCTTGTTTTATGATCTGACTTCTGTTACGTTTGTAGGTCTTGGCCATTCAGTGATGGCTTCCATTATCTTAGGATTCACTGAAATTCCATCCTCAGAAATTACGTGACCGAGAAAGGTCACACTCCTTAGCCAAAATTCACACTTGCTAAATTTGGCATACAGCTTCTGCTGTCTCAGAATTTCCAACGCCACTCTCAAATGCTCCGCATGGGACGGCTCATCAGAAGAGTATACCAAAATGTCATCAATGAACACCACCACAAACCGATCTAACTGCTCTCGGAACACGGTGTTCATTAAATCCATAAAAGCTGCTGGGCATTCGTCAATCCAAAAGGCATCACTAAAAACTCATAATGCCCATATCGAGTACGGAAAGATGGCCAAGCATATAGAAGTACGCTACCACTTTCTTCGTGATCACGTAAATAATGGTAATATTGTCATAGATCACGTACGCAAAGAGGCACAAGTAGCGGATATTTTCACTAAAGCCTTAAATCAAGCCACGTACGAATCTCTTCGTTCTATTTCTGCTGATGTGATTTGATTTGATTCTCTTTCCTTATTTACAGTCATCTTTTGATTTACTTTCCAAAATAAAGGGGGAGAGAAAGCATGATTTAAGGGGGAGCGATAGGATTGAAATACTGATTGCATAAATCAAGGGAGAGCGGTTTTGAAATTTAAAATTCAAATTTGGAATTTATGAATGATTGAAGGGGGAGCGATAGGATTTAAATCATGAGTATAGGTTATTTTGAAAATCATCAAAAGGGGGATATTGTAGAGAAAAAGGGGTTTGAGTGATTTCAAAATATATGGTTTAAATGTGCATAAAAACGTGCATGACATAAATGTGCATGATATATTACATATAACTTACCTTATATAGTTCATATATAATGTTGCCGTACTAACGAGCCATGAAGCGTTAAAGCTTACATCAAATGGCAAACATTTGTTGTGTTTATACTCTTTTCAGGTGCCACCATTAATGGACTAAATTAGTTCATTAAGTGAAGTACTTAGTTAATTAAACTAAGTAGTTCATTAAAGGAAGCTACATTTGAACAAGGCACAAAGGCAACAAGACTAAGAAAGGAAAGTCTCCTCCTCCTCTGACCACACTTATATGGCACGCCTATATATACATAAATATATATATTTTCAGAGTTTTTGAAAAAGGCACATACACATGTATTCCAACGTACTACCGACACGTTATATATTTTACGTACGTACGTTAACGTCACACCACCATACTTACCTCATATTTATGAGTATATTCAGGTCTTATATCATATGATATAAGTCATGGTGATGACAAATTAAATACGACACGTTAAAAGGTCCTAAACCAAAAATTGTCGTATCGGGCGAGTACCGAAACTTTGCCAACGTGTCATGTATTGCCATAAATAGATGGCCAGCCCCTACACCTCAAAAATCTCTATAATTTTTGTTGTCCACATGTTAGTTACAGCCATAAAATCATTCCATGTTGGCACGCACAAATCACCCCACATTAAGGCTAAATTGTGGAGATTCTAAATTCAATTTTGTCACATGTAAATGGCGCCACTTTAATCAGCCTTATGAGCTGAATATTAAAGTTTATATTATGTATATTATTTGTAACATAATATATATAACATGTGCAAAAAGTTGGAATTTAATTAGAGAAAAATCGGGTAATCGATAAACATCGAAAATTCGGTTTTCTACGTACACAACACATGGAACGTTTTTGGCACATCATACGACATGTATCTAGACACTTTTTACATATGTCATACATCTTAAAGTGTTCTAGAAAATTAAATTAAGGGCTGATTGGAATATGCCATGTGTGTATTATTAAATGTGCACTATTTTACAAAGTTTGCAAAAATAAAATTCAGCACATGCATATACTATCATACACGCCTATTCCAGCTGACATGGAGCAGATGTGGAGCCTTGTTGGTATATTGATTGGTCAAGAATCAATCATACAATGTTGGAGATTTAAAGAAAAAAGCTACAAAAGGTAATGTTTCAAATTTTATCTCATTTGAAACACATGCTGAAAATTTCAGCATGTGTTTTAAGGGCTGGCCGATTTTCATCATTCATGAGGGTATATTTTGTGTCTTGAAACATGGAATTAAATGGAAGATAAATTGGAAGTAATTTGAAGAAGTTATGGTATTAAAATTGTGATATATTTGAATATCACACATGCTGAAAATTTCAGCATGTGTGTGAATGTATCTTGGCCGAAATATTGGCCATGTTAGTGTCCAAATTCATTTCCAAAATTGATAAGAATATTGTCTACTAATTGGTGATTTATTTTTAAGAGAAACATCAAAGAAAATTTGGTAGAAATTTGAATTAAGGAGCCATGTATCACATGCTGAAATTTAAGCATGTCAAGTCCTCATTATGGCTGATTTTCTCACTATGTTTGGAGAAATATTATCTTGCTTGATTTGGGTGATAATCTTATGAGTTTTGGCAACTATTCTATGTTGATTTTGGCACATGTTTTTAGTGGAATTCTCAGATTTTCCAAGTCATCAAATGATGACAACATCCAACCAATCAATGAGTGCCAAGTAAGCAAAAGTTAAATGATCATCCAATGAGGAGGTGCCAAGTAAGCAAGCTCATGTCACAATGATGCCACACATTCTCCCAAGGACTTAGAAGACAATTTTCAAGAGGGGGAGGGCACCAAGGGGGGACGGCTATGATGTTAAAAAGGGAAGGAAGAAGAACAAAACAAGAACAAGAACAAGCATTACAATCTTGAAGCATCAAAACGTTCTAGCCTTCTTCTTCTACACTCTCTTTCTTTCTTCTTCCTAAAATCCTATTGTACTTATATTCATATTCTTGAATAGGCTTATCTTAGACCACCACACATTCTTTATCTTTGTAAAAGATTGATCAAGGTGTGATCAATCTTCAATCTTGCAAGGTGGTGGTGTTCGTGCGCAATTGTATTCATCATACAAGGTTTGTAAAGGGTTGGAGTTGGTGCGTAACTCCATCAACCCTGTGGTAAGGTGTATTTGTGTTGTGTGATTAGTGTGAACCGAGGAAGGTGTTCCTCGAAGACTGGAGTAGGTTGTTTATAACCGAACCAGTATAAAATTCTTAGTGTCAATTACTTTCAGCACTTATATTCTGTTTCAGTACTGTTTACTCTTTTTGATTACGTTTGTAAAAATAGTAAACTTTTTCAAAAATTACGAAACTTTCCAGAAGCATAGCCACACGTCTTAAGGTTAATTTGGCACAAGTTTCAACCCTTTTGGACAAGTATAAGTCAATAAAACGTCAACGTTCTGAGACTAGTGCAGTCTGATTTTCAGGCTTGCAAAGGTTGTGTAGCGCCCCGCACCCGGGCCTCGTCCGGATACGGTGCACCCGCCGTACTTCACTAAGGAGAGTACAAAGCGTCATGCGTAACATACGAAAATCCATATTATAAGTCATGGATTCCCATGTTAACGTTTAACATGACAGTAAAATTTTGGCAGAATTAAAACTTTCCAAATTAAACATGCATTACGAAATAACTAAGTCCCCAAAGTAGCAGTACCACAAAATAACGTAACCGACAATCCAGAGAGTGTAGACATAATCATAATACAATTCGTCTTGGCAGCACAAAAGTCCTTAAGCTTAGCCCTCTTCATATCTCCTCGCCTATGGATATGGTACCCTCGGCTCATCTTCGATCCAATTTATCTTGGCATTATCTGGGGGGAAAAATAAAGTGTGAGTGATAAAAATCACCCAGCAAGAATACAATAAACGACCATGAAATACATAAAGGGTCATAACATGAATGTATTACCCCCAGAAACCCCACATAATCGTAATTCGTACCTGATCTTAAATCCTGAGCTTGCTTAACGAATAAACGACCATGAAATACGTAAAGAGTCATAACATGAATGTATTACCCCAAAAACCTCGAATAATCGTAATTCATACCTGATCTTAAATCCTGAGCTTGCATGAGGTCAGCTTAAGCATGTTTTTAGGTAACGCTATACCAATAGTAACTTATAAACATTAACTGTAACATGCAACATGACTTCATGATCGTGAGTTATGCAATATGCAATGCATGATGTCATGTCATGCCATGTCAAAACATCATTTTGGTCCCATACAATAACATGTCATAAAAAACAGAGTGTCAGATCAATTAACCCCGGATCTGAGCGGGTCCAGAACAGATATCAGATCAATTAACCCCGGATCTGAGCGGGTCCAGAACAGATATCAGATCAATTAACCCCGGATCTGAGCGGGTCCAGAACAGATATCAGATCAATTAACCCCGGATCTGAGCGGGTCCAGAACAGATATCAGATCAATTAACCCCGGATCTGAGCGGGTCCAGAACAGATATCAGATCAATTAACCCCGGATCTGAGCGGGTCCAGAACAGATATCATGTCATCAGACCAATTAACCCCGGGTCTGGAGTCGGGTTAGTCGCATGCTTGGCCGGCAAAGGAATCATGAAGCTTTCTTTAAAAAAATCATGGGACCGTAAAAACTTTTCATGCATAACGAAAAGATAATCACTTGTAAAACTTGCTTGCATCATAAAATCCATGAAAATCAAGTTCATGATCATGCATGATACATGCCGTGATATGAGATGCAAGCCATGACATAAATGCTCATATGCATTCCTTATAACATGTCAACGTACATGAGTTTGGAAGAATATTTCCAAGTTTTGTACTTCATTTACATAGGACGGTTAGGCTAACCATTTAGGTCCATTTATGCGACTCTTTCGTCACAAGTACGTTAGGTGAAATCATAGATACAAGTCGTAGAATTGGGAATTATTTTAAATAACCATAAAGGGCTTACTTACTTACTTTACGATCCATCTTAATTGCTGAGGCTGAGCTGACAGATTTTACTAAAAATTCAATTGTGGCAAATCCGTAATGCGGTTTCCAGAAATTCCAACTCGTATACGTCATAAACATATGGGACTAGTATCATACCGAAATTCAGCCCATTTGCATGTCTCTAAGTCCCTTTTCTAAGCCTGGAAAGTCGTTACAAATTTCAGGGTGGTTCCAGTAATTTCTATTGAGCAGTTTTACCAAATAATTCATTAAAAATAATCTAGAACTTGTTTTGCTGAAATTCCAACTGGCATGTCTTCTAGACTCATAGAGTTATTATCATGCCAAAAACCAGCTTTATTGGTTATTCACAAGGTCCCTTTTCAAGTCAGTGAAAAGAAGTCACTATTCTGCTCAATTCCCGTTTTCAGGTCTGACCAGTCTTACCAAAATATTTATTAAAAATAAACCATAGCTCCTTTTACCAAAATTCCAGCTGGCATCTCTACTATACTCATGGGGCTAGGTTTGTGCCAAAAATCAGAGTTATTGAAGGTCCAAAAAGTCTTCTTTGAATTCGTTGAAGTCAATGGTCAATTCTGCCTAGCTCCAGAATTTTCTGCTGGAGCGGTTTTACCGTGTAATTTCTTAAAATTAATTCTTAACTTATTTTAACATAATTCCAACTCATACATATCATAAACTTGTAATAATAGCATCCTACCGAAAATTAACTCATTTTCATGTCCCTAAGATTCGTTTTTGAGTCCACTAACTTGTTACTTAATTTCTGTTCTGTCCCAGCACTTCTTATTGGGCAGTGTTACCAATTAAATCATTAAAATTAATCCACAACTTGTTTTACCATGATTCCAGCTGGGGTATTCACAGAACACCTGGTATTAGCATCCTGCCAAAAATCAGATTTATTGAGCCACTACAAGGTCCTTTTTCATGTCAGTCAAAAAGAGATGCAGTTCTGCTCAGTTCCAGGCTTTTCAGTCTGAGCAGCTTTACCAAATTTTTTTATTAAAAATATTCTACAACTCCTTTTTCAAAAATTCCAGCTTGCACATTTCCTATACACATAATGGAGTCATCAAACCGAAAATTAGCCTTTTTGAACATCCTCAAGATCTCTTTTCATGCCATGCAAAACGTTACATCATTCAGTCCTGTTCCAGAATTTACAGCCTGAGCAGTCTCACCATTTATTTTATGACAATTAAACCATAACTTATTTTACCAAAATTCCAACTCTCAGCTCTTCTATACACATGGGGCTAGATCTGTGCCAAAAACCAGATTTTTTGAAGGTTCAAAAGACCCTTTTTAAATTCGTTAAACATAGTGGTCAATTCTGCCCTGCTCCAGAATTTTCTGCTGGAGCAGTTCTACTAAATATTTTATTAAAAATAATCTATAACTTATTTTGACAAAATTCCAACTCTCACTTGTGCTACACTCATAAGGCTAGCTTGGTACCGAAAATTAGCATCATTGAAGGTCTGTAAGGTTGGTTCTCAGACCGTTGAAGATGCCATTCTGTTCTGCCTAGCTCCAGTAGTTTGAGATTTTGTCATTGGTTCAAGTCCAAGGTCCACCCTTTCATCTTGTTCTTGCAAGATATATTACTAATCACTACTTAAACCTTAAATCATCTCAAACAGCCTTGTAACTAGATGCATGTCATAAAAGACTCCATCTTTGAGAGAATAAGCCACATGCAATGCAAGGTTCTTAAGAAATCTATAAGATATAATCTCAAACTTAGGACATTTAACTAAAGATTAAATCTTAAGAACTTCTAAGCATTCAAGTCACAAACTCTTTACATAAATCATGAGAGATCATTGTAAACTTGCCTCTTCAAGCCAAAGTTTTTGCCTTTGCTTGGTTTGGAGTGAGTTGAGTTGGAAACCTTCTCCTCCTACTCCCTTGTATACACGGTTTTGAAGAAGAGGGAGGAAAAAGATTAGTCTTCCTTACTTAGTGAAAAATAGAGTTTTATTTGGAGCCAAAACATCTTACCAAAGTTGTCTTGGGATGGAGCTTCAAGTGTAGCTAGATAGCTTCACCTAAGAGTGTTGAAGATCTTCACCCCTTGAGCATGGAGGCCACGGTTTGGAGAGGAAAATAATACCCATGTGAGCTTCACTATTTTGTATGAAAAATCTACTTAAGAACTTTGAAATGAGTCTTACCTAGAAGATTCTTGAGCTTGAAGAAGAAGATGGAGTTGTGCCTCTTGTCCTTGGGGTGGCCGAATGTTTCCTTGATGATGGAGGGATGGAACTTTTGCTAAGTGTAGTCTAGGTCTTTGCTTGAGAGAAGATTCAAGATGGAATGAAATGTGGTGGATTGCAATATTTAGAAGGAATCTAGAGGGCATGGGAGGGGGAGAATTTTCGGCACTATGGCCAAAGAGAGGGAGGGGAACATGCTTTATGAAAAGTGGAGAAAGGAAGTGTTGGTTTTGTAGCTTGTCTTACATGCATGCACTCTTTTCTTTATTTTATTATTTTGTTCCTTGCATGCTCTTGTTTTTATTCTTATTTTATTAGCCTAGGTTTTGCATGCTAGTTATTTTAGGCATTAAGTATTATTTAGTTAATTTGTAGTGGTTTCTAGAAGCCTAGAGAAGGCTTTGGCCGATTTTTAGGGGCTTCTTGGGCAATTTGATATTTCTTGTAATTTTAATTCATGTACTATATTGTTTGCTTTATTTTATTGCATTCCAAGATTTGCATATATATTTATATATAATAGGATGTACAACGTGCATGTTACCTAAAACATATATTAGTGTACATGTATCCACATATACACATGTATGCACGCCTATATGTACTTTGTACACATATACATATGTATCTTTTTTTTTTATATATATATATATATATATGTATTGTTCATATAACTATATTCCTCATTTATCACTTTTCTTGAAAACCCCTTATTAGTATCATCTTCAAAGTATTTAAGTAAATAGGGTTAAGCTAGCTTAAGTAACACGCGCTTAAAGAAATTATCGCTTTCATTCCGTCACTTGTTCATAGTTCCAAGTACATGTCGTTGGGGTACAACATCCTCCCCCCCTTATTATAAGTTTCGTCCTCGAAACTTCAGAACTAGTCGAATAGATGGGGATATCTACTCCTCACATTGTCCTCCGTTTCCCATGTGGCTTCTTCTTTAGGTTAATAAGATCGCATAAAGCGTCTATTTAGTTTCCTCAAAACAGCTTTGTTCCTTTCATCTTAAAGGTTTCATCAAAACTGGTTCTAATTCTCGAAAGGTTTTGTCGTAACCTATCCCATATCAAGCACTCGCAACCTCGATACTATGTACTTGCTAATGAAATCCATTCCGTGTAATCATGACCGTAGCAGGCTTATAATTTCCTAAGAAATGATCAACTAGGCATAGATCATTAACTCTGGGGTATAGACTATTCGCTCTTTTCTATAAACATCCTTTCAGTGATCATGTAACTGTCATCCTATTTACGAAATAGCTTCCAAAGACACCCGGGATAATTCCCATAAGGTACACAAACCAAGATCTTCGTAAGGTATGTCCCGTATTCATCCGTCTGGCTGATTGCCTTATTATGTACTAACTCTTCCCCTTTTTGAGATCTTTTCATAGAATCGAACTAGAAGTTGTGGGTTTTCCTTTGAAACCTATGTTCCCTTTATGACATTTCAATCATCCTAAGGTGGCCCGTTCTTCTTAAAACATGGTTTTCATAGTCATGACCTATTCCCCGCATAGTGCAATAAAACGAGTACAAGTGCTGATAGTGACGCATCATGACGAAGACCCTGCGTCCCATACACAGTGTCATACTTAGTAATGTTATCACTAATAACCTTACCTACTTGCTTGTGGTCTACTAATCATAACTCAAGGAAACTAGCATAATCACTCCTTACCTGGTTAACAGGAAGTAGAGCCGGGGACATAGGTATCTTACACTTATTAGGCATGTCTTGGTTGTTTCTTTGTCATCCGCATAGACTGGCCTTATATGGTTACGGTTTCCACCTTTTACTTCGTTTGCTTGTTAATCCGTTTCTTTCATTCTCTCGTCCCCTTACATCGCATTCCGCTCCATAGCGGCCCTTCAATAATTCACCAAAGATCCTTGAATACGATTTAGCTTACCCTAACTGGATCTGGTAGTATAAACCTTTCATCTCTTATAATCAAAGGAACATACTGTCTCAAAGAAATAAGTGAGTATGGAAATGCCTGGCCCTTGTCTTAGTGAGTTAATTTCCGACAACGGTATTCCTTCAGGGTGAGTATGATGTAATTGACCTATCATGATTATGTACTATCGGAGTTCCCTTCTTTTCATGACAGAGGTCCTTAAGTCCTGACTGTGATCCATATGCTTTCCTTCGATAAACATCCTTCTGTATCCATGCGTTAGCCATAAAAACGTTTCCATCGGTGTTAGAAATTTCTTTCCTAAAATACATATATGATGACTTGTACCTTAGTCTGAGATTGTACTCTTATAGAATGGTGAAACCCCAGTCTCTCGCCAAGTCCTACTTGACTCATCCGTTTCATAGACACGCCAATCCCGTAATAATCGAACCTGGGGTGGAAGTCCTTCCTGGGAATTTATGTCGTTTCGTGGTGTTCTTGTTCCCTACATAATCTATGTTTTCTTTTCCCAATCACAAGAGTATTCTCGTTTGCCTTGTCCTCATAGACTATTATGCTATGCAATATCTTGTCATCTCATATTGTTACCGCTAGAGTGGGTTAGGTAATCCCGACTTATAATAGTCAAGGAAGGATTTTAATCATCTTACTGAATTGTCCTTAAGATACCGAACTCACAAAGTCTATAACGTGTCAGGACGTTTGTCAATCCTAATAGTTTTGGGGATGTCTTTGATTCGCCTTGCACACATTCCATGTTCTTCCTCGAGCTTGGTTCTCTCGTTGGAAATAGTCAGTTTGCAATTCGGTTTTGTTAACACCTATGTTTCCCAAAGTGGTCAACAAATCCTGGATCCTAGGCAACTGGTATTTATCTTCCATGGAAACCTTATTGAGCTCCGACTATTATGGTAATAATCCAATCTTCAAGAGCATTTTGATAACTTATTCTAGTTTTTTTTTTTTTTACACTTTCGTTGAGTTACCTTATCGCATTGCTCTAATGACTGTTTATACCTGGCTAAAAGACACAATAAAATATAGGTACTTCAGATTTAAATTAAGCAGTTGGGAGTACCTGTTATGATTTGAGGTTTCAGGCACTGCTGAATCAGGAACTCTTTCATCCAGGTTAGCGTTCTTGGTTATCTCTTTATTATCCCTCAGTGGACGCGGTCGCCACCTCTTGTTTCGTTCCTTAAGTCCTTTATTTTGTCCTTCCATTAGTTTAATGTCGTGTTCCGCTCTGTAGCAGTCCTCCAGTAATTCCTCGAAAGTGCTAGAATATGCATTAGTTAGCCGAATCTTAATCCGGAAGTCTAGACCTCGCATGAATCTAATTACCTTGTTCTCTCCGTCTTCCATGATCGAGGGAACATAGCGGCCCAATATAGTGAACCGACGAGCATACTCGGAAACAGTGATACCTGGTTCTTGTTTTAAGGTGTCAAATTCCTCAACCCTCGTCATGATTAGTTCTGTAGAGAGGAAAAACTCACAAAACTCCTCTAGAAACCTTGTCCAAGTCACCGGTCGGGGCAATGGCTGGATACAAGTTCTCCACCACCGGCTGGCCTTGCCAATCAAAAATGGCCGGACAATTGGTGTCTTTACCTTCTCAGGTACTCGTATCAGCAAGAAGGTACTTTCGACTTCATCAAGCCATTTTTCCGCTTCCTCGGGACTAGATTCTCCGCCAAATTCTGGGATATGTGCTCTTACTAGCTGCCGGTAATAAAACCCGGCGCTGCCCGGGGGTGAAAATGACAATGCTTGTTCGTTAGTCTGTGATGCCATCTGCACTTATGGTTTTAATGTCTATTTAGAATATCGGAATTAAAATCAATTGAATTTGACTAAGGACGTAAATCGAAAACTTAAGTAAAGGAGATAAAAAGCACGTCTTACGTCATTGACCTAGCTTTCATAGTTTAGGATTAGTTATTAAATCACATCCTAAACCCGGTCTAAGTGGTCCTATTCTAAGGTCGCCACTCATCTAAAATCATGACTTAGGTCTACGATCAAACTTAGTTGACTATAATCATCACTTAGTTCGACATTCTGCCCGGATCTGGAGCCTTCGCTCTGATACCACCTGTAGCGCCCCGCACCCGGGCCTCGTCCGGATACGGTGCACCCGCCGTACTTCACTAAGGAGAGTACAAAGCGTCATGCGTAACATACGAAAATCCATATTATAAGTCATGGATTCCCATGTTAACGTTTAACATGACAGTAAAATTTTGGCAGAATTAAAACTTTCCAAATTAAACATGCATTACGAAATAACTAAGTCCCCAAAGTAGCAGTACCACAAAATAACATAACCGACAATCCAGAGAGTGTAGACATAATCATAATACAATTCGTCTTGGCAGCACAAAAGTCCTTAAGCTTAGCCCTCTTCATATCTCCTCGCCTATGGATATGGTACCCTCGGCTCATCTTCGATCCAATTTATCTTGGCATTATCTGGGGGGAAAAATAAAGTGTGAGTGATAAAAATCACCCAGCAAGAATACAATAAACGACCATGAAATACATAAAGGGTCATAACATGAATGTATTACCCCCAGAAACCCCACATAATCGTAATTCGTACCTGATCTTAAATCCTGAGCTTGCTTAACGAATAAACGACCATGAAATATGTAAAGAGTCATAACATGAATGTATTACCCCAAAAACCTCGAATAATCGTAATTCATACCTGATCTTAAATCCTGAGCTTGCATGAGGTCAGCTTAAGCATGTTTTTAGGTAACGCTATACCAATAGTAACTTATAAACATTAACTGTAACATGCAACATGACTTCATGATCGTGAGTTATGCAATATGCAATGCATGATGTCATGTCATGCCATGTCAAAACATCATTTTGGTCCCATACAATAACATGTCATAAAAAACAGAGTGTCAGATCAATTAACCCCGGATCTGAGCGGGTCCAGAACAGATATCAGATCAATTAACCCCGGATCTGAGCGGGTCCAGAACAGATATCAGATCAATTAACCCCGGATCTGAGCGGGTCCAGAACAGATATCAGATCAATTAACCCCGGATCTGAGCGGGTCCAGAACAGATATCAGATCAATTAACCCCGGATCTGAGCGGGTCCAGAACAGATATCAGATCAATTAACCCCGGATCTGAGCGGGTCCAGAACAGATATCATGTCATCAGACCAATTAACCCCGGGTCTGGAGTCGGGTTAGTCGCATGCTTGGCCGGCAAAGGAATCATGAAGCTTTCTTTAAAAAAATCATGGGACCGTAAAAACTTTTCATGCATAACGAAAAGATAATCACTTGTAAAACTTGCTTGCATCATAAAATCCATGAAAATCAAGTTCATGATCATGCATGATACATGCCGTGATATGAGATGCAAGCCATGACATAAATGCTCATATGCATTCCTTATAACATGTCAACGTACATGAGTTTGGAAGAATATTTCCAAGTTTTGTACTTCATTTACATAGGACGGTTAGGCTAACCATTTAGGTCCATTTATGCGACTCTTTCGTCACAAGTACGTTAGGTGAAATCATAGATACAATTCGTAGAATTGGGAATTATTTTAAATAACCATAAAGGGCTTACTTACTTACTTTACGATCCATCTTAATTGCTAAGGCTAAGCTGACAGATTTTACTAAAAATTCAATTGTGGCAAATCCGTAATGCGGTTTCCAGAAATTCCAACTCGTATACGTCATAAACATATGGGACTAGTATCATACCGAAATTCAGCCCATTTGCATGTCTCTAAGTCCCTTTTCTAAGCCTGGAAAGTCGTTACAAATTTCAGGGTGGTTCCAGTAATTTCTATTGAGCAGTTTTACCAAATAATTCATTAAAAATAATCTAGAACTTGTTTTGCTGAAATTCCAACTGGCATGTCTTCTAGACTCATAGAGTTATTATCATGCCAAAAACCAGCTTTATTGGTTATTCACAAGGTCCCTTTTCAAGTCAGTGAAAAGAAGTCACTATTCTGCTCAATTCCCGTTTTCAGGCCTGACCAGTCTTACCAAAATATTTATTAAAAATAAACCATAGCTCCTTTTACCAAAATTCCAGCTGGCATCTCTACTATACTCATGGGGCTAGGTTTGTGCCAAAAATCAGAGTTATTGAAGGTCCAAAAAGTCTTCTTTGAATTCGTTGAAGTCAATGGTCAATTCTGCCTAGCTCCAGAATTTTCTGCTGGAGCGGTTTTACCGTGTAATTTCTTAAAATTAATTCTTAACTTATTTTAACATAATTCCAACTCATACATATCATAAACTTGTAATAATAGCATCCTACCGAAAATTAACTCATTTTCATGTCCCTAAGATTCGTTTTTGAGTCCACTAACTTGTTACTTAATTTCTGTTCTGTCCCAGCACTTCTTATTGGGCAGTGTTACCAATTAAATCATTAAAATTAATCCACAACTTGTTTTACCATGATTCCAGCTGGGGTATTCACAGAACACCTGGTATTAGCATCCTGCCAAAAATCAGATTTATTGAGCCACTACAAGGTCCTTTTTCATGTCAGTCAAAAAGAGATGCAGTTCTGCTCAGTTCCAGGCTTTTCAGTCTGAGCAGCTTTACCAAATTTATTTATTAAAAATATTCTACAACTCCTTTTTCAAAAATTCCAGCTTGCACATTTCCTATACACATAATGGAGTCATCAAACCGAAAATTAGCCTTTTTGAACATCCTCAAGATCTCTTTTCATGCCATGCAAAACGTTACATCATTCAGTCCTGTTCCAGAATTTACAGCCTGAGCAGTCTCACCATTTATTTTATGACAATTAAACCATAACTTATTTTACCAAAATTCCAACTCTCAGCTCTTCTATACACATGGGGCTAGATCTGTGCCAAAAACCAGATTTTTTGAAGGTTCAAAAGACCCTTTTTAAATTCGTTAAACATAGTGGTCAATTCTGCCCTGCTCCAGAATTTTCTGCTGGAGCAGTTCTACTAAATATTTTATTAAAAATAATCTATAACTTATTTTGACAAAATTCCAACTCTCACTTGTGCTACACTCATAAGGCTAGCTTGGTACCGAAAATTAGCATCATTGAAGGTCTGTAAGGTTGGTTCTCGGGCCGTTGAAGATGCCATTCTGTTCTGCCTAGCTCCAGTAGTTTGAGATTTTGTCATTGGTTCAAGTCCAAGGTCCACCCTTTCATCTTGTTCTTGCAAGATATATTACTAATCACTACTTAAACCTTAAATCATCTCAAACAGCCTTGTAACTAGATGCATGTCATAAAAGACTCCATCTTTGAGAGAATAAGCCACATGCAATGCAAGGTTCTTAAGAAATCTATAAGATATAATCTCAAACTTAGGACATTTAACTAAAGATTAAATCTTAAGAACTTCTAAGCATTCAAGTCACAAACTCTTTACATAAATCATGAGAGATCATTGTAAACTTGCCTCTTCAAGCCAAAGTTTTTGCCTTTGCTTGGTTTGGAGTGAGTTGAGTTGGAAACCTTCTCCTCCTACTCCCTTGTATACACGGTTTTGAAGAAGAGGGAGGAAAAAGATTAGTCTTCCTTACTTAGTGAAAAATAGAGTTTTATTTGGAGCCAAAACATCTTACCAAAGTTGTCTTGGGATGGAGCTTCAAGTGTAGCTAGATAGCTTCACCTAAGAGTGTTGAAGATCTTCACCCCTTGAGCATGGAGGCCACGGTTTGGAGAGGAAAATAATACCCATGTGAGCTTCACTATTTTGTATGAAAAATCTACTTAAGAACTTTGAAATGAGTCTTACCTAGAAGATTCTTGAGCTTGAAGAAGAAGATGGAGTTGTGCCTCTTGTCCTTGGGGTGGCCGAATGTTTCCTTGATGATGGAGGGATGGAACTTTTGCTAAGTGTAGTCTAGGTCTTTGCTTGAGAGAAGATTCAAGATGGAATGAAATGTGGTGGATTGCAATATTTAGAAGGAATCTAGAGGGCATGGGAGGGGGAGAATTTTCGGCACTATGGCCAAAGAGAGGGAGGGGAACATGCTTTATGAAAAGTGGAGAAAGGAAGTGTTGGTTTTGTAGCTTGTCTTACATGCATGCACTCTTTTCTTTATTTTATTATTTTGTTCCTTGCATGCTCTTGTTTTTATTCTTATTTTATTAGCCTAGGTTTTGCATGCTAGTTATTTTAGGCATTAAGTATTATTTAGTTAATTTGTAGTGGTTTCTAGAAGCCTAGAGAAGGCTTTGGCCGATTTTTAGGGGCTTCTTGGGCAATTTGATATTTCTTGTAATTTTAATTCATGTACTATATTGTTTGCTTTATTTTATTGCATTCCAAGATTTGCATATATATTTATATATAATAGGATGTACAACGTGCATGTTACCTAAAACATATATTAGTGTACATGTATCCACATATACACATGTATGCACGCCTATATGTACTTTGTACACATATACATATGTATCTTTTTTTTTTATATATATATATATATATATGTATTGTTCATATAACTATATTCCTCATTTATCACTTTTCTTGAAAACCCCTTATTAGTATCATCTTCGAAGTATTTAAGTAAATAGGGTTAAGCTAGCTTAAGTAACACGCGCTTAAAGAAATTATCGCTTTCATTCCGTCACTTGTTCATAGTTCCAAGTACATGTCGTTGGGGTACAACAGGTTGAGACTTTGAGTGTATTTGACTAACTTTCCGAAAGAATGTTTCAAAACGGTTTCAACCCATTTAAATATAACATATAACGGGTTAGTGGTTAAAATTTCAGGGCATTTGGAGTTACGTACAAATAGGAATAAATTTTTCAAAACAGTCTACCGTTTCTGGTAGATTCGCGCAATCTGACCACCAACGATTTTTGAAGGGGTTAAAGGTTGAATTTAAATCTGAAATTTTTAGGAGACATTCATAACATCTGAGGCTAAGTTCTCTCAAAATTTTGGAATTTTGAAGACCTACAACCTGGTTTTAAAAACGTCTTAAAACTAGTCCTAAAAACAGAAACTGTTTTCAGAAGTTGAGTTCTTGAGTCAAAACAATTTTAAAAACCACACTTTCTGCACCAACTATTCAACCCCCCCTTCTAGTGGTGCCTTGCAGATCCTACACAAGTCACCTGTATTTGGATAGAAAAGTCCTTGTCCTGGTGTGCCTTTCAGGTACCTCAACATTCTCTGTGCTGCCTTGAGATGTAAGCTAGTAGGAATATCAAGAAACTGGCTGAGCTGTTGCACTGCATATGTAATATATGGTCTAGTAATAGTCAGGTACAACAGCTTCCCAATCATTCTTCTGTAACCAGATACGTCTTCTATCAGCTCTGAATCATTGTGTGCCAACTTCAGGTTTTGCTCCATGGGACTCTTGGTAGGCTTAGGTCAGGGTTCCAGTTTCATGCAATAGTTCCAAGGTGTACTTCCTTTGGAATAACAAAATCCCCACTAAGACGTGGCAACTTCTAAGCCTAAGAAGTACTTGAGAGAGCCAAGGTCCTTAATGTGAAATACCTGATGCAAAGAATCCTTCAAAGCTTGGATTTCGGACAAAGAATCACTAGCCACTAAAATATCATCTACATAAACCAGAAGAACAAGGAAGGACCCTGAAGTTTCTTTGGTGAACATAGAGTAATCATGCTTGGACTGTCTATAGCCATTAGATTAGAGAAACTAGGTTAGCTTCTCGTTCCATTGCCTACTAGCTTGCTTTAAACCATACAAGGACTTGGTGAGCTTACACACTATTCCAGGGGCTGGAGAAGGCACACCCTCAGGCAGGGTCATATAGATTTCCTATGCAAATCCCCATGCAGAAAGCATTGTTGACATCAAATTGATGAAGATGGCAGTTTCTAGGAGAAGCTAACGTAATTATGAGTCTAATAGTTGTCATTTTGGCAACAGGAGAGAAGGTATCACCGTAATCAATCCCAGTTTGCTGAGTGTACCCCTTTGCAACCAGCCTAGCCTTGTAACGCTCAATGCTTCCATCATCCTTCCTCTTGATTTTGCATACCCACTTGCACCTAATTGGTCTCTTACCTTCAGGCAACTAGACAAAGCTCCAAGTATCATTGGCCTCCAAGGCTACTAGCTCAGCTAGCATAGCCGGCTGCCAGTGGGATGACTGTGCTGCTTGGTGGTAGGTTGTAGGCTCTTGCTGCAAACTAACGTTAAACACATAATTTTTGTATTTTGGTGTCAATTGATGCAATGAGTAGTGAGACTAAAGAGTATACTTAGGAGTAGATGTTGTAAGATGATTGCAATGATAGTCATGGAGATATGCCTTTGATTTTCTTTGTCTGAATGGTCTTGATGAAGTTTCAGGTTTTGAGATATGAGGAATAATAGGGTCATAGATCAGTAATTGATCATCTGGATTAATGATGAGGGGAATGTCTAAAGTGAATTCAGGGCTGGTTGGTGGAATGGTATTGACAAGAGGTGATGATGATGTGGAAGGTGATGGTTGAGCAGAAGAATTAGGTGCAGAATGATTAGTTGAGGGATGTGTAGGAACATGAGAGGCTGGTATATAGGATGGAAAAGATGAAGAATCAATGAAGAAATTAGGTGAGCTAGGATCTGTCTGTGTGGGTGACTCAGTGTGTTTGGAGTTTGATTTGGGATCAAAAGGAAAATGGTGCTCATCAAATTGAACATCTCTGGACACAAAGATGTCTTTGGTTTCAAGGTTTTGTAAGATATAACCTTTTGTGGCAGAAGGAATACATAGAAAGAGACACTTAATGGCCCTGGGAGTGAATTTATGTTTGCCAGACAACCGGTTATAGGCATATGCAAGGAAGCCAAACACCCTAAGGTGCTGGTAAACAAGTTTATTCTGATACAACAGTTCAAAAGAGTTTTTATGGTGAAGAATAGAGTTGGTATGGGGTTGATAAGTTGTAGAATGGCAAAGCCCCAGTAAGACATGGGCAGATGTGCTTGGAATTTCACTGACCTTGCAACTGTAAGTATATGTTGGTGTTTTCTTTCTCCCACACCATTTTGTTGTGGTGTATATACACAGCTTTTCTGGTGAGTCATGCCATGCTTCAAATAAAATTCAGGCATGTTAAAATCCTTGACATTATCTGTTCTAAGGACACTAATGATTTTTCCAAATTGAGTAGCAACATAATGACAGAAGTTTTGTAATAAACCTCTGAATTCACACTTTCATTTCAACAAGTAGACCCACACATATCTACTGTAATCATCTACAATTGTAAGGAAAAATCTTTGGATATACAATGTGGGGTGCCTGTTTGGCCCACAAATGTCTCATGGACAAGATCAAAAGGATTTTTACAAAATTAAAGGGAAACATGAAAGGGGAGCTTTCCGAGCTTGGATAGGGGACATATGAAACAGGGAATGGAGAGCTAAAGCATCATGTTTCTAGATTTCTTTTATTCTGGGCATTGAGGCATGTCCCAACCTGCAATGCCATAGTATACTGGCTGTGTCAGAAGCTTTTGTAGCAAGACAGGTTGGCATGTCATTCAAGGTTGCAGTCCCTTGCAGATAGTATAAGTCATGGGACAATTTAGCTAAACCAATCATCCTCTTCTACAATTGATCCTGGATCAAACAAGTATCACAATGAAACTAAATGAGTAAACTAGGATTAGAAGTAAGCTTACTAAGGGATAAAAGATTGAAGGCAAAAAACTAGAACATACAAGACATCCTTGAGAGTCAGATAGGAATTAATAACTACCGTGCCAATGTGTGTTGCTACCACTGTCATCCTGGTAGGCAGTTTTATACAGATACGGTTTATAGGTTTGTAAGAAGATAATAAGGAAAGGTTCGATGCAATGTGATCAATTGCACCAGAATCCAAAATCCATGCGTTTAAAACATTAGTAGGAGTGTTACCTGCCAACTTACCAGCCTGGGCAGACATGACAACACCTTGAGCAACAAGCCCCATACCTTCCTCTAAACTATCCTCATGCCTACACAGCCACTTCAGCAATTTCTGCTTTTGTTGAGGAGTTAGCATCAGAGACTGAACACTCCTTTCAACCTAACTCACTTTAGGTTCTACTTCAACCACCTCTATCATATTAACTCTAGGCTTGGAAGTAGTAAATCCAGGGGGATATCCATGCTTTTTATAGCATCTATCAACGGTATGTCCCAACATACCACAGTGAGTACACTGATAACTTCTGTTATCCACTGAGAGAACCTACCACTACCTCTCTTATATCTACCAGTCTGTTGCCTTTTTACATATGCATTGGCAACTAGACCTTCTGAATTTTCCACATCACTCATCAATGCAGCATTACCATCGAAAACAACCATAGAGGAATCAGACATTACATTGCTCTCAAACTTTAAAACCATTGAACACGTAGTATTAATATCAGGTAGAGTATTTTTGAGAAAAAGAGGTTGAGTGATTTACAAATGCATGATTTAAATACTACGTGTTTATGAAATGCATGACAAAATTATTGCTTGACACGTTTATGTGATAAACATCCTTTATATGCTTATATATATTGTTGCCGTACTAACAATCCATGAAGCGTTAAAGCTTACATCATATGGCAAAAATTTGTTGTCTTTGTACTGATTTTAGGTGCAACAATTAATGAACTAAACTAGTTCATTAAGTGAAGTGCTTAAGTTAATGAACTAACTAGTTCATTAAATGGAGACATATATGGTGGAAGCTACATGGCAACAAATTTACAAATGGAAAGTATTCACCCCATATGCTTCTACATGCCATATATATATATTACATATATATCCATATTTTTTAAAAATAAAGGCATAATACACATATATTCCGACGTACCATCGACAAGTCACAGATATATTATAAACGTACTTCGACATCACACTACTATATACAACTCATATTTATGAGTATATTCAGATATCATATCATGGTGTCGTCAAAATTATAACGACATGTTACAAGGTCACAAACATAAAACTTGTCCTATCAGGTGACTACCGAAACTTCATCGACATGTCACATACGTGCCATATAAAGATGGCCAGCCCATATAAATCAAAAATGGCAAAAAATTTCGTGGCTCACATGATAAAATCAGCCACTAAATCATTCCATGTTGGCACACACAAATCACCCACAATTTAGGCTAAATTTGTTGAGATTATATATATTATGTTACATAATATATTATGTAACAACTTTTTGCACATGTTATATATATTATGTTACACATAATATATATAAATTAAACTTTAATATTCAGCACTTGGCTGGTCTTAAAGTGGCGCCATACACATGTGACAAAATTGAAATTGGAATCTCCACAATTTGGCCTTAATGTGGGGTGATTTGTGAGTGCCAACATGGAATGATTTTATGGCTGCACATACCATGTAATCCACAAAATTTATGGCTAATTTTGAAGTGTAGGGGCTGGCAATCTAATTATAGCAAGTACGTGACACATTGGCGACGTTTCGGTATTCGCCCGATACGACAATTTTTGGTTTAGAACCTTTTAACGTGTCGTATTTAATTTGTCAACACCAGGACTTATATCATATGACATATGACCTGAATATACTCATAAATATGAGTTAAGTATGGTGGTGTGACGTTAACGTACGTGCGTAAAATATATAACGTGTCGGTAGTACGTTGGAATAAATGTGTATGTGCCTTTTTCAAAAAATCTGAAAATATATGAATACATATATATATGGCGTGTATTTATGTGTGGGAGGAGAGTGGAAGACTTTCCTTTCTTCACCTTGTTGCCTTTGTAAGTTGTCCAAATATTGCTTCCTTTAATGAACTACTTAGTTTAATTAACTAAGTACTTCACTCAATGAACTAGTGTAGTTCATTAATTATGGCACCTGAAAATAGTTCAAACACAACAAATGTTTGTCATTTGATGTAAGCTTTAAAGCTTCATGGCTCGTTAGTACGGCAACAATATATATATAAGGCAACTTTCATTCAAAAACTTGTCATGTCATAAATCAAGTCATGTATTTCTTTAGTTCACGTTATTTAAATCATGCATTTTGAAATCACTCAAACCCCTTTTTCTCAACAATCTCCCCCTTTTGATGATTTACAAAATAACCTATATACATGATTAAATCTTGTCGCTCCCCCTTCAATTATGCATAAATTCAAATTTTGAATTTCAAATTTCAAACCGCTCCCCCTTGATTTATGCAATTAATCTTTCTCTCTCCCCCTTAAATCATGCATTCTCTCCCCCTTTATTTTGGAAAGACAATCAAAAGCGCATGTAAATATGAAAAAGGAATCATGCATTTTATAATATCAAACGTGCGTTCGTAAAGGTTATTTATTTAACCCTTTGAAAATGTCCCTTTTTGTACCCAAATTTGGGTGACCTTTCTAGGCCTTCTAAAAGGTGAGAAAGGTGATGAGAACGCAACATAATATATGTTAGGGGCAAATGCGTTTGGCCTTTGGCCAAGAATCCCATCATGCGTATAGTATGCTTTTCGGTTTTGATATGCATTTTGGTTTGCATGCATGGGGCGTGATCTATATGCATTTTTATGATATGAATGTCGCATATGCATCAGTGGCTTTCTATATGGCACATGATTTCTCTTTGTATGATAAGAAGCACGATAAGATGAGATGACTGGTGTACTAGTCTTCTCATATTTATACGGCACATAATTATACTTCGTATGATATGAAGAAGATATATGACGAGATGTGGGGAGAGGGGTTTTTGCGTTATTTTAGGCGCTACGTATGCCTTTGATGTGTCTACTTTCTTCGACAAAACAAACTTGGATGGTTTAGATGATGCTTTGTTTGTCTCACTGTATCCTAATCCAGTTTTATCACTATCGTGTTTTTGTGATAAAATAATGTGATCTAGCATGTTAGATCCCGTATCAAATTGTTTCATCATTTCTCTAAGTCCGTATTCCTTGATTTCAAGTTTAAAATCTCGGATTTCATTTCAGTGTTCGCGGATGTCAATGATGAAATTTCAGACCTTAATGAATTTATGATGCAAGACGACTCTTCTTTTGAATCGATTAATTGAGACACAAGATTCTCTTAGAAGATTCTAACAATTTATTGTCTTCAATTAACCGTTTCTTTTGTTTTCAAGAGTTCTAGCAAACTTATGTAATTCAAGATATTCAACATATAAATCATCATAAGATATTTCAGAATCCGAGTCAGAATCAGAATTTACCTCATTTTTAAATAGTGGAGGCATTTGGCTTGACATATCTTTTTCCTCGGTTTCGTGGCTAGTGGTTGCCATCTCACACAGATCGTTGGATCTCCTTGTTGTGAGTGTTCCTGCGCTCTGATACCAATTGTAGGATCTTCAAGGCACCACTAGAAAGGAAGGAGGGGTTGAATAGTGGGTGCGAAAAATGTGGTTTTTAAAATTGTTTTAAACCAAAAACCCAACTTCTGAAAACAGTTTCTGTTTTCAGGACCAGTTTTAAAACGTTTTGAAAACTAGGTTTCAGGTCTTCAAAAATTCTGATATTTTGAGAGAACTTAGCCTCAAATGTTATGAGTGTCTCCTAAAAATTTCAGATTTAAATTCAAGCTCTAACCTCTTGAAAATTTGTTGGTGGTCAGATTGCGCAAATCTGCCAGAAACGGTAGACTCATTTGAAAAATTAATTCCTATTTGTACGTAACTCCAAATGCTCTGAAAATTTAAAGACTAACCTCTTATTAGTTATATTTGAATGGGTTGAAACAGTGTTGAAAAATTCTTTTGGGAAGTTAGTCAAATACGATCAAAGTCTCAACCTTTGCAAGGCTGAAAATCAGACTGCACTAGTCTCAGAACTTTGGACGTTTGGATGACTTATACTTGTCCAAAAGGGTTGAAACATGCTCCAAATTAACCTTAAGACGTGTGGCTATGATTATGGAAAGTTTCATAATTTTTGAAATACTTTTACTATTTTTACAAGCGTGATCAAATTCGATAAACAGTGCTGAAACAGAAAGTAAGTGCTGAAAGTAAATGACACCAAGAATTTTATACTGGTTCGGTTATCAACAACCTACTCCAGTCTTCGAGGACTCCTTCCTCGGTTCACACTAATCACACAACACAAAAACACCTTACCACAGGGTTGATGGAGTTACACACCAACTCCAACCCTTTACAAACCTTGTATGATGAATACAATGCACGCGAACACCACCACCTTGCAAGTCTAAGATTGATCACACCTTGATCAATCTTTTACAATGATAGAAGAATATGTGGTGGTCTAAGAGAATCCTATTCAAGTATATGACTGTAAGTACAATAGGCTTTTAGAAAGAAGAAAGAAAGAGAGTGTAGAAGAAGAATGTGCTAGGCGTTTTTCTCTTTGAATTTTGCAAGACTTGTTCTTGTTCTTGTTTGGCTCTCTTGCTTCTTCTTTTAACCTTGTGGCCGTCCCCCCTTTTAGTCCTTCTCCTCTTGAAAATTGTCTTTTAAGTCCTTGGGGGAATATGTGGCATCATTGTGACATGTTCTTGCTTACTTGGCACCTCCTCATTGGATGATCATTAAACTCTTGCTTACTTGGCACTCATTGATTGGTTGAATGTTGTCATCACTTGATGACTAGGAAAATCTGAGAATTCCACTAAAACCATGTGCCAAAATCACCATATAATAATTACCATAACTTCCAAGATTATCACATAAATTAAGCAAGACAATATTTCTCTAAAAAGAGGGTAAGTAAATCGGCCATACCATGCTGAAATTTCAGCATGTGATACATGAGTATTCTTCTCAAAATGTTGCCCTGTTTTCTTTGATTTATTTCTTGAAATCAAAGAATAATTCAATTACAATTTAGTATACAATATTCTTATCATTTATGGAATAAAAATTGGACACTAACAAGGCCTCAAAATCGGCCTACATGCATTACACACATGCTAAAATTTTCAGCATGTGTGATATTCAAGAATATCACTTTATTTATTTCATAAAATATTTAAAACACTTCCAAATTGTCTTCTAATTAATCCACCTTAATCAAGACACAAAATATGACTCATATTCATGTCAAAATCGGCCAGCTCTATAGTGCACATGCTGAATTTTCAGCATGTGTCATAATTGTGACAAAATTTGAAACATTACCTTTTGTAGTTCCTTTCTTTAAGTCACTAACATTGCATGCTTTATTCTTGACCAATCAATATGCCAAAAAAGGCTCCACATATGCTCCAAATCAGCTTTTATAGGCGTTGGACATGACTTTGACATGTGCTGAATTATATTTTTTCAAACTTTGTAAAATAGTGCACATTTAATAATACACACATGGTATATTCCAATCAGTCTTTAATTGAATTTTCTAGAACACTTTGAGATGTATGACATATGTAAAAAGTGTCTAGATACATGTTGTATGATGTGCCAAAAATGTTCCATGTGTCGTGTACGTAGAAAACCGAATTTTCGACGTTTATCGATTACCCGATTTTTCTATAATTAAATTCCAACTTTTTGCACATGTTATATATATTATGTTACACATAATATATATAAATTAAACTTTAATATTCAGCACTTTGCTGGTCTTAAAGTGGCGCCATACACATGTGACAAAATTGAAATTGGAATCTCCACAATTTGGCCTTAATGTAGGGTGATTTGTGTGTGCCAACATGGAATGATTTTATGGCTGCACATATTATGTAAGACAAGAAATTTATGGCTAATTTTGAAGTGTAGGGGCTAGCCATTTAATTATAGCAAGTACATGACATGTTGGCGACGTTTCGGTATTCGCCCGATACGACAATTTTCGGTTTAGAACCTTTTAACGTGTCATATTTAATTTGTCAGATATAAGACCTGAATATACTCATAAACATGAGTTAAGTATGGTGGTGTGACATTAACGTACGTACGTAAAATATATAATGTGTCGGTAGTACGTTGGAATAAATGTGTATGTACCTTTTTCAAAAAATCTGAAAATATATGAATACATATATCTATGGCGTGTATTTATGTGTGGGAGGAGAGTGGAAGACTTTCCTTTCTTCACCTTGTTGCCTCTGTTCCTTGTTCAAATATTGCTTCCTTTAATGAACTACTTAGTTTAATTAACTAAGTACTTCACTCAATGAACTAGTTTAGTTCATTAATTATGGCACTTTAAAATAGTTCAAACACAACAAATGTTTGCCATTTGATGTAAGCTTTAAAGCTTCATGGCTCGTTAGTACGGCAACAATATATATGAACTATATAAGGCAACTTTCATTCAAAAACGTGTCATGTCATAAATCAAGTCATGTATTTCTTTAGTTCACGTTATTTAAATCATGCATTTTGAAATCACTAAACCCGTTTTTCTCAGCAACATCTTCACTAAAGCATTAAATCAAGCCACGTATGAAAATCTTCGTTCTAAATTAGACATGCTTTCTGTTTATTTGATTTGATTGTCTTTCCGTATTTACATTCATTTTTGATTGGCTTTCCAAAATAAAGGGGGAGAGAATGCATGATTTAAGGGGGAGAGAGAGATTTATTGCACAAATCAAGGGGGAAAAAATTCGAAATTTGAAATTTGAAATTCAAAATTTGAATTTGTGCATGATTGGAGGGGAGCGATAAAATTTAAATCATGAACGTAGGTTATTTTATAAATCATCAAAAGGGGGAGATCGTAGAGAAAAAAGGGTTTGAGTGATTACAAAATGCATGATTTAAATAACGTGTATTAATGAAATTCATGACATATTTTATGATATGACACGTTTTCGCATAAAACTTGCCTTATATAGTTCATACATAATGTTGTCGTACTAACGAGTAATGAAGCTTTAAAGCTTACATCAAATGGCCAGCATTTGTTGTGTTTGAACTACTTTAAGGTGCCATCATTAATGAACTAAACTAGTTCATTAAGTGAAGTACTTAGTTAAATAAACTAAGTAGTTCATTAAAGGAAGCTATATTTGGAAAAGGCACAAAGGCAACAAATTGAAGAATGGAAAGTCTTCTTCTCCCTCATGCTACACGTTTTTACCATATATATATATACTCAGATTTTTTTTGAAAAGGCACATACACATATATTCCAACGTACTACCGACACATTATATATTTCACGAACATACGTTAACGTCACACTACTATATTTACCTCATATTTATGAGTATATTCAGGTCTTATATCATATGATATAAGTCATGGTGATGACAAATTTATTACGACAGGTTAAAAGGTTCTAAACCAAAACTTGTCGTATTGGGTGAATACCGAAACTTCGCCAACGTGTCACGTACTTGCCATATATAGATGGCCAGCCCCTACACTTCAAAAATGGTCACAAATTTCATGGCTTACATGGTATATACAGACATAAAATCATTCCATGTTGGCACACACAAATCACCCCAAATTAAGGTCAAATTGTGCAGATTCCAAATTTAACTTTTGTCACATGTTGGGCGCCACTTTAATCAGCCCTAAGTTCTGAATATTAAAGTTTAATTTATGTATATTATGTGTAGCATAATATAGATAACATGTGCAAAAAGTTGGAATTTAATCGAAGAAAAATCGGGTAATCGACAAACGTCGAAAATTCGGTTTTCTACGAACACGACACATGGAACATTTTTGGCATGGCATATAACATGTATCTAGACACTTTTTACATATTCTATACATTCTAAAGTGTTCTAGAAAAATCAATTAAGGGCTGATTAGAATATACCATATGTGTATAATTATATGTGCACTATTTTACAAAGTTTGCAAAAATAAAATTCAGCACATGTATATTCATCATGCACGCCTAGCTCAGCCATGTTGGAGCATATGTGGAGCTTTGTTGGCATCTTGATTGGCCAATAATGAAGCATACAATGTTGGTGATATAAAGAATGTTGCTACACAAGGTAACATTTCAAACTTTGTCACATTTGTGACACATGCTGAAAATTTCAGCATGTGTAATATGGCTGGCCGATTTTTCCACTTAATTATGCCATATTTACCACTTTGAATTATGTGGATTAATTGAAACATGTTATGGCAATGTTTTGAATATTTTATGGAAATAATCAAGTGATATTTTCAAATATTACACATGCTGAAAATTTCAGCATGTGTGTAATGTACTTGGCCGAATTCATGGGCTTCTTGTTGACAAATTTTTATTAAAAAATTAGTAGAAATGTTATGTACTAAATGATGATTTATTTCTTCTTTATTTTCAAGGAATTAATCAAATGCAAACTTGGCAATAATTTGAATAAAGTGTGAATGTTACACATGCTGAAATTTCAGCATGTGGAGAGGCATAATGGCCGATTTTTTCAAGGAAATGGGTGATTAGTTGTCTTGCTAATTATGTGGCATTATTATATAGATTATGGCAACACTTTTATGGCTAATTGGCACATGTTTTAAGGTTTATTTTCAGATTTGTCTGGTCATCAAATGATGACAACTTCCATCCAATCAATGAGTGCCAAGTAAGCAAGAGCTTAATGATCATCCAATGAGGAGTTGCCAAGTAAGCAAGGAAATGTCACAATGATGCAATATACTCTTCCAAGGACTTAGAAGATAATTTCCAAGAGGAGGAGAAGGCATCAAGGGGGCGGCCAACTTGGATAAGAAGGAAAGAAGAGAGCAAACAAAATACAAGAACAAGTCTTGCAAATTCAAGATCAAAAACGCTACATCCTTCTCTTTCTACACTTCTTTCTTTCTTCTCTAAAAGCCTATTGTATTCATATTCATACATCTTGAATAGGCTTCTTACATACCACCATATACTCTTTATTGTTGTAAAAGATTGATCAAGGTGTGATCAATCTTGCACTTGCAAGGTGGTGGTGTTCGTGATCGTTGTATTCATATACAAGATTTGTAAAGGGTTGGAGTTGGTGTATAACTCCATCAACCCTGTGTGGTAAGGTGTAATTTGTATTTTGTGATTAGTGCTAACCGAGGAAGGTGTCCTCGAAGATTGGAGTAGGTTGTTTTAACCGAACCAGTATAAAATTCCTTGTGTTCTCTACTTTCAGCACTTACTTTCAGTTTCCTGCACAGTGCATCGTTTTTATCACATTCGTAAAAATAGTAAACGAATTTCAAAAATCACGAAAATTTCAAGAAACATAATTACACGCCTTAAGGTTCTTTTGGCGCAAGTTTCAACCCTTTGGGACAAGTATAAGTCATTCAAACTTCAAAAGTTGTGAGACTAGTGCAGTCTGATTTTCAGGCTTGCAAATGTTGAGATTTTGAACGTATTTGACTATCTTCCCAAAAGCATTTTTCAAAACTGTTTCAACCCAATTAAATAAACCTAAAAAGGAGTTAGTCATTAATTTTTCAGAGCATTTGGAGTTACGGTTAAATAGGAATTAATTTTTCAAATCAGACTACAGTTTCTGGCAGATTTGCACAATATGACCATCAATGATTTTTAAAGGGTTAGAGGTTGAATTTTAATCTAAAAATTTTAGGAGATACTCAGACTATCTGAGACTAAGATCTCTCCAAATTTTAGAATTTTTGAAGACCTGTAACCTAGCTTTCAAAATGTTTCAATACAGGTCCTGAAAACAGAAACTGTTTTCAGAAGTTGGGTTTTTGGTTTAAAATAATTTTAAAAACCACATTTTCCGCACCCACTATTCAACCCTCTCTTCTAGTGGTGCCTTGTAGATCCTACACTTTATTCGTGAAAGTTCTCATGTTATGATATCTGCTTTACTATTTCAGCACTTACCTTTATGCTTTACTATTTCTATTTACATTGAGCATATGATATCTGTGTCACATCCTACTGTACCACCCACTACCCCAGTCACCATGTATGATCCACTTGACGAACCTAGAGGAAATACTTGTTGAGCGATCCGTTATCACTCAACACTTTATTTCACCATGCAGATCCACAGAACCCTAAATCACAGTTTATAGAGGATGAGCCTCGAGACTAGGTGCACGGAGTTGAGTAGTAGCCCGCTACAGCCTCATTTGTATTTTAGATATCCAGCTCTGTGCTCTAAAATATTTTGTACTCTTGATGTACTTATGACACTTATACGGATGTATTAGGATGTACTTATGTTGTTGTTTATTTCTACTTATGTTATTTTGCTTCCGCTCATCGAAACATGTTATGACGATTTGTACATGAATGTTATCGACGCCTTGTACTTCTCATAGTAGAGTACGGTTGCCGTGACCCAAGTCTCGGGCGGGGCTCTACAGGTGGTATCATAGCCCAAGGCTTTAGATCCACAGCGGACAACATAAACTAAACAATGACAAGTACGTAGGCTATGATTTTAGAGCTTAGGGTTGATCTTAGATGAGTGAGCCTGCCCTAGAACAGAGTTAATAGAATGGTTAACTTGGACCTAATATGCACAAAAATGAAATATTGAAGGAAAAATTTTTTAATGAATGGGTAAACTGATAATGTGAATTAATTGTGTCGGTAGGATGGCTTCAAGACCACGAGGCAGACCACGTATGGACAGATCCGCTCAATTGCCTCCTCCACCACCAGCACCACCGGCTGAGGACCGGGTGCCACCGCCACTAGAATAAGTCCCTCCTCCACAGGCGTAGGGCCCTAGAGGTATTCCTCAAACCTTCTTTCACGCCATGATTGAGCTAGGACAAGCAGTGGGAAATGCTCAAGCTACACTAGCCCCGCCACCTGAACAGCAGCAACCACAGCAGATGGGCACTAGATATTTTCTCGGTGAACTTAAGAGATCCCTTATGCCAAGTTTTGAAGGAGAGCCAGATCCAGATGAGGCCGAAAAATGGTTAACGAGGTTGAGAACTATTTCGAATTGTTGCAAGTACCTGATGAAGTTAAGGCTCAGATTATTCGCCCATTTTTTGATAGGTGAAGCCAACCAATGGTGGAAAACGAATATTCAACCATTTACAACACTTGTGGCTTAGGAAAGATTTGTAGATGATTTCGGAAGTTTTACATTCCACCTTAAGTGACCATCAAAAAAACCAGTGAGTTTGAATCTCTGAAGCAAGAGGCTGGTATGACTATTTCTGAATGTGCTAATCGATTGACATCATTAGGTCGATATGTTCCGTCTGTGACGCAGACGAAAGACTTAACATGACCACGTTCGAAAGGGGACTAAATTTGAGGATTTGGACCTGGATTCTAAATGCAAATCTGGTCAATTTCGGTCAGTTGTTGGACGCATGCTATAGGGTTGAACACGATATTGCACGATGAGATGAAGAGACTAAAGGCAAGAGACCTAGAGAAATAACCGGAGTACGGTCCGAGCAGCGGACCAAGTTTCAGAAGGGATCAGGTGGAAGGCTGCAGCCTAAACATCAACAACAAACAGGGCAGAGACAATTTCAGCCATAACATCAGAAGAATCAAACACAGCCAGCTTTTCCTAAATGTTAGGCATGTCAGAAGAATCATCCTGGAGAATGCCGAAAGGAAAGCGGAGTATGTTTTGGGTGTGGCAAGGCGAGACATATGATTAGAGAATGTCCAGAAAGGCAAAAACCGCAGCAACAGCAAGGAGGACGCCCTCAGGCTAATGCGAGAGTGCAAGTTATGACAGACGCAGAAGTAGAGGAGGCTCCTGATTTCGTGGCAGGTATTTTCTATTATATGCTCTAATCTAGTTGTTTATAACTTGTCTTAAGTATTATACAATGTTGCATGGGACCTATGACAGAATCTTCAGTATCTAATGTAGAAATTTTATATTTGTATATGAGTGGATTCAGGTGCGATACTAGTAAATAATTTATGGAAAAACATATTGTTCGACAGTGGCGCAAACCACTCCTTTATATTTAAAAAATTTGCCAAGAAGTTGGTAGCTGTCCCACCTGATTAGAAAATCGCTATAGGGTTCTGGCAGCGGGTGATCAGGTTATCGTATCACATCATTTGTATAAGAATTGTGGAATCCAAATGAAAGAACATCAATTTGAAGCAGCTTTAATCCCGATACAGATGGATGACTTCGATGTTATTCTGGGTATAAACTAGTTATTTCATAATCATGCCCAAATTGATTATCGGAAGAAGCAAATACTGATCCAAAACCCAGGACTGAAAGAAATTACCTATCAGGGAAATAATAAATTGAAAATACCCCACAGAACATATATCTGACCACGGTTTAGGCTTTCCGAGCATTAAGGAAAGGAGATGAAGGGTTTTTAGTATATGCTCTGGAAGCCGAGAGCGAGACACCAACCATGCATATCATTCAAGTAGTTCGAGAGTTTCCAGAAGTATTTCCAGAAGATTTTCAAGGTTTAATCGGACCAGAAAATCGATTTCAAGATTAATGTGATGCCTGGAACCGAACCCATCTCGAAGGCTCCCTATAGAATGGCTCCAGCAGAATTAAAAGAGCTAAAAACACAAATGCAGGAGTTGATTGATAAAAAGTTCATCAGACCTAGCATGTCACCATAGAGAGAACCAGTGCTGTTTGTAGAGAAGAAGGACAGCAGCATGCGACTATGCATTGATTACAGAGAATTCAATAAAGTCACTACTAAAAATACGTATCCTCTACCTCGGATTGATGACCTGTTTGATCAGCTTAGAGGAGCCACTATATTCAGTAAGATCGATCTTCAATCGGGTTATCATTAGCTGAAATTAAGGCTGAAGACATTCCGAAGAATACTTTTTGAACACGATACAGGCATTATGAATTTCTGGTAATGCGATTCGGATTAACAAATGCTCCCGCTGCATTCATGGATCTAATGAACACAGTAGTTCATGAACAAATGGACAAATTTGTTGTAGAATTTATTGATGATATTCTGATATACTCTCTTGATGAGGATACTCACGCCGAACATTTACGCGTAGCATTAAGTATCTTAAAAGAAAAACAATTGTATGCCAAGTTCAGCAAATGCGAATTTCGGCTACAGAGTGTCGCTTTCTTGGGACATGTTGTGTCGGAAGCTGGCATAGCAGTAGATCCTAAGAAGATCGAGGCAATTACGGATTGGCCACGACCCATGAACGTGACTAAGGTCCGAAGTTTTCTGGGGCTAGCCGGCTATTATCGAAAGTTCGTGGAAGGATTCTCTAGAATGGCAGCACCCCTGACCAGACTAACACAAAAGAAAACCGAATTCGAGTAGACAACAGATTGCGAAAAAAGTTTCATTGAACTTAAACAAAGATTAACCTCGGTCCCAATCTTAGCTCAACTAGTTACTTGAGAAAGTTACACTATTTACAGTGACGTCTCCTGGAATGGATCAGGCTGCGTTTTCATGCAGAAGGACCGAGTCATTACATACGCATCTCGACAACTCAAACCTTATGAGCAAAATTACCCAGTGTATGATTGGGAATTGGCTGCTTTGGTGTTCGCAATAAATATTTGGGGACATTATCTGTATGGAGAACGATGTGAGGTGTACATCGATCATAAGAGTCTGAAATACTTATTCAATCAGAAAGAATTAAATATGAGACAACGCAGGTGGCTAGAACTGATAAAAGATTATGACTTGGCTATTCGTTATCACCTAGGTAAGGCGAATAAAGTGGTTGACGCCTTAGGTCGAAAATACAGCCATGCAGGACAAACACCTCTAGAGCGAGACATGACTGAGTTTGGACTGGATATGATTGAGTTTACAGCTAATATTCTAGCAACCTTACTAATAACGCCAACATTGATTGATTGAATAAAGGATGCAAAACTAAGGGATGATGAGTTGTTAAGAATTGTAGATAAGGTTAAACAAGCACCAGCAGAGGATTTTCAGATCAGAGATGACGGAAGTCTATGGTTTCGAAACCGGATGTGTGCCAAATGACAATGAAATTCGGAGGGAGATCATGAAGGAAGCTCACAATTCACGACTGTTTATACATCCAGGAACTACTAAGATGTACCAAGATTTAAAACGACATTACTGGTGGAATGGAACGAACGACAAATTGCTGATTATGTGGAACGATGGTTGGTATGTCAGCAAGTGAAGGCAAAACATCAGAGACCGGCAGGCCTTCTGCAACCATTAGAAATTCCAAAGTTGAAATGGGAACACATCACTATGGATTTTGTCACAGGACTTCCAAAGACTCGAGGCGGCAGTGATACCATATGGGTAATTGTGGACAGACTTACTAAAACCCTGCATTTCTTACCCATGACAATCCAAGCTTCAATGGAAAAACTGGTAGAAATGTATATGGATAATGTCGTGAGTCTGCATGGTATTCTTGAAAGTATAGTCTACGACCGAGATCCACGTTTTACCTCTAGATTCTGGACCGTGTTTCAGCGTGCTATGGGTACTGAGATCCGGATGAGTACTGCGTTCCATCCACAAACTGATGGACAGACAGAAAGAACTATACAAACATTGGAAGACATGTTATGATCCTTTATCTTGGATTTTAGATGTACTTGGGACAAAATTGTGAAGTAAATGGAGTTCGCATAAAACAATATCTATCACAGCTCGATTAGAATGGCACCCTTCGAGGCATTATACATACGGAAGTGCCAATCCCGCTTGTACTGGGATGAAGTTGGGGAAAGAGCAGTTACCGGGCCAGAGTTGATAAAACAAACCAAGAACCAAGTCCGACAGATACGCGAAAGACTAAAGGCGGCTCAGGATCACAGCAAAAGATAGGTAGACTCGAAACGACGACTGATTGAGTTTGAAATTAGTGAAAAGGTATACTTAAGGATCTCACCAAAAAAAGGAGTAACGCGCTTCTTAGTAAAAGGGAAGTTAAGTCCTCAATTCATCGGACCCTATGAAATTTTGGAGAAAATTAGATCCGTAGCATACCGACTAGCATTATCACCTTCACTATCCCAGATACACGATGTGTTCCATGTACCGTAACTATGAAGATATATTCATGACTCGAGCGATGTATTGGAACATCAGCATTCGGAAGGAGCAATTATTACGAAGCAAGTCGATTCCGTTTGTTAAGGTTCAGTGGAAAATAATCACAGAGAACGGGAAGCGACTTCGGAGCCAGAACGGCAGATGAGAGAGCAATATCCTCAGCTATTCGACTAAAGTACATAAGTTTCGAGGCCAAAACTTTTTATAAGGGGGAAGAAATGTTACATCCCAACCCCCGCTATGTGCTTAGAATAAATTTTGTTGTAATGCCATAAATTAGGATAAGGTGTGTAAATGTTACTTAAATAAATATAAAACCTTCAAATTAATCTAATGAGTGTAGGTTAATGAATTATAAATAAAGAGAATTGGTATAACTCTATTTAGGAATTAAATAAAAGGAAAAGAAAAATGCCACTTATAGAAGGATAAAATAGGAAATTCAAATCGCACTTGCTTCCTACCCCATCCAGCCCCTCCCTCTATTTTCCTCCAATTTTCCTACATTTTTTATTATTTATTATTATTTAGTATTTAATCTAATCATTCCTTTTTCTTACACAAGACAAGAACCCACCAATGAAATTTCATGCAAAATGCTTTCTTCTCCCCACCACCCTATCTTGCCCCCTCTTCATTTTCTCCAAGATTTTCTATTCTTTCTTTTATTTTATTTTACCTTAATCATTTCAAGTCTTACACATGGTAAGACAATTCCCCACTCCAATTGCATGCAATTCCTTTCTTCTTCACATCCTCATAATCCAATGGATTCCCCATCATTACTTCTTCCCCTACTCCATCCAGCCAAGGCCTCCCCTCCAACCATAAAGTTCAACCCATCTTGCTTTCTTATCTCATATTACACTTATCACTCAACTCCTCCAATCACACTCCTCTCCCTCTCTTCAAGAAACTCAAATCTTCCATTCCATCGTCCTCCAAACCCTAAGCTCAAAACAAGAAGGAGAGGAACTTCCTCCTTCTCACAAGCAAGAATCAAGGTTGCATGCACTTTAGAACTTAAGGTAACCACTATCTCCATCTCCTTCACATCCTTTTCCCTTTCCATTCTTCTCAAAGATACTCAAATCATCTCCATTCCAAGCTTCCAATAGTAGGTTCCAACAAGGAGGAAGAAGGGGTAATCTTAGTGGAATAAGTAGGAGTACCCAAATCATTCAAGGTAAGAACCATTTAGAATTGATTATAGTACATCAAAACTCTCATATCTTCCTAAAGAACTAATCTTTTCTTTCTCTTGGCCTTCAAGGCCGTGACTTTCAAGCTAAGAATCAAAGGAGAGATCTTTCACTAGTTAGTGTAAGATTCAAGCTTCAAAGGCAAGTATTCTTCCTACCTCATTCAAGGAAATTAAAATGAAGTTTAGTATGTTCACAATTCATAAATGGATCATGCATGCAACTAAAATTTACGTCTTTAACTTTTGTTGAAGAGAAGAATGTTTGCATGTTGAAATTGATGATTCATGTGTACTTTTCTTGAATGGATTCAACAAATATAATTAGGATGATACTCTAATGTGACATGCAAGACATTATTGAGTCATTAATAGCCCATTTAGGCCGTGCATGTCAAAAAGAAGGGACCTTTACCATCATATCAACACTTTGTTGCAAATTGTACATATATTAGAGCACTACACTAGAAAGTGTTTCAAGAACTTCTTTCATTAGCATTTTAATACATGCATGCCACTTTGTTTCTGTTCTTATGTAAGGGGATTTCTGGAAATATGATAGTAACATAGTACTATAATGGTACAAAACAAATCATTTCACCATGCATGTCACTAAAATTATGATCTTTAACCATCAACATCTTAGAATCACCATCCTCATCATTAAAGGGGATGGTTCATGAGTCTCTAACCTAGGCCATGAAATCATCACCATCATCATGATGATCATGGTCTAAGAATGGTGTAATGTCTTACCTGTTATACATCATGTGATTTATATGCTTGCATTTTATTTGTAGCATGATCATGTGATTTATATTTATGTGATGTGATTTGAACATGTTAACATTAAGAAAGTTGATGTACATTATGAATTATCATCACCATTTTGAATGTTGGAAAAATTCATAACTGAAACCACCCCTAGATTCGACCAAGGGGTCTAAAATATGTTTTAATTGAAAAAACAAATTCCATGAATGTATATTTTCATTATTATGTATACAATAACAAGTACAAAGAAAAGGGTAAAAAGGCCATGAGTGTAAACATTACATAAGGATAAAATTCCAAGAATTGGACTTCACAAGTTTTCGGCCTAATGGCCATATTACACCTAAAGAAAGGAGCTTCCTCCATATAATATTTTCTATGTGACTAGAAAATTATTATGAGTCATATTCATGGAAAAAATGAACCCACTAGAGCACTAAATAAGAATGGAGTAAACTAGGTAGGCTATAGGCACTTTCGGCCCTAAGCCCTATTGTTGGTGCCTTAGTCTTAATTAACCACTTTAAGGTATACTATGTAAATTATATAAGGTATATGTTAAAAGTATATTGTTAAAGCAAGACAATTTAAGTGTTCCCTAATAGTACATAATTGCCTAACACCCTATGTCCAAGAAATCATAGTATAAATGTATGATGACACACGGTCTCATAGAGGCCAAAATTAGCAATTTAAGACAAGCTACTTAAATAAATAATAACCACTTACAGTATGAACCCACAATTACTAATTCCAAACAAGAATGAAAATAGACCTACGTAAAGCCTTCCCTCATGCATGTCATCTTCATGATTTCAAAAATCACTAAGTTTACTTACCAACATGTTTATAAATTATGCATGAAATGTTTTTCAAGTGTTCATGATGGAACCACGAGACGAATGATTCCATAGGACTTATACATGTATCTGTGGGTGAGTGTAACACCTTGTCTCTGACAAGGGCTATCTACCTATGTAGATACGCATGATTGCAAGCTGAGTGTAACACCTTATTCAGGACAAAGGTTCTCTGCCTTTTAGTTACGTCTATGATGTTCTGTATGGAGAGCTGCCTGATGTCTTGTCTTAGGGAAGGATGTAAGGGGCAAAATACCTTATCGCAGAGTGTTACACCGCATCCGAGACTCGGGTTGTTTGCTATAACGCATCACTGTTAGTCCTATGTACGTATGATGTAACACCATGGTTGGACTATCGGGATTCATAGACGGTACTTATGGCTACTTGGGGAATTATTTGATATGTCGTGGGTACTATTCTGATGTTACGAAAGTGTTATAGCCAATCATGTCATGTCATGTTTATATGAAAAGAAATGTTTTTCAAAAGTTCTACGATGCATATATCACGATCATATCTCATGCAATCTCTGTCGCCTTAAACTATGATTCTCAGAACACGAGACCAAGTACGAATAAAGAACAATAAGAAACAAACCAAAAAGATTGTGCACAAGAAAAAATGTTAACCATAAGTCAAGACAAGAATGATTAACAGAAGGGTCTGTTTACTTTACGATGTTCTTTATCTGTGAAATTTCTCATGTTATGATATCTACTTTATTATTTCAACACTTACCTTTATGCTTTACTATTTCTATTTACATTGAGCATCTGATATCTGTGTCACACCTTACTGTACCACCCACTACCCTAGTCCCCATGCATGATCCACTTGACGAACCTAGGCGGAAATACTTGCTAAGCGATTCATTATGGCTCACCCCTTTATTTCACCATGCAGATCCACAAGACCCTGAATCAGAGTTTATAGAGGATGAGCCTCGAGACTAAGTGCAAGCAGCTGAGTAGTAGCTGGCTACAGCCTTTTTTGTATTTTGGATATCCAGCTCTGTATTTTGATTAATTTTGTACTCTTGATGTACTTATGACACTTATGCGGATATATTAAGATGTACTTATGTTTTTTTATTTCTGCTTATGTTATTTTTCTTCCACTCATTGATACATGTTATGACGATTTGTACATGAATGTTATCGACGCCTTATACTTTTCATAGCAGAGTACGACAGGTGCACCATGCCGAGACCCTAGTCCCAGGCGGGACGCTACAATTCTGAACTAATTATGTCAAAACAGTTATTTCTGATAGGATGACGTTGCAATCTCTGGGATATACCCAGCTATCTTCCCCACAGCATATACCACTACCTTCGGAGCATGTTCCACCACAGGTACAAGTTTCAGGAGATGCCACTCAGGCATTTCTCAATGCACTGAGGTATATTGCTTAGACCGCTGAGGCTTTACAGGCTGTACTGCCACAACCTCAGATGAATATTAAGTTTTATTATGGGGAGCTACAGAGGGCACAAGTTCTAAAATTTGACGGAGGACCTGGATCGAATAAGGATGAGAAGTGGCTGGAAAAATTGAGAATGGATTTGAAATTGTACAAGTATCAGAAGAGATAAAGACGCAAATTATCTGACCATTTCTGATTGGAAAAGCCAGACAGTGGTGGGAAGCATGTATTCATACACTACCTCGACCTCTGGCATGGAGTCATTTCTTAGATTAATTACATCAGTGTTTCATGCCTTCCTCAATGGTCATCTAGAGGATAGAAGAGTTTGAAACATTGAGACAACGATCGAGAGATACATTTTCTGAAGATGTCAGTCGGTTTACTGTCTTGGGCAGTACGTCCCTGCAACTATGATGGATGAAAAACGTAAGATATGCAAGTTTAGAAGTGGATTACATCCTAGGATTGGGACTTTAATTGGAAAGATAAACCCGGGGAACTTTGAAGAACTGTTGATGACCTGTTACCAGGTGGAACTCATTACACAGCCACGAGATCAGACAGTCGAAAACAAGAGGTCTCGAGATGCCCTGGATGATCAGCCCAAGCAACAGAACTAGTTTCTACGGAGGACAACCAGACGACCCTATTTTCAATGTTAACTACAGCAACTACGCTTACCTCAGCGGGATGTTTCGATATGTCAGACTTGCCAGCGACGCATGTTTCAAATGTGGCAAGATTAGACATCTTACTAGGGATTGTCAAGAGAAAAGAATGGGCTGACAGGGGAGGCCCAGCAACAAGAAGGGCAATCAAAGACTGATAATATGGATCAGAATGTATCTGGCTCCGAAATTTCTCAGGCTCTGAATACTGAAATAGGTACGCATAATTTTGCCTGTGACGAGAAGTACCAGTGTTGCAATTTTGTCTATTGACAGTGTAAACTGTAACGGGAAAGAGACAATCTAGTTCAGTATTACAAGTATCTTTAAGGAGGATTCCCACAAAGTCGAAAACCTATCAAGTCAGGAAGAAAGACTGATTAAGTGGCGCAGGGGAAGATCTGACGTTAGAATAATTTAAGCAATTAAATTTTGCAGGCTCTCAACATCGGATAAGCACCCGTAGTTGGATAACCAAAAGTAGGAAAGCGTGTTCGAACGACAAGTCAATATATTGGAAAAAGTTCAAAACATGTGATAGGGGTGAAATCGGTAGAATAATCTTAAGCAGTTGATTGCGACTAAATGTACAAGTTTGGAGACGAAACTTTTTATAAGGGGGATGAATGTTACGACCTACATCCCAGTGCTATTGGAAAAAGGGAACAAAATGAATTTTGATGAAATTAAAGTGCGGTCGTTGTACTGAACTTAGTATAATAAGTGTGTAAATGCATTTTAAATAAAAATTTAAAAACTACTAGAGCCTCATAATAGACATAAGAATAATTAAGATAAGTATATGAAGAATTGTACAACTTTTATTAGGACTTAAATTAAAAGAAAAAGAAAATAACCCATAAGAATAGTGGGAAAGGACAAAATGGAAACTCGCACCCCACTACCACCCTTAAAACCGCCCCCACCCCTTAGTGTAAGACAAAATGGTCTTGCAATTTGTTTATTCCATTTTCCTTTATCTATTTCTCCACACCTTTTCTTCATCCAATGGTATTTCGTGCATACCTTACACACCACTAACTAATTCTTCCATTTTATTTTTTTTCTTCATACTCTTCCCATCATTTCCATTTTAACAATATGTAAGACTACCCTCCAATCACCACCAATGCATGTCTTACAATTTTCTTACAGATCCACTTTCTAAACTAAGCAAAGGATTAAACTCCACCCTTTCCCCATGATTCTGGCCAAACCCATGGAAAACAAGGAATAAAATTTTCATTCTCAATCCACTTCGTTTCATTCTTCATTTTCCAACCAAAAGACTATTTCAAAATTTCTCTTCCTTCTCTCTAACCTATCTCTCACTCGAAACCAAAAATTTCTCTTCCCAGGAACCGAGAGTATGTTAAGCAAAGAACAAGGATGTTTTCTTCAACCTTCAAGAATAACCAAGCTTCCAAAGTGTAGGAAAACCAAGGTAAATTTATTATCCTCCTTTCTAAACACTTTGCCTTTCATTCATTCTTCCCAAAAGACCTTATTTCCTTCTCTTTTAGGCCTCTGAACCGTGAGTTTCATGGCGAAGGAGAAAGAAGTTTTTTCTTAAGTGAAAAAGTGAGACAACTTCAAGGATTTCCAGTGTAAGATTCTTAAGAATTGATTTTAGGTAATTCTTACTCATTATATTTCAAAAAATGACTAATCTTCTTTCCATTTTGTCCCAAGGGCCGTGAGCCACCAAAAGGAATAGGCAAGAAGCAATCTTTTCTTCTTAAGTGTAAGAATCATCAAAAAAGGCAAGTATTCTTCCTAGCTTCTTCATGCATGTTAAAAATGAAATCTTTTATGCATAAATCTAAGGATGGATCATGCATGCAAATGGTCAAATAATGAAAATACTAAGAACATAAATGAAGTATACTTGCATGCTCATCATCTTATGATCTTGATCAGATTCTTGCACAAATGTATGTTTAAGATTATGATGGAAGAAAATAATGTCTTGCATGCTATTTCCATGATACACACAGGCATCATATGTATGTCTAATATAGCCATCATGTTCAACTTCATAACTAAAGTGACCATGTTCATCTTTATGTTAATTGTCATCATGCATGTCCTTGAAATGGCTAGAATGAGCATAATGTATATATGTTCAAGTATGTACAATCTTGCATGTGCTTGAAAAGGTAGAAATCATGTGTGGGTGTACTTATCAAAATTCGGCCCAATGGTAGGTGATGAATGTCACCATAGTGATAAATTAGCTACATTCATGTATGTATGTAAAATGTGTTTAGATGAGGTAATGAGTGTTGTGTGTGAGATGCATGCCACGGTTTTGGTGTGTATGCTTGCATGTTGATGAAGTCTTTATTGTGACTAAGAAGATGCATGCAAATAAAACCATGTTTATAAATTATTGTATATATATAAATAGGTGTACTTTGCATGCAAAAATGTAATTAGCAAGTTCAAATATGTAAGTGGAGTGAAGGTACACCAACATTCGCCCAAGTGGCCATGAATGGTGTCATGATGATGAATTTGTGTTTGTGTCACCATGTGTAAATTGCATAATGAATAGATAAATATATATCTTGCATGAAATCAACAAGTTGTAAAAGTGTATGTGTGTGATGTGTAATTTTCGGCCTAAGGCCATAATTGAGGCTCTAATGATGTAAAGTTTTAAATGAATATATACGCATATAAGGGTATATAAAAGATACCGTGTATGTAAGGTAAAATTACAAATGCATTAGTGAGTAAAGTTAACATAGTAACGAATGGAAAAAGGGGGTTGTTTTAGTCATTTAATCAAAGTAATTAACAAGGACAAAACGTTAATTCTGACAATCAAGACAAGACAAGAAAGTGGGTTTTTTGCATAAGAACTTTAAATTATAATACAAAAGGTTTGTTTGGGATAAGATTATAGTAATTAACGCCAAGAAGAGGGCTCATCTTGAGGAATAGGCCGTGGTCCCCACAAAGGGGCAAAATGGTAATTTTACCTAAGTAAATGATATGATACAAGAGCCAATCATCAGTCTTAAGTTACAGAATCATTAGATGTGTAAAATTAGCCTATACCGAGTCTACTTCCATGTATACGACAAAGTTATTTTATAAAGCGACATGTTTTATCACATGATGCATATTAAGGATAATGGCTATTAAGCAAACATTTTTAAATGAGTTTTACATGACATGTTTTCAAGGATGATCTTATTGCATGAAAGGTTTTATAATGATTTTAACGAACTGTACCTTGCGACGACTGACTCTGTATGAGACAAGTTATGCTGTTTCGATAGCTCATATGTATGTTTAGAGGTCGCCTGACATTGAGTGTAGTAGTGAGGATGTTAGGGGCAAAATCGATTGTAATACACCCCTCATTGGGTGTTTTTCTATCTGTCGCCTCATGACGCTGGAACCTAGGTGAGAGGTTGGCATCATGTTGCGAGTTTCTGTTTACGTTCTGGTGGAGTGTAACACCATGTCTGGGACCCAGGATCTTTACCAACGTGTTCCCGTTAGTTTCATACTTATGATGAACACCGAGGTTGAACCTCAGGATTCATAGACGGTAGACGACTACTCAGGAAGTCACCATTAATCTATGTATGCATGATGTAATACCGCGGTTGGAGCATCAGGATTAATTGACGATATGGACTACTTAGGGGAGTTTAGTCGGTGGGTCTTGTGTACATTTGTATAAGTTAAGATATGTTCTGAACACCGTTGAGAACGGATCTGATACAATTTTTTCTGACAAGACTATGACTTGACATATTTCTCTGAAAAAGATGCATGACATTTCTATCACATGAGCATACGTATGTTTATCGGTGTCACCCTACAAGATAGAAGCTTAGACCCTTAGCCAATAAAGAATGATGATACATGGTAGGGCTTGGCATAGACGTAGAAAAAGAAATTGTCTCTGAAGCATATGTAAAAGATTGAATCACTACATAAGAAATATGGAAACATGAAGGTTAAATGAATAATTAAATCTTCAATGTACCTTCTGCAGTTTGCCTGTTTCTATCTATCATTGTTACTTTAATTTATCTGTTAGTACATTTATGTTATGCTATTGTTCACGTTGCACGTTATGTTCACCATGCATGATCTACATGACGAACTTAGGCAGAAATACTTGTTGAGTGATTCATTTCGCTCACCCCATCATTTACCCATTGCAGGGCCAGGAGCCAGTTTCGACACAGGGAGAGATGAGCCAGAGATAGCTCATCAGTAATAGGCATATGGACTAGATGATGTAGCACTTTATGTTATTTCAGACTTGTATTTTAATATTGTACTAGTGACACTGAATATGTAATCGGATCTAGTTATTCTGTTTTATGCATGTCGATTATGCGTTGTACATTTTATATTGCTTCTGCGACTTTGATACACATTATGTTGACGTGCACATGAATGTTATCAATGCCTTGTACTTCTGGTAGCAGAGTACGGCGGGTGCACCATGCCGAGACCCTAGTCCTGGGCGGGGCGCTACAAGTAGTGTTTTTGCAGGTATTATGGTCCAACACATGGTATCCAAGACAAGGTTACACCACTAAAAAACGTACAAAGACAAGGTTCATTCTATGTTATACTATGGCCATATTCCTCAAAAAGTGAGTTGGAAGGCATGTCCACTCAACGTCCTCCTTTTTTTGATGGTAAACTATGTTCATTAGAAACTTAGAATGAGGCTTTTCTGTAGGATCTGCAAGGCACCACCAGAAGGGGGGGGGTTGAATAGGTGGTGCGGAAGTGTGGTTTTTAAAATTTGTTTAAACCTAAACAACTCAACTTCTGAAAACAGATTCTGTTTTCAGGACCAGTTTTAAAATGTTTTTAAAATCAGGTTATAGGTCTCCCAAAATTCTGAAATTTTGAGAGAACTTAGCCTCAGATGTTATGAGGGTCCCCTAAAAATTTCAAATTAAAATTCAACCTTTAACCTCTTCAAACACCGTTGGTGATCAGATTGCGCGAATCAGCCAGAAACGGTAGACGGTTTTGAAAAATTTATTCCTATTTGTGTGTATGTCCAAATGCTTTGAAATTTTAACCACTAACTCCTTATATACTATATTTAAGTGGGTAGAAAACAGTTTTGCAAAATTCTTTTGGAAAGCAGGTCAATTATAATCAAAGTCTCAACCTTTGCAAGTCTGAAAATCAGACTGCACTAGTCTCAGAACTTTTGATGTTTGATCGACTTATACTTATCCAAAAGGTTGAAACTTATGCCAAATTAACCCTAGAACGTGTGGCTATGTTTCTAGAAATTTTCGTGATTTTTGAAAGTCGTTTACTATTTTTACGAATGCAAACAAAAAGAGTAAACTGTGCAGTAACAGAAAATGAATGCTGAAAGTAAATGGCACCAAGAATTTTATACTTGTTCGGTTATAAACAACCTACTCCAGTCTTCAAGGAACACCTTCCTTGGTTCACACTAATTACACACACGCAATACACCTTACCACAGGGTTGATAGAGTTACACACTAACTCCAACCTTTACAAAACCTTGTAAGATGAATACAATTCGCACGAACACCACCACCTCGCTAGAATGAAGATTGATCACACCTTGATCAATCTTTTACAAAGATATGGAATATGTGGTGGTCTATATCAAGCCTATTCAAGATTGAAAAATATGAATACAATAGGCTTTCAAGAAGAAGAAAGAAAGAGAATGTAGAAGAAGAAGACTAGAACACTTTTAATCTTTCAATTTTCAACACTTGTTCTTGTTCTTGTTTTTGCTCATCTCCTTCCTTTTTAAGCTTGGGTAGCCGTCCACTCTTGGTGCACTCCCCTCTTGAAAATTGTCTTCTAAGTCCTTGGGAGAATGTAAGACATCAATGTGACATGAGCTTGCTTACTTGGCATCTTCTCATTGGATGATCATTTAAGCTTTGCTTACTTGGCACTTCATGATAGGTTGAATGTTGTCATCATTTGATGACTTGGAAAATCTGAATATTTCACTCAAAACATGTGCCAAAATCAACATAGAATAATTTCCATAATCCACAAGATTGTCACATAAAGTTAAGCAAGATAATATCTCACAAAATAGGTACAAAAATTCGGCCATAATGATTTTGTACATGCTGAAATTTCAGCATGTGTTACATACACTTTTTGTTCAAATATTTCCTATTTTGCATTGTTTTAATTCAAGAAATCCATCTCCATTTAGTACAAGACATCTTCCTCAATTTTGGAATAAAACTTAGACATTAACAAGGCCACAAAATCAGCCTAGGTACATTACACACATGCTGAAATTTTCAGCATGTGTGATATTCAAGAATATCACTTTCTTTATTCCATAAAATATTTAAAACACTTCCAAATTGTCTTCTAATTAATCCACCTTAATCAAGATACAAAATATGAGTCATAATCATGTAAAATTCGGCCAGCGCTAATTCTACATGCTGAAATTTTCAGCATGTGTTTCAAATGAGACAAAGTTTGAAACCTTGCCTTTTGTAGATTCTTTCTTTAAAACACCAACATTGTATGATTGATTCTTGACCAATCAATAAGGCGCCACATAGGCTCCATCTCAGCTGTAGGGGCGTTGGATAAGATGTATGCATGTGCTGAAATTTATTTTTGCTAACTTTGTAAAATAGTGCACATTTAATAATACACACATGTTATATTCTAATCAGCCCTTAATTTAATTTTCTAGAACACTTTAAGATGTATGACATATGTAAAAAGTGTCTAGATACGCGTCATATGATGTGCCAAAAACGTTCCATGTGTTGTGTGCGTAGAAAACCGAATTTTTGATATTTATCGATTACCCGATTTTTCTCTAATTAAATTCCAACTTCTTGCACATGTTATATATATTATGTTACACATAATATATAATATATACTTTAAATCTCCGCACTTGTCTGGTCTAAAGTGGCGCCATTAATATGTGACAAAATTAAAATTGGAATCTTCACATTTTGGCCTTAATGTGGGGTAATTTGTGTGTGCCAACATGGAAAGAATTTTTGGCTGAAAATATCACCCTAGGCACGAAATTTTTGATGATTTTTGAAGTATAGGGGCTGGCCATTTATTTATGGCAAGTACGTGACACGTTGGCGAAGTTTCGGTATTCGCCCGATACGACAATTTTTGGTTTAGAACCTTTTAACGTGTCGTATTTAATTTGTCATCACCATGACTTATATCATATGATATAAGACCTGAATATACTCATAAATATGAGTTAAGTATAATGGTTTGACGTTAACGTACGTACGTAAAATATATAACGTGTCGGTAGTACGTTAGAATACATGTGCATGTGCCTTTTTCAAAAAAATCTGAAAATATATGTATTATATATGTATATGGTGTGTATATATTAATGAGGGGAGGAGGAGAAGACTTTCCTTCCTTAGCCTTGTTGCCTTTGTGCCTTTTCCAAATGTGGCTTCCTTTAATGAACTACTTAGTTTTATTAACTAAGTACTTTACTTAATGAACTAGTTTAGTTCATTAATGGTGGCACCCTGAAAATAGTGTAAACACAACAAATGTTTGCCATATGATGTAAGCTTTAATGCTTCATGGCTCGTTAGTACGGCAACATTATATATGAGCTAAATAAGGCAAGTAATAAGCAATATCACGCACACGTTTGTTTATGTCATGCACATTTTATGTCATTCATTTAAATCACATATTTTTAAATCACTCAAACCCTTTTTCTCTACAATCTCCCCCTTTTGATGATTTTCAAAATACCTATGCACATGATTTAAATTCTATCGTTCCCCCTTTAATCATGCATAAATTCGAATTTTAAATTTCAAACTGCTCTCCCTTGATTTATGCAATCAGTATCTCGCTCCCCCCTTGATTTATGCAATCAGTATCTCTCTCCCCCCTTAAATCATGCTTTCTCTCCCCCTTTATTTTGGAAAGTAAATCAAAGAGGCCTGAAAAAAAATTATCCATTTCATATAACGTGGCGTTCGTAAGGGTTGTTTATTCAACCCTTTGAAAATGTCCCTTTTGGTACCCACATTTGGGTGACCTTTCTAGGTCTTCCAAAAGGTGAGAAAGATGATGAGGACGCAACATAATATACTTTGGGTGCAACTGTATCTGGCCTTTGGCCAAGAACTCCTTTATACGCATTATATGTAGGACGTTTTTGATATGTCCTTGTGTTTGTGTGCATAGTGCGTGGATGGAATGAATGCCGTGTATGCATCACTCTTTTCTTTTCATATCTATATGGTACAACATTGTATTTCGCATGATATGATGAAGAAGTGGGGCGTGATGAGGGAGTAGGCAATTTTTGCGTCATCTTAGACGCCATTTGAGGCTTTGGGGTGTCTACTTTCTTAGACACAACAAACTTAGTTGGTTTGGTGGATACTTCATTAGTGTCAACGTATCCCAAACCCGTTTTGTCACTGTCATGCTTTTGTGATAAGATAATGCGATGCAGCATGTTAGATCCCGTGTCAAATTGTTTCACCTTTTTCTCTACATCCGTATTCCTTGATTTTAAGTTCGAAATCTCGGATTTCAATTCAGTGTTCTCGGATGTCATTGATGAAATTTCAGATTTTAATGAATTTATAATGCATGACGACTCTTCTTTTGAATCGTTTAATTGAGACACAAGATCTTTGTTAGAAGATTCTAACAATTTATTGTCTTCAATTAATCGCTTCTTTTCTTTTGCAAGAGTCTTTGAGAACTTATGCAATTTTAAATATTGTCTAAATAAATCATCATAAGAACATTCAGAATCGGAATCAGAGTCGGAAGATACCTCATTTGATGCTTTAGATGTAAAGCATACTTGTGCCTTGTGTTCTTCCATATCATCAGTCTCAGAGTCGGATGTGTCACTCCAAGTGGAGGCTTTGAAAGCTCTTCTCCTTTGCTTAGGTTCTGAGACGAGTCTATTCTTGTTCCAATCCTTGTCAGGGTATTTGTTTGTTTGCTTTTCTTTATTAGGGCAGTCATATGATAGATGTCCAAGTTTGCCGCATTCATAGCACTTTATTTCCTTATTTTTATGTTTATGATCCTTAGATGAGGTAGATTTATGTTTATAATCGATTTTCTCAATATTTTCTTTATCTTTTAGCCATCGTGATTAAGTCCTCATCATCGGAATCTATGTCACTATCATCTATGACGTATTCATTTGATTTAAATGCTATAGCCCTATCATTATTAGAAATGGACTCAGAATGTCTTAAAGCAAGTTTGTTTTTATATACCTTAAGTGATCCGATTAGTTCTTCCATTTTAATCGATTTGGTCTCTTTGCTTTCTTCTATGGCCGTTACTTTAGGGTCCCACTCGGATGGAAGGCTTCGCAAAACCTTTTGTACCTTTTCCTGCATAGTGAAGGCTTTGCCAAGAGACTCAAGAGAATTGTAAACGTTAGTCAAGCGTAAATCCATCTCAACAATAGACTCATTTGGCAATAGTTTTAAAGGACTCAAGTGTTGACATAAGCATATTAATTTTGGACTCCTTTACTTGGCTAGTCCCTTCATGTTTCATATCAAGAATATGCCACATCTCTTGAGCACTAGAACAATTAGACACGTAACTAGCCTCACTTTTACTTAGGCCGTTTAATAGTAGTTGCATGGCTTTAGCATTCATACTCAACTTCTTTTTGCCATCACTAGTGTATTCTTGTTTCGTTTTTATAACCTCTAGTGTGACACCATCAATAATTGACATCTTAGTCGGAACGAATGGACCGTCTTCTATGATGGACCATAGATCAATATCAATAGCCATAAGAAAAAGTTCATTCTTAATTTCCTTTGAATAAAAGACTCACCGTCGAAAAGAGGAGACCTTACAGTTGACATTCCTTCTTGCACGGTTGTGGTTGCCATCTCACTTAGATCGTTGGATCCTTTTGATGTGAGTGTTCCTGCGCTCTGATACCAATTGTAGGATCTGCAAGGCACCACTAGAAGGGGGGGGTTGAATAGGTGGTGCGGAAAGTGTGGTTTTTAAAATTTGTTTAAACTAAACAACTCAACTTCTGAAAACAGATTCTGTTTTCAGGACCAGTTTTAAAACGTCTTTAAAACAGGTCATAGGTCTCCAAAAATTCTGAAATTTTGAGAGAACTTAGCCTCAGATGTTATGAGGGTCCCCTAAAAATTTCAAATTAAAATTTAATCTTTAACCTCTTCAAAAAGTGATCAGATTGCGCGAATCTGCCAAAAACGGTAGACGGTTTTGAAAATTTATTCCTATTTGTGTGTATGTCCAAATGCTCTGAAAATTTAACCACTAACTCCTGATATACTATATTTAAGTGGGTTGAAACAGTTTTACAAAATTATTTTAGGAAGTAGGTCAATTACAATCAAAGTCTCAACCTTTGCAAGTCTGAAAATCAGACTGCACTAGTCTCAGAACTTTTGATGTTTGATCGACTTATACTTATCCAAAAGGGTTGAAACTTGTGCCAATTAACCCTAGAACGTGTGGCTATGTTTCGGGAAATTTTCGTGATTTTTGAAAGTCGTTTACTATTTTTACGAACGCAAACAAAAAGAGTAAACTGTGTAGTAACTGAAAGTAAATGCTGAAAGTAAATGGCACCAAGAATTTTATACTGGTTCGGTTATAAACAACCTACTCCAGTCTTCAAGGAACACCTTCCTTGGTTCACACTAATCACACACACAAAATACACCTTACCACAGGGTTGATGGAGTTACACACCAACTCCAACCCTTTACAAACCTTGTACGTTGAATACAATATGCCCGAACACCACCACCTTGCAAGAACGAAGATTTATCACACCTTGATCGATCTTTTACAAGATATGGAATATGTGGTGGTCTATATCAAGCCTATTCAATATTGAAAGATATGAATACAATAGGCTTTCAAGAAGAAAGAAAGAAGGAGAATGTAGAAAAAGAGGCTTAGGCGTTTTTTTGATCACTTGTTTTGCAATGCTTGTCCTTGCCTTGTTTTTGCTCAACTTCTTTCCTCTTAAACTGAGTGGCCCTCCCCTATGGTGCTATCCCCCTCTTCAAAATTATCTTCTAAGTCCTTGGTAGAATGTAAGACATCATTGTGACATGGTCTTGCTTACTTGTCACCTTCTCATTGGATGATCATTTAAGCTTAGCTTACTTGGCACTTCATGATTGGTTGGATGTTGTCATCATTGATGACTTGGAAAAATCTGAGAATAACACTTAAAACATGTGCCAATATCAATCACAAAATAATTTCCATAATGCACAAGATTGTCACATAAATTGCAAGACAAAATTCCTTCCTTGCTAAGACACAAAAATCGGCCATAATGGTTTTACCATGCTGAATTTTCAGCATGTGTTACATGGTTGTACAATTCAAAATATTACCATTTTTCTTTGATTTTTCTTTTAAAATAAATCACCAATTGATGGTAATTATCTTTATCACATTGGAAATGAACTTGGACACTTTTAAGACCATGAATTCGGCCATCACAAGTCACACACATGCTGAAAAAATTTTCAGCATGTGTGATATATAAAATATCACACTTTATGAATTTAAATAATATTTAAATTACTTCCATTTCTTCTCTCAATCAATCACACAATTTGAGATGACAAAATATATCATATTAAAGTGCAAAAATCGGCTAGCCTTGTTTCAACATGCTGAAATTTTCAGCATGTGTTATAAGTGAGACAAAGTTTGAAATCTTACCATTTGTAGCTTCTCTCTTTAATTCACCAACATTGTATGATTGATCCTTGACCAATCAATATGCCAACAAGACTCCAAATAAGCTCCATCTCAGCTGTAGTGGCGTTAGACAATGTATGTGCATGTGCTTAAATTTATTTTTGCTAACTTTGTAAAATAGTGCACATTTAATAATACACACATGTTATATTCCAATCAGCCCTTAATTTAATTTTTTAGGACACTTTAAGATGTATAACATATGTAAAAAGTGTCTAGATACGTGTCATATGATGTGCCACCAAATATTCCATGTGTTGTGTACGTAGAAAACCGAATTTTCGATATTTATCGACTACCCGATTTTTCTCTAATTAAATTCCAACTTTTGTACATGTCATATATGTTATGTTACACATAATATATATAATATATAATTTAAATCTCAGCACTTGGCTGGTCTAAAGTGGCGCCATTAACATGTGACAAAATTAAAATTGGAATCTTCACATTTTGGCCTTAATGTGGGGTGATTTGTGTGTGCCAACATGGAAAGTATTTTGGCTGAAAATATCACCATTAACACGAAATTTTTGATGATTTTTGAGGTGTAGGGGCTGGCCATCTATTTATGGCAAGTACTTGACACGTTGGCAAAGTTTCGGTATTTGCCCGATACGACAATTTTTGGTTTAGAACCTTTTAATGTGTCGTATTTAATTTGTCATCACCATGACTTATATCATATGATATAAGACCTGAATATACTCATAAATATGTGTTATGTATGGTGGTGTGACGTTAACGTACGTATGTAAAATGTATAATGTGTCGGTAGTAAGTTGGAAAACATGTGTATGTGCCTTTTTCAAAAAATCTGAAAATATATGTATTTAATATATATGTGGCGTGTATATATTTAAGAGGGGAGGAGGAGAAAACTTTCCTTCCTTAGCCTTGTTGCCTTTGTGCCTTTTCCAAATGTGGCTTCCTTTGATGAACTACTTAGTTTAATAAACTAAGTACTTCACTTAATGAACTAGTTTAGTTCATTAATGGTGGCACTTGAAAATAGCATAAACACAACAAATGTTTGCCATATGATGTAAGCTTTAACGCTTCATGGCTCGTTAGTCCGGCAACATTATATATAAGCTAAATAAGGCAAGTAATAGCAATGTATCATGCATACATGTATATATCATGCACATTTGTGTATATATCATACATTTAAGTCACGTATTTTGAAATCAGTCAAACCCCCTTTTCTCTACAATCTCCCCCCTTTTGATTATTTTCAAAATAACTTATGCACATGATTTAAATGATATCGCTCCCCCTTCAAACATGCACAAATTTGAAATTTGAATTTCAAATTTCAAATCCGGCTCCCCCTTGATTTGTGCAATCAGTATCAATTAGTCTCTATCTCTCCCCCTTAAATCATGCTTTCTCTCCCCCTTTATTTTGGAAAGTAAATCAAAAGATTTCTGTCAATAAGGAAAGTAAAATTACGTCAAATCATATCAACGGGAATCATGCCTAATTTGGAACGAAGAGATTCATACGTGGCTTGATTTAAGGCTTTTGTAAAGATATCCGCCACTTGTGCTTCTGTGCGTACGTGATCTATGACAATATCACCATTGTTTACGTGATCACGAAGAAAGTGATAGCGTACTTCTATATGCTTAGCCTTAGAATGTAACACGGGGTTCTTAGACAAATTAATGCACTAATACTACCACAATATATAGGAATTCTATTTACAGTAATTCCAAAGTCCGAGAGTTGTTGTTTATCCACAACAACTGTGTGCAAAAAAGGCTAAGTGCCATGTACTCAGCCTCAGTGGTGGACAAAGCAACACTTGCTTGCTTTTGGAAAACCATGAAATGAGTGAGTTTCCTATAAATTGGCAAGTCCCACTTGTGCTTTTTCTATCTATTTTGCAGCCACCATAATCTGCATCAGTATAAGCATGTAAGTCAAATGTGGAATCCTTATCGTTACAAAATTCCTAAGGTGGGGCGTGTGTCTTAATATAACAGAAAATTCTTTTTTACCGCATTATAGTGAGACACCTCAGGTTGACTCTGAAATCGTGCCAACATGCATACACTAAACATGATATCAGGCCTACTACTAGCAGTTAAATATAGCAAAGAGCCTATCATAGATCGATATAAGCCGTTATCAACGTCTTTACCATGTTCGTCTTTGTCTAATTAGTAGTGATACTCATAGGGGTGGGGGATGGTTTCAAATTTTCAAAGTTAAACTTTTAATCATGTCATTGACATATTTTGCTTGACTTATGTGAATCCCCTTACTCGTTTGCTTAATCTGCAAGCCAAGAAAATAATTAAGTTCACCAACCATAGACATTTCAAATTCGGATTTCATGCAATTTTCAAAATCTTCAACAAGTCTATGTGATGTAGAACCGAAAATAATGTCATCAACATAGATTTGGATAATGAGTAAATCCGATTTATCTTGTTTCATAAATAGTGTACTATCTATAGTACCTCGTTTAAAATCATTTTCTAAAAGGAAAGTAGCAAAACGATCATACCATGCTCTCGGTGTAGAAATAAGAGGGTTTGAGTGATTTCAAAATAAGAAATTTGAATATATATATATAAACGTTGAATATATATATATATATACAAACGTGCATAAGTGTACATGTATGCAATGATAACTTGCCATTACTTGCCTTATTTAGCTTATATATTATATTGCTGTACTAACGAGCCATGAAGCATTAAAGCTTACATCATATGGCGAACATTTGTTGAGTTTATACTATTTTCAGGGTGCCACCATTAATGAACTAAAGTAGTTCATTAAGTGAAGTACTTAGTTTGATAAACTAAGTAGTTCATTAAAGGAAGATTCATTTGGAAAAGGCACAAAGGCAACAAGGCCAAGGAAGGAAAGTTTTCTCCTCCCTCCCCATCTTATTAAACACGCCATTATATATATATACACTATATATTTTCAGATTTTTTAAATAAAGGCACATACACATGTGTTCCAACGTACTACCGACACGTTATATATCTTACGTACGTACGTTAACGTCACACCACTATACTTAACTCATATTTATGAGTATATTCAGGTCTTATATCATATGATATAAGATATGGTGATGAAAAATTAAATACGACACGATAAAAGGTTCTAAACCGAAATTTGTCGTATCGGGCGAATACCGAAACTTCGCCAACGTGTCACGTACTTGCCATAAATAAATGGCCAGCCCATATACATCAAAAATTGATGAAAATTTCGTGCTACACATGGTATGATCAGCCAAAAATACTTTCCATGTTGGCACACACAAATCCACCCCACATTTAGGCCAAAAAGTGAAGATTCCAATTTTAGTTTGTCACATGTTTATGGTACCACTTTAAATCAGCCAAGTGCTGAGATTTAAAGTATATATTATATATATTATGTATAACATAATATATATATCATGTGCAAAGTTGGAATTCAATTAGAGAAAAAACGGGTAATCGATAAATATTGAAAATTCGGTTTTCTATGCACATAACATGGAACGTTTTTCTTGAACATCATGTGACACGTATCTAGGCACTTTTTACATATGATATACATCTTAAAGTGTTCTAGAAAATTAAATTAAGGGCTGATTGGAATATTACATGTGTGTATTATTAAATGTGCACTATTTACAAAGTTAACAAAATAAATTTCAGCACATGTATATACACATTCCAACGTTACATACAGCTGAGATGGAGCACATGTGGAGCCTTGTTGGCATATTGATTGGTCAAGGATAAATCATACAATGTTGATGAATCAAAGAGAGAAGCTACAAAAAGGTAAGTATTCAACATATACCTCTCTTATGTCACATGCTGAAAATTTCAGCATACTACACACATGTGGCCGATTTCTTCATGGTTAAGGTAACATATTTTGTCAATTTTTTATTAAAGGATTAATTGAAGAAGTTATGGAAATGATTTGAATATTACAAAGGTAATTAAGTGTCATATTCTACATATCCACACATGCTGAAATTTTTCAGCATGTGGGAAGGTTGTGGTGGCCGAACTCTTCACCCTTTTTGTGTCCAAGTTCATTCATCAATTGTTAGGCAAGACTTACCATATATGATTGATTCATTTTTGTGATAAAAATTCAAAGAAAAATGGTAAATAATCTGAATTTTATTCTCATAATGCACATGCTGAAAAATTCAGCATGGCAAGCTACTTATGGCCGATTTTATGCTTTGAAAAAGGAGAGATTTTCTTGTCTTGCAATTTATGATGGAATTTGTGATTATATGGTATGATTTTATGATTGATATTGGCACATGTTTTAAAGTGTTAATCTCAGATTTCTCCATGTCATCATGTTGACAACATTGAGTCAATAAAGAGGTGCCAAGTAAGCAAGACTAAATGATGATCCACTAGAATGATGCCAGGTAAGCAAGGCATTGTCACCATGATGTCTTACACTCTCTCAAGCACTCAAAAAGGAAATTTTCAAGAGGGGAGAAGCCCTAGGGGACGGCTTGCCACAAATTAAAAAGAGAAGAGGAGAACAAACAAAACAAGACCAAGAATTGCATTCGAAAGTGATCAAATTGCCAAGCTCTTCTTCTCCTACATTTTCTTTCTTTCTCTTTCTTGTAAAAGCCTATTGTTCTTTATATCTTTCAATATTGAATAGAATTCATATAAAACCACCATTCATACATCTTTGTAAAAGATTGATCAAGGTATGATCAATCTTCATTCTAGCGAGGTGGTGGTGTTCGTGTGAATTGTACTCGACATACAAGGTTTGTAAAGGGTTGGAGTTAGGTGTAACTCTATCAACCCTGCGGTAAGGTGTACTGCGTGTGTGTGATTAGTGTGAACCAAGGAAGGTGTTCCTTGAAGACTGGAGTAGGTTGTTTATAACCGAACCAGTATAAAATTCTTGGTGCCATTTACTTTCTGCATTTACGTTTCAGTTACTGCACTGTTTATACTTCTTGTTCACGTTTGTAAAAATAGTAAACGATTTTCAAAAATTATACAAATTTCCAGAAACATACTAGCACGTTCTAGGGTTAATTTGGCACAAGTTTCAACCCTTTCGGACAAGTATAAGTCAATCAAACATCAAAAGTTCTGAGGACTAGTGCAGTCTGATTTTCAGACTTGCAAAGGTTGAGACTTTGGTTGTATTTGACCTACTTCCCAAATACATTTTTCCAAAACTGTTTCAACTCATTTAAATATAGTGTGTGAGGAGTTATTGGTCAAATTTTCAGATCATTGGACGTTCACACAAATAGGAATTAAATTTTTCAAAACCATCTACCGTTTCTGGCAGATTTGCACAATCTGAGTACCAACGGTTTTGAAGGGGTTAAATGTTGAATTTTAATTTGAAATTTTTAGGGGACCCTCATAACATCTGAGGATAAGTTCTCTCAAAATTTCATAATTTTTGGAGACCTCTAACCTAGTTTTAAAAACATTTTAAACTGGTCCTGAAAACAGAATCTGTTTTCAGAACTTGAATTGGTTAGGTTTAAAGAAATTTTAAAAACCATATTTTCCGCACCATCTATTCAACCCCCCCCCCTTCTAGTGGTGCCTTGCAGATCCTACAATTGGTATCAGAGCGCAGGAATACTCACTACAAGGAATCCAACGATTCAGTGAGATGGCATCCACAAATCTCAAAACCGAACAAGAAGGTATGTCGAGCCAAAGGCCTCCACTTTTTGACGGTGAGTCCTTTATTCAATGGAAACTTAGGATGAAACTTTTTCTTATGGCTATAGATATAGATCTTTGGTCAATAATTGAAAATGGTCCATATGTCCCATCAAATGTATCCACTGTAGACGGAGTTACTTTAGAAGTTATTAAAACTAGACAAGAATATACGAGTGATGATAAAAAGAAACTTAGTATGAATGCTAGGGCTATGCAATTGCTTTTAAAACGGATTAAGTAAAAGTGAGTCTAGTTATGTGTCAATTGTTCGAGTGCACAAGAAATGTGGAGAATTCAAGAAATGAAACCCGAAGGCACGAGTCAAGTAAAAGAGTCAAAATTAATATGCTCATGTCTACTCTTGAGTCTTTTAAATTGTTGCCAAATGAGTCGATTGTAGATATGGATCTTCGTTTAACTAACATCTATAACTCTCTTGAGTCTCTTGGTAAGGCTTTTACTACGCAGGAAAAGGTTCAGAAAGTCCTACGAAGCCTTCCTTCGGAATGGGATCCTAAAGTGACTGCTATAGAAGAAAGCAAGGAAACTAAATCAATAAAATGGAAGAACTTATTGGCTCACTCAAAGTTTATGAAAACAAACTTACTATTCGGAAATCGGAATCATCTAAACAAGGCAAGACAATTGCTTTCTAATCAAATGAATACGTCTCCCCTCCCTCCGATCACGTAGATGATAGTGATTCGAATCGGATAATGAGGATTTAATCCTATTGGCTAAAGGACTAAGACGATTCATGAGAAAGTCATTTAGAAATAAAAACAAGGGCACCACATCAAAGAGAAATAAAAACAAGTCAAATGATAAGGACATTAAATGTTATGAATGCGGCAAACTCGGACACTTATCATATGACTGCCCAAACAAAGAAAAGCAAACTAATAAGTACCCTGACAAGGAGCGGAACAAAAATAGACTCGTCTCAGATCCTAAACAAAGGAAACGTGCACTAAAGGCCTCCACCTGGAGTGACTCATCAGATTCTGAAACTGAGACCAAAGAGGAGACCGCTCAAGTTTGCTTTGCTTCAAAGGCATCTAATGAGGTATCATCTGATTCTGACTCTGACTCTGAACCTTCTTATGATGATCTTTTTAGTCAGTATCTTGAATTACATAAATTTACTAAGACTCTCGCAAAAGAAAAGAAACGTCTAATTGAAGACAAGAAACTGTTAGAATCTTCTAACGAGAATCTTGTCGCTCAATAAGCGATTCAAAGAAAGAGTCTTCATGTGTCATCAATGCATTGAAAACCGAGGATCTCATCATTAACTTCTCAAAATAATGAAATGAAATCCGAGATTTCAAATTTGAAATCAAGGAATACAGATTTAGAGAAAATGATGAAACAATTCGATACAGGGTCAAACATGCTGCATCGCATCATATTATCGCAAAAGCTGACAGTGACAAAACTGGATTGGGATACGTTGATACTAACGAAATATTCAACCAAACCAACCAAGTTTGTTGTGTCTAAGAAAGTAGACACCCCTAAGCCTCAAGTGGCGTCTAAGATGACGCAAAAAGCGCCCCCTTCCACAACGCCCCACTCCCTCATATCATGTCAAATATAATGTTGTACCATATAGATATGAGAAGAAAAGAACAATGCATACATGAAATACATATCATCCACGCACTACGCACACACACACAAGGACATATCAAAAGCGTCCTTCATTCAATGAGTATAGAGGAGTCCTTGGGCAAAGACCCAAAGTACATGCACCACATGTATATTATATCGCACCTTCATCTACATTCTTGCCATTTGATAGACCGAGAAGGATCACCCAAGTATGGGTACCGAAAGGTACCTTTACCAAAGGTGATTAACTAACTCGAAAGGACCCAAAATTAAAAGGGTACCTAAATCACCTTTTCACATTGCAGGGAGACCACTCATCGAAAGACACATCAATAAAGTGGTTCCTTGACAGTGGTTGCTCGAGGCACATGACGGGTGACCCGAGCCTGTTCTCTAAATTGAAGAAGGTCACAAAAGGCGGATCCGTGACCTTTGGAGACAACAATGAAGGCAAGATCATTGGAAAAGGTACGATTGGCAATCCGAATACGCTTCAAATCTCCAACGTATTCTTGGTAAGCAACTTATCTTACAATCTTCTTAGTATTTCTCAATTTGTTGACAATGGTTTCAATGTGTGCTTTACTCATCCTTATTGCAACATAATAGATAAAAATGGAGAAACCGTTTTAAAAGGAAAACGAGAAGGCAATATTTTTACGCTATCTATGGATGATGTAGTAGACGCTAAAGTTAAATGTTTTATGTCAAATGAACCCAATGTGAATTTATGGCATAGACGTTTAGGACACATAGGTATTTCCACACTAGAAAAATTGCAACGAAAGAACCTAGTACGGGGATTGCCTATGCTTGATTTAGACAACTTTCAGTTGTGTGAATCTTGCATAAAAGGCAAACAAACACGTGAGTCACTTAAGCCTAAAAATGAGATAAGCACGACTAGAATACTAGAACTATTGCATATCAATTTGTTTGGTCCGAGTCGCACTACAAGCCTTGGTGGGCGTCACTATGCATGCGTGATTGTTGATGACTTCTCTCGTTATACTTGGACTTTATTTCTTGCACATAAGGATGATAGCGCCCGCAGAAATTGCTAAATTAATTAAACAACTTGAAAATCAATATGGCGTAAATGTGAAAAGAATAAGAAGCGATAGAGGCGGTGAGTTTAAAAATAAAGAGATGATTTCGTTTTATGAAGAAAAAGGAATTAAACATGAGTTTTCGCCACCTAGAACTCCACAATTAAATGGAGTAGTAGAAAGAAAAGAATCGCACACTACAAGAAATCGCTAGAACCATGCTTTGCGAAAATTAATTGCCTAGATTTCTGTGGGCGGAAGCCGTAAATTGTGCATGCTATATTGTAATCGCCTATCTATAAGAAAGAAATAAAATAAGACGCCTTACGGAATTTTGAATGATCGCATGCCTAAGATTGATTATTTTCGTGTGTTTGGATGCAAATGCTTTGTCTTGAATACAAAAGATAATTTAGATAAATTTGAATCCAAATCAATTGAGTGCATTTTTGTTGGGTATTCCATAAATTCAAAAGCATATAGATGTTGTGATCCTCTCACTAGACAAATCATAGAATCTATTCATGTTAAATTCAATGAATTTGGAGAGATTGATAAAGATAAGGAATATGACGATGATTTTGAATTGAAACCTGTTTTGGATGAAGATGAATGATTCTTTTGATATGCATGAGATGAATGAGACACTAGAAATGCATGATCATATAGAAATACATGATAACTTAGAAAATAATCAACCAAGATGGCATAGAGATCACCCACATGATCTCATCATAGGCGACATCACTCACGGTGTGCGACCACGTAGAAGAATCACTTCGGATGAAATAAATAAATTTCATGCTATGATTTCTGAAATTGAGCCCAAAAATGTGCATGATGCTTTGAGTGATTCATCTTGGATTGATGCTATGCATGACGAACTTAATCAATTCGTTAGAAATGATGTATGGGATTTAGTGCCACGACCACAAGATAAGACAATAATAGGCACAAAGTGGGTATTTAGGAATAAAATGAATGAAGAAGGAAAGGTCGTTAGAAATAAAGCAAGACTCGTAGCTCAATGATATAATCAAGAAGAAGGAATAGACTACGATGAAACATTTGCACCCGTAGCACGTTTAGAAGCTATACGACTCTTACTTGCTATTGCTTGCATGAAAGATTTTAAATTGTATCAAATGGACGTCAAAAGTGCTTTTCTAAACGGATTCATACAAGAAGAAGTATACGTGAAGCAACCACCCGGTTTTGAAGATTTGAAACATCCAGATCACGTGTACAAACTAAAGAAGGCACTATATGGCCTAAAGCAAGCGCCGAGAGCATGGTATGATCGTTTTGCTACTTTCCTTTTAGAAAATAATTTAAACGTGGTACTATAGATAGTACACTATTTTTGAAACAAGAAAAATCAGATTTACTTATTATTCAAATCTACGTAGATGACATTATTTTCAGATCTACCTCACATAGACTCGTTAAAGATTTTGAAAATTGTATGAAAGCTGAATTGAAATGTCTATGGTTGGTGAACTTAATTATTTTCTTGGCTTGCAGATTAAGCAAACGAGTAAAGGAATTCATATAAACCAAGCTAAGTATGTAAATGACATGATCAAGAAGTTCAATTTTGAAAATTTGAAACCATCCCCCACGCCTATGAGTGTTACTACTAAATTAGACAAAGACGAACATGGTAAAGACGTTGATAATGGATTATATCGATCTATGATAGGTTCTTTACTATATTTAACTGCGAGTAGGCCTGACATCATGTTTAGCGTATGCATGTGTGCTCGTTTTCAAAGTCAACCTAAGGTGTCTCACTTAAATACGGTAAAAAGAATATTCCGTTATATTAAGCACACACCCACCTTAGGTATTTGGTATGATAAGGATTCTACATTTGACTTACATACTTACACTGATGCAGATTATGGTGGCTTGCAAAATAGATAGAAAAAGCACGAGCGGAACTTGCCAATTTATAGGAAATTCCCTTATTTCATGGTTTTCCAAAAAGCAAGCAAGTGTTGCTTTGTCCACTACTGAGGCTGAGTATATGGCTCTTAGCCTTTGTTGCACACAATTGTTGTGGATAAAACAACAACTTTCGGATGTTGGAATTACCGTAAATAAAATTCCTATATATTGTGATAGTATGAGTGCAATAAATTTGTCTAAGAACCCCGTGTTGCCACTCTAAGGCTAAGCATATAGAAGTTCGCTATCACTTTCTTCGTGATCACGTTAACAATGATAATATTGTCATAGATCACGTACGCACAGAATCACAAGTAGCGGATATATTTACAAAGGCCTTAAATCAAGCCACATATGAATTCTCTCCGTTCTAAATTAGGCATGATTACCGTTGATGTGATTTAATATGATATTATTTGATTTATTTTCCTTTTTGACAGGAATCTTTGATTAACTTTCCAAAATAAAGGGGGGAGAGAGAAGCATGATTTAAGGGGGATAGAGACACTGATTGATCACTGATTGATCTTAATTGCATGGATCTTAATTGCATGAATCAAGGGGGAGCCGGATTTGAAATTCGAAATTCAAATTTCAAATCTGTGCATAATTCAAGGGGGAGAGATAGCACTGAAATCATGTACACTAGTTATTTTGAAAATCATCAAAAGGGGGAGATTGTAGAAATAAGAGGGTTTGAGTGATTTCAAAATAAGAAATTTGAATATATATATATATATATATATATAAACGTTGAATATATATATATATATATATACAAACGTGCATAAGTGTACATGTATGCAATGATAACTTGCCATTACTTGCCTTATTTAGCTTATATATTATATTGCCGTACTAACGAGCCATGAAGCATTAAAGCTTACATCATATGGCAAACATTTGTTGAGTTTATACTATTTTCAGGTGCCACCATTAATGAACTAAAGTAGTTCATTAAGTGAAGTACTTAGTTTGATAAACTAAGTAGTTCATTAAAGGAAGATTCATTTGGAAAAGGCACAAAGGCAACAAGGCCAAGGAAGGAAAGTTCTCTCCTCCTCCCCATCTTATTAAACACGCCATTTATATATATATACACTATATATTTTCAGATTTTTTAAATGAAGGCACATACACATGTGTTCCAACGTACTACCGACACGTTATATATCTTACGTACGTACGTTAACGTCACACCACTATACTTAACTCATATTTATGAGTATATTCAGGTCTTATATCATATGATATAAGATATGGTGATGACAAATTAAATACGACACGATAAAAGGTTCTAAACCGAAATTTGTCGTATCGGGCGAATACCGAAACTTCGCCAACGTGTCACGTACTTGCCATAAATAAATGGCCAGCCCATATACATCAAAAATTGATGAAAACTTCGTGCTACACATGGTATGATCAGCCAAAAATACTTTCCATGTTGGCACACACAAATCACCCCACATTTAGGCCAAAAAGTGAAGATTCCAATTTTAATTTTGTCACATGTTTATGGTACCACTTTAAATCAGCCAAGTGCTGAGATTTAAAGTATATATTATATATATTATGTATAACATAATATATATATCATGTGCAAAGTTGGAATTCAAATTAGAGAAAAAAAACGGGTAATCAATAAATATCGAAAATTCGGTTTTCTATGCACATAACATGGAACGTTTTTCTTGAACATCATGTGACACGTATCTAGACACTTTTTACATATGATATACATCTTAAAGTGTTCTAGAAAATTAAATTAAGGGCTGATTGGAATATTACATGTGTGTATTATTAAATGTGCACTATTTTACAAAGTTAACAAAAATAAATTTCAGCACATGTATATACACATTCCAACGTTACATACAGCTGAGATGGAGCACATGTGGAGCCTTGTTGGCATATTGATTGGTCAAGGATCAATCATACAATGTTGATGAATCAAAGAGAGAAGCTACAAAAGGTAAGTATTCAACATATACCTCTCTTATCTCACATGCTGAAAATTTCAGCATACTACACACATGTGGCCGATTTCTTCATGGTTAAGGTAACATATTTTGTCAATTTTTTATTAAGGATTAATTGAAGAAGTTATGGAAATGATTTGAATATTACAAAAGGTAATTAAGTGTCATATTCTACATAGCACACATGCTGAAATTTTTCAGCATGTGGGAAGGTTGTGGTGGCCGAACTCTTCACCCTTTTTGTGTCCAAGTTCATTCATCAATTGTTAGCAAGACTTACCATATATGATTGATTCATTTTTGTGATAAAAATTCAAAGAAAAATGGTAAATAATCTGAATTTTATTCTCATAATGCACATGCTGAAAAATTCAACATGGCAAGCTACTTATGGCCGATTTTATGCTTTGAAAAAGGAGAGATTTCTTGTCTTGCAATTTATGATGGAATTTGTGATTTATGGTATGATTTTATGATTGATATTGGCACGTGTTTAAAGTGTTAATCTCAGATTTCTCCATGTCATCATGTTGACAACATTGAGCCAATAAAGAGGTGCAAGTAAGCAAAGACTAAATGATGATCCAATAGAATGATGCCAAGTAAGCAAGGCATTGTCACCATGATGTCTTACACTCTCTCAAGCACTCAAAAAGGAAATTTCAAGAGGGGAGAAGCCCCAGGGGACGGCTGCCACAAATTAAAAAGAGAAGAGGAGAACAAACAAAAACAAGACCAAGAATTGCATTCGAAAGTGATCAAATTGCCAAGCTCTTCTTCTCCTACATTTTCTTTCTTTCTCTTTCTTGTAAAAAGCCTATTGTTCTTTATATCTTTCAATCTTGAATAGGCTTCATATAAAACCACCATTCATTCATCTTTGTAAAAGATTGATCAAGGTGTGATCAATCTTCATTCTAGCGAGGTGGTGGTGTTCGTGTGAATTGTACTCGACATACAAGGTTTGTAAAGGGTTGGAGTTAGGTGTAACTCTATCAACCCTGTGGTAAGGTGTACTGCGTGTGTGTGATTAGTGTGAACCAAGGAAGGTGTTCCTTGAAGACTGGAGTAGGTTGTTTATAACCGAACCAGTATAAAATTCTTGGTGCCATTTACTTTCTGCATTTACGTTTCAGTTACTGCACTGTTTATACTTCTTGTTCACGTTTGTAAAAATAGTAAACGATTTTCAAAAATTATAAAAATTTCCAGAAACATACTAGCACGTTCTAGGGTTAATTTGGCACAAGTTTCAACCCTTTTGGACAGGTATAAGTCAATCAAACATCAAAAGTTCTGAGACTAGTGCAGTCTGATTTTCAGACTTGCAAAGGTTGAGACTTTGGTTGTATTTGACCTACTTCCCAAAAGAATTTTCCAAAACTGTTTCAACCTATTTAAATATAGTGTGTGAGGAGTTATTGGTCAAATTTTCAGATCATTTGGACGTTCACATAAATAGGAATTAATTTTTCAAAACCATCTACCGTTTCTGGCAGATTTGCACAATCTGAGTACCAACGGTTTTTGAAGGGGTTAAAGGTTGAATTTTAATTTGAACTTTTTAGGGGACCCTCATAACATCTGAGGCTAAGTTCTCTCAAAATTTCATAATTTTTGGAGACCTCTAACCTAGTTTTAAAAACGTTTTAAAACTGGTCCTGAAAACAGAATCTGTTTTCAGAACTTGAATTGGTTAGGTTTAAAGAAATTTTAAAAACCATATTTTCCGCACCATCTATTCAACCCCCCCTTCTAGTGGTGCCTTGCAGATCCTACACTCGGTGCTTGCTTTAGGCCGTATAGTGCCTTCTTTAGTTTGTACACGTGATCTGGATGTTTCAAATCTTCAAAACCTGGTGGTTGCTTCACGTATACTTCTTCTTTTATAAATCCGTTTAGGAATGCACTTTTTACGTCCATTTGATACAATTTAAAATCTTTCATGCAAGCAATAGCAAGTAATAGTCGTATAGCTTCTAAACGTGCTACGGGTGAAAATGTTTCATCGTAGTCAATTCCTTCTTCTTGATTATAGCCTTGTGCTACAAGTCTCGCTTTATTTCTAACAACCTTTCCTTCTTCATTCATTTTATTCCTAAACACCCACTTTGCGCCTATTATAGTCTTATCGTGTGATCGTGGCACTAAATCACATACATCGTTTCTAACAAATTGATTAAGTTCATCATGCATGGCATCAATCCAAGAAGAATCACTCAAAGCATCATGCACATTTTTGGGCTCAATTTCAGAAATCATAGCATGAAGTTCATTTATTTCGTCCGAAGTAATTCTTCTACGTGGTCGCACGCCATGAGTGAGGTCGCCTATGATGAGATCATGTGGGTGATCTCTATGCCATCTTGGTTGATTATTTTCTATGTTATCATACATTTCTATGTGATCATGCATTTCTAGTGTGTCATTCATATCAAGCATATCAAAAGAACCATCATCTTCATTCAACACAGGTTTCAATTCAAAGTCATCGTCATATTCCTTATCTTTATCAATATCACCAAATTCATCGAATTTCACATGAATAGATTCCATGATTTGTCTAGTGAGAGGATCATAACACCTATATGCCTTTGAATTTATATAATATCCAACAAATATGCACTCAATTGATTTGGATTCAAATTTGTCTAAATTATCTTTTGTACTTAAAACAAAACATTTGCATCCAAACACACGAAAATAGTCAATCTTAGGTATGCGATCATTCAAAATCTCATAAGGCGTCTTGTTTATTTTCTTTCTTATAGATAGGTGATTTACAATATAGCATGCACAATTTACGGCTTCCGCCCATAGAAATCTAGGCAATTTATTTTTGCATAACATAGTCCTAGCGATTTCTTGTAATGTACGATTCTTTCTTTCTACTACTCCATTTAATTGTGCAGTTCTAGGTGGCGAAAACTCATGCTTGATTCCTTTTTCTTTGCAAAACGAAATCATCTCTTTGTTCTTAAACTCACAGCCTCTATCACTTCTTATCTTTTTCACATTTGCACCGTATTGATTTTCAAGTTGTTTAATGAATTTAGGAATCTCAATGGCACTATCATCCTTATGTGCAAGAAATAAAGTCGAAGTATAACGAGAAAAATCATCAACAATCACGCATGCATAGTGGCGCCCACCAAGGCTTATAGTGCGACTAGGACCAAACAAATCAATATGCAATAGTTCTAAGACTCTAGTCGTGCTTATTTCATTTTTAGGCTTAAGTGACTCACGTGTTTGTTTGCCTTTTATGCAAGATTCACACAACTGAAAGTTGTCTAAATCAAGCGTAGGCAATCCTCGTACTAGGTTCTTTTGTTGAAGTTTTTCTAGGGTGGAAATGCCAATGTGTCCTAACGTCTATGCCATAAATTCACATTAGGTTCATTTGACATAAAGCACTTAACTTTAGCGTCTACCACACCATCCATAGAGAGCGTAAAAATATTTCCTTCTCATTTTCCTTTTAAAACGGTTTTCAACATTTTTATTTATTATATTGCAATAAGGGTGAGTAAAACACACATTAAAACCATTGTCAACAAATTGAGAAATACTAAGAAGATTGTAGGATAAGTTTCTTACCAAGAAGACGTTGGAGATTTGGAGAGTATTTGGATTTCCAATCGTACCTTTTCCGATGATCATGCCTTCGTTGTTGTCTCCAAAGGTCACGGATCCGCCTTTTGTGACCTTCTTTAATTTGGTGAACAAGCTCGGGTATCCCGTCATGTCTCTCGAGCATCCACTGTCAAGGAACCACTTAATAGATGTATCTTTCGATGTGTGGGCTCCCTGCAATGTGCAAAGATAATTTAGGTACCCTTTTAACTTTGGGTCCTTTCGAGTTAGTTAATCACCTCTTGGTAAAAGTACCTTTCGGTACCCATACTTGGGTGATCCTTCTCGGTCTATCAAATGGCAAGAATGTAGATGAAGGTGCGATATAGTAGACATGTGGTGCATGCACTTTGGGCCTTTGCCCAAGGACTCCTTTATACTCCTTAAATGAAGGACGTTTTTGATATGTCCTTGTGTGTGTGTGCGTAGTGCGTGGATGATATGAATTTCGTGTATGCATTATTCTTTTCTTTTCGTATCTATATGGTACAAAGTTATATTTCACATGATATGAAGAAGAGGTGGGGCGTGATGAGGAAAGGGGCGGCTTTTGCGTCATCTTAGACTCCACTTGAGGCTTAGGGGTGTCTACTTTCTTAGACACAACAAACTTGGTTGGTTTGGTTGATACTTCATTTGTATCAACGTATCCCAAACCCGTTTTGTCGGTGTCATGCTTTTGTGATAATATAATGCGATGCAGCATGTTGGACCCCGTATCAAACTGTTTCATCATTTTCTCTAAATCGGTATTCCTTGATTTCAAATTTGAAATCTCGGATTTCATTTCATTATTTTGAGTGGTTAATGATGAAATCTCTGTCTTTAATGCAGTAATGACACATGATGACTCTTTCTTTGAATCGCTTAATTGAGCGACAAGATTCTCGTTAGAAGATTCTAACGGTTTCTTGTCTTCAATTAATCGCTTCTTTTCCTTAGCGAGAGTCTTAGTGAATTTGTGCAATTCTAAATACTGACTAAAAAGATCATCATAAGAAGGTTCAGAGTCAGAGTAAGAATCAGATGATACCTCATTAGATGCTTTGGATGCAAAGCATACTTGTGCAGTCTCCTCTTCGGTTTCAGTTTCAGAATCTGATGAATCACTCCAGGTGGAGGCCTTTAGAGCACGTTTCCTTTGTTTGGATTCTGAGACGAGTCTATTTTTGTTCCGCTCCTTGTCAGGGTATTTATTTGTTTGCTTTTCTTTATTGGGGCAGTCATATGATAAGTGTCCGAGTTTGCCACATTCATAACATTTAACGTCTTTATCATTTGACTTGTTTTTATTTCTCTTGGTTGTAGTACCCTTATTTTTGTTTCTAAATGACCTTCTAATAAATTTTCTTAAGCCTTTAGCCAATAGAATTAGGTCATCGTTATCCGATTCAGAATCACTATCATCTACATGATCGGAGGGAGGGGAGACGTATTCATTGGATTTAAAAGCAATAGCTTTACCTTGTTTAGATGATTCCGATTTCCGTATGGTGAGTTTATTCTCATAAACTTTAAGTGATCCGATTAATTCTTCCATCTTTATTGACTTAGTTTCCTTGCTTTCTTCTATTGCTGTCACTTTAGGGTCCCATTCAGATGGAAGGCTTCGTTGGACTTTCTGTGCCTTTTCCTGCGTGGTAAAAGCTTTACCAAGAGACTCAAGAGAATTGTAGATGTTAGTCAAACGAAGATCCATATCAACAATAGACTCATTAGGCAACAATTTAAACGACTCAAGTGTGGACATAAGCATATTTATTTTTGACTCTTTTACTTGACTCGTGCCTTCGTGTTTCATTTCTAGTATCCTCCATATTTCTTGTGCACTCGAGCAGTTTGACACATAGCTAGACTCGCTTTTACTTAATCTGTTTAGGAGCAATTGCATGGCCTTAGCATTCATACTAAGTTTATTTTTATCATCACTCGTATATTCTTGTCTAGATTTAACGACTTCTAATGTGACTCCGTCTATGGTAGATAACTTAGATGGGACATAAGGGCCATCTTCTATTATTGACCAAAGATCTATATCTATAGCCATAAGAAAAAGTTTCATTTTAAGTTTCAACTGAATAAACGACTCACTGTCAAAAAGTGGAGGCATTTGGCTCGACATACCTTCTTGCTCAGTTTTGAGATTTGTGGTTGCCATCTCACTGAATCGTTGGATTCCTTGAAGTGAGTGTTCCTGCTCTCTGATACCACTTGTAGGATCTGCAAGGCACCACTAAAAGAGGGAGGGGGGGTTGAATCGGTGGTGCGGAAAGTGTGGTTTTTAAAATTTGTTTAAAAGTAAACAACTCAACTTCTGAAAACAGATTCTGTTTCCAGGACAAGTTTTAAAACGTTTTTAAAAACCAGGTTATAGGTCTCCAAAAATTCTGAAATTTTGAGCGAACTTAGCCTCAGATGTTATGAGGGTCCCCTAAAAATTTCAAATTAAAATTCAACCTTTAACCCCTTCAAAAACCGTTGATGATCAGATTGCGCGAATCTGCCAGAAACGGTAGACGGTTTTGAAAAATTTATTCCCATTTGTGTGTAAGTCCAAATGCTCTAAAACTTTAACCACTAACTCCTTATATACTATATTTAAGTGGGTTGAAACAGTTTTGCAAAATTCTTTTGGGAAGTAGGTCAATTACAATCAAAGTCTCAAACTTTGCAAGTCTGAAAATCAGACTGCACTAGTCTCAGAACTTTTGATGTTTGATCGACTTATACTTATCCAAAAGGGTTGAAACGTGTGCCAAATTAACCCTAGAACGTATGGCTATGTTTCTGGAAATTTTTGTAATTTTCGAAAGTCGTTTACTCTTTTTATGAACGCCAACAAAAAGAGTAAACTGTGCAGTAACTGAAAGTAAATGCTGAAAGTAAATGGCACCAAGAATTTTATACTGGTTCGGTTATAAACAACCTACTCCAGTCTTCAAGGAACACCTTCCTTGGTTCACACTAATCACACACACACAATACACCTTACCACAGGGTTGATGGAATTACACACCAACTCTAGCCCTTTACAAACCTTGTACGTTGAATACAATATGCACGAACACCACCACCTCGCAAGAACGAAGATTGATCACACCTTGATCAATCTTTTACAAAGATATGGAATATGTGATGGTCTATATCAAGCCTATTCAAGATTGAAAGATATGAATACAATAGGCTTTCAAGAAGAAAGAAAGAAGGAGAATGTAGAAGAAGAGGCTTAGGCGTTTTTTTGATCACTTGTTTTGCAATGCTTGTGCT